>CM045554.1:7233519-7833519 GCA_024721245.1 Mitragyna speciosa
AAGCTCATGTGGGTATAACTCCGTCCACAATAGTGAACCTAAATTAATTTAGGGTTAATTACCCTGAAATTTAACCATATTACACGAATCAGACTCTATTTTGACCAAATTACAAAATGAACCTCAAAATCCATAAAGCTATACCAAAAGATCCTGTTGTTAGTCAATGGACATTGACTGCTTATTTATTAGTGATGTCAACTAAAAGTATGTTATAAAATTTTAGAACTATCTATTTTTCTAAACCATTTCAACTCATCTCATTCCTCTTTCACTAAACTTATAACACCGCTATTTCTAATTGTTGTCTACTACCATGATTCATTTTATCCTCTTTCAAAACAAAGTAAAACAATATTTTTTGAACTCAAGGATATTCATTATAGTGTATTCGCTAATGCTTTCCCTTAGCCATTTTCGGATTTCATCATGTGCAGGAAAATACTCCATCAAGTATCAAATACAGCCTTTAATCTTAAAATCAACCACAAAATAAAAAACAATTAATTTAACCACAAATATTTACATATACAACAAGATATGTCTTTTCAATTGCATAGTAAAACTAAAATTTAAGTATCAAATGATCTCCAATTGGAGGGATTATGAATCACTTGGAATTTCAATTTGATGGATCGATCCAAATTAGGACAGAGTGTAAGATGGTGGAACATAAATATGCATTTGGAAAGATAAAAGGAGAAGATCGAAAGAACGGTAACTGATACTGCAGTTATAGCAAAACTAAATTAATGATTCATTGATAAGAGAGGCAATGAGATTTGGACTTTGGATGCAAGACTCATGGCATGAGTTTTTTTTTTTAAACGAATTTTCTTGTTAATTCATTCGTTTCTTTGAGTTTCTTTTAATATTCTCCCAGCCGTTTATAATGCATTTTTTATGTTTTTGTATTCTTACTATTTCATTTATTTATTTGTTGAACCATTTTCCAAATATTTGGGATTTTTCTCCTTTCTACATTCCCTTACGTTTTTAGTTATTAATTTTCTTTTGAAAATACCATTATACTTTTATTTCTTAAGAATTTTTTCTTTTAGTAGTAAAGGTTTTTATCCTAAATCTTTTGAAAAAGGAAATATTATCAATTCGGTTTTTTCATGCACGATATTTAAATGGTCTTATTAACAGGGTGGTAAAATGTAATTTGGCTAAACTTGGGAGTTTGATTAGTAGTATGGTCAAACCTTTAAAAGTGATAAATGTAATAAATCCTGTGTATTGTTGCCATAATTTCACATCTTAAAAGTTGAGGGGCAAACGAGATTATAAATAGTTGAGTGGTCAAAGAACAACAACTCGAATTCGTTAATCAACCAGTTAGGTACTTTGCTTTAAAACGTTCATGCTGACGCAAACACTGCCACCCGTATTTGGGCTTCCTTCTCCTAGTTGCAGCCATTACTAAGTGCTAAAAACAACGGACCTTTGGATAGTCGTTTCCTTTCTAAGTAAATTACTCTTGGGCTTAACCCATCTTCAGTTTGCAGAAAAATACAAAACAAGGCCCTACTTGGGAGCTTACTAAGCTTAGTACATATCCCAGGTACTATTTTCAGAGCCTCTCTTTCAATTTTATCTTGTACTATTGTATATTTAAAAATTAGTATACAAAATCCACTTTGACATAGGGTGAGTGAGTACAGGTGAGTAAATGTGAGTAAATGTAGGAAAAGCAATATGACTGAAACTCTAAATATGCCTCAAGACATAACTAGAAAGTGATCATAGACAGACAAACTATCATCGTAGAAGCTCGGGTGTAGTCTTTCTTCTTCCCCTGTTGGTTCTCTTTTTAAAGTTGTCAGTTGCTATTTTTTTTTCTTTTTCTGTGTGCATTTTCTGATAACCAGCAAAAAATCCTTTTCCTGTTGTCTTTTGCTTTTTTTGTTATAGGTTTCTACTAATCAGTAAGGTTAGATAGTCTTCTGCTGTGTCTCTCCTTCTTACCTTTTATTTTTCTCTCATTACAACCAGTTAACTCTCTATGTCTTTGGTGTGTTCCTGTTGAGATTTTCTTCTTCTTGTAAGCAATGTGAACAGGATTTTCATCTGAAAGTCATCAGTGAAGGAAACATCCAGAATATCACAAAAGTCAAGATGGCCGATGAATTATCAGAGATAATGAGAAAGTTTGATCTGAGCTATAAGGAGAAGGAAGAAACAGAAATAGCAGTAGAGGATCTAAACCAAAGAGTTGGAGAATGTAAGAAAAGCTTGGTGGGGAAAATTATAGGAGAGAAAAAGGTAAATTATAGTGGAATCAAGAATTTTGCCACTAGCATATGGGGAAGCATGCAGAAAATCACAATATCGGAAGTAGGAAATAATATGTTTCAGTTCCAATTTGAAGAGGAGCAAGAGATGGAAAAAGTACTCAAAGGGGGACCATGGATTTTTGATAATCAGCTGATTGTATTGAAAAAGTGGCATGTAGGAATAGAGGAAGATAAAGAGATTTTCACAAGCACTTCTTTTTGGTGCAATTGTGGAACCTTCCCCTCCATTGGATCACAAAGGAGATCGGAGCAAAAGTTGGAGCAGTTTTCAAAGAAGTAAAGGAAATTATCATTCCTCAAACAGGGAGCAAGGAAGGAAGGCACATAAAGCTGATGATAGAACTGGACATCTCAAAACCTCTGTTGAGAGGAACAACAGCCAGATATAATGGAGACAAAAGGTGGATTCAATTCAAGTATGAGAGATGTCCGGATTTCTGCTATAACTGCAGGAATCATAGGGCATGGAGAAAAGTCTTGCTTCAACAGACAGAAGATGGATGATTTGAATCATAATCAGCAATTTGGGGAATGGTTAAAAGCTAAAGGACACAAATCCCCGTCATTTGTTACTAAAACAAGGATTAACTTTGATTATTTTGGTCAGTTCAAAAACAAAACCCAGGGTCATGAGAAAGAAGCATTGGTGATGGAGGGAAGAATGACAGAAAGAATGATTGGAAAAAACAGGGACAAAAAAGATGAGACGTGCACGAAGGAAATGTCAGTTGAGCCCAGCAGAGTAGGTGAAATAGAAAAAAGGGGGGAAATTTTGAATTCTAGTGAAACAGGAAAAGAGCACAGTGAGGAGATTTTGGTAAATAGCAAAAACCTGGGAAACAGGAATGCAGAAAATAATAGAGGAAATCAGGAAAATAATAAAGGGAAACTGCAGGAGGAAAAAGAAAGCAAGAACCAAACTGAAGGTATGATGGAGATTGTAGAAGCAGCAACTTTGTTGACCAAAACAAGATCCAATCCTCTTAAAGGAAAAAAACACTCCAGTCTTGATGGATATTGAAGTAGTTCACAATCTTCCAAGTGCACCGGGTGTAGGAGAAAGGAAAAAGCAGAATACTTTTAAGAGAAACAGGAAGAAACAGGAGGAAATGAGAAGACCATTGAGTGAACTCAGACCAGAGGAGCAGAACAAATGGAATAATGGAAAAAGAAAAGTCGAAGAACGAGATGACTTGGATGCTGTGATGATTAACAATGAAGTACAGCAGAAAAAAGGCATTTTGAGCTGGAGGGAGGAGAAGGAAAATCAACAAGAGGGTGAGGGGACTTTCCTACAAAAGCCCCACAACCCAAATGAGAGTTTTGGTGTGGAACTGTCAAGGTGTCGGGAGCCCCTTGACAGTTCCCCAGTTGAAGGAGTCTATAAAACTCCTCTCCCCAAACTTGATCATTCTACTGGAAACAAAAAACAAGAAAGAAGTCATGGAAAAGCTGAGGAAAAAACTAAGAATGGATGAGATTAGTGTAGGGGAATCAGCTGGAAAGGCAGGTGGACTTGCAGCGTTATGGTATAAGGAAGATCTAGTTCGGACAGTGGTCATAACAGCTTTCACTATCGAAGTACTAATTGAGAATAAAGAGGATGGCAGTCAGTGGTGGTGTATCGGAGTGTATGCAAGCACAGATAACAGTACCAGAAGGGGACAATGGGAAGTAATAGCCAGGAGAAAGAGATTGTGGGGAAGCAAATTTTTGATAATTGGAGACTTTAATGATATAGTGTCAAATGAAGGAGAAACAAGGAGGAAGAATAAGGGAGGAGTGGAGCTTTAGGGATTTTAGAAGTTTGATACGAGAAAATGAATTAATAGACATTGGTTTCAAAGGCGAAATGTGGACATGGTCTAACAATTGGAACTCAAGTGAAGGAGTGAAGGAAAGACTTGATAGAGGATTAGCCTCTGTAGAATGGATAAAGTATTTTGATAAGGCTGTTTGTTCCCACATACAAACTGAAGCATCAGATCACAGTCTCCTTCTATTAGACTACTAGTCCAAGGAATGGGAGTAGGAAAGGTAGATTCATTTTTGATAAGCGCTGGATTAATAGAGAGGGAGTAAGGGAAGTCATCCAGAATGTATGGGCAAAGGAATATAGTGGCTCAAGAATGTTTAAAGTAACAAGGAAAATTAAGGCATGCAAAGAAGCTTTAATCAGCTGGAACAAAAGAACACATGTGAATGCAGCAAGGAAAATTGAGGAGACAAAAGAGAAAATCAAGCAGGTCAGAAAGGACCAAAAAGCTGATGGGAAGGAGATAAAGTCTTGAAAGAGGAGTTAAGTAAAGCATATAAGGAGGAAGAGATTTTTTGGGCACAAAAGGCAAGACTCAAGTGGTTAAGAGAAGGTGATAAAAATACTGCATACTTCCACGCAAGTGTAAACAGCAGGAGAAGGAGAAATCAGGTGATGAAGATGCAACGAGAGGATGGGAGGTGGTGCGAAAATAACCAAGAAATAGGAGAAATCTTTGAGGATTACTACAACAATCTCTTTAGCTCATCAAATCCACAAGACTTTTCTGATATTCTGGATGGTAGTCCTGTAACTGTAAACAACCAGGTGAATATCCAACTCACCAGGCCTTTTGAGAAAGAAGAAATCCAACATGCTTTTTGCTCAATGAATCCTGACAAATCACCTGGACCTGACGGTATGACCTCTCTGTTTTTTAAAAAATTCTGGTCTATTATTGGTGATGATATCATTTCTGCTGTACAAGGTTTCTTTCATTCTGGTTATATGTTGAATTCTATAAATGAGACATTGATAACACTCATCCCCAAAATTCATAATCCAACCAACCCCTCCCATTATAGACCAATAAGCCTATGTAATGTCCTTTATAAAGGCATCTCCAAACTTCTTGCAGACAGACTCAAACCTATTCTTCATCAATGCATCAGTGATAAACAAGCAGCCTTTGTGCCTGATAGGCAAATCTTAGACAATGTGATCATTGCTCATGAAATGTTACATTCTTTTAAGCAGAAAAGAGAAGGAAACAATGGGTATATGACACTTAAACTAGATATGTCTAAGGCATATGATAGGGTTGAGTGGAGCTATTTAGAGAAAATGATGGGTAAGATGGGTTTTTGTCAGAAATGGGTTAGATGGGTAATGAGTTGTATCACCACAGTTTCTTATGCTTTTTTGATCAATGGAGAGAAGAGAGGATACATCAAGCCTAATAGAGGAATAAGGCAAGGTGATCCTTTATCACCGTACCTTTTCTTATTTTGTGCTGAAGGCTTTAGCAACTTTGATCCAGAGAGCTGTAAATAGAAAAAACATTTCTGGTATCAAAATTTTCAGAAAAGGCCCCTCAATCTCACATTTATTTTTTGCAGATGATTCACTAATTTTTTGCAAGGCTAAAAAGGAAGAAGCGGAAGAAGTTAAAGGAATATTGAGAAGATATGAAGAAGCATTCTGGCCAACAGATAAATCTTGAAAAATCTTCCATTCTTTTCAGCAAGAACATGAGTGCATAGAAAGTAAGCAGCTGGTATGCAGTGTCTTGGGCCAGGTCAAAGAAGTGTCACAAGGGAAGTACTTAGGACTCCCTATGATAATCCCAAAATCCAAGTCACAGATTTTTGGATACGTCAAGGAACGTATGGAAGCTAAGCTCTCAAACTGGAAAGGAAAGATGCTAAGTCTAGCAGGTAGGGAGGTAATGTTGAAGTCAGTATTGCAATCATTACCAAACTACGTGCTATCAGTTTTCAAAATACCAAAAAAGACTAGCAAGGATATCAACAGAGCAATGGCTAAATTTTGGTGGGGAGCAGCAGAAGGAACACACAAGATCCACTGGAAAAGCTGGGACAAAATGACAGAATCAAAGGAACAAGGGGGTAATGGGTTTCAGGGATATCCAATGTGTCAATCAAGCATTACTGGCAAAGCAAATATGGCGAATCTTGATCAATCCAAATCTTCTGATATGCAAGGTTCTGAAAGCTAAATACATGGAAAAACAGAATGTCTTTTAGGCAAAAATACCAAAGAATGCATCTTGGTATTGGCAGAGCCTTATGTCAGCTAGGAACTTGATGGAAAAAGGGCTTAATGAAGAGAGTAGGGGATGGCAAAACAATCAGCATATGGAATGACAGTTGGTTACCCTTTAATGAAGACGGAAAAGTAAAAACTCCAAAGCCTCAGAACTGTCAGATTGAAAGTGGTCAGTCAATTGATACAGAATAGATGCTGGAACAGGTACCTTGCTGGAGAAAATATTCAACATGAGGAAGCTGAGGTGATCCAAAGGATACCAATTAGCATAACAGGAAGGAAAGACAGATTATACTGGAGAGACACTGAAAATGGAGTGTACTCTGTGAGATCAGGCTATGAAATGGCCAAACAGTTGAACATAAGAACCAGGAACAGGATTCCTTGGGGAGGAAACCAGTGACGGAGGAAACAAACAGATGATGTGGGCAAGTATCTGGAAGCTTAGAGTAAAACATAAACTCAAACATTTCCTATGGAAATGCTTGAGTCAGATATTGCCAGTCAATGACTTAATATTTCGAAAAACGAGAATAGGTGAGCCAATTTGTGGGTGCTGTGGGGAGGAGATGGAGACAGTAGAACATGTGTTATTCAAATGCTATACATGCTGAAAAAATATGGAAAGTGGCACCTGTTCAATGGGATGGATTGAAGGATATGGAACACAATTTCTGGAGATGGTGGCAAAAATTGCTTGAAGTGAAAAGCAGGCAAGATGGGATGGAGCATATA
Source organism: Mitragyna speciosa (assembly GCA_024721245.1). NCBI lineage: Eukaryota > Viridiplantae > Streptophyta > Magnoliopsida > Gentianales > Rubiaceae > Mitragyna > Mitragyna speciosa. Next base: position 7,240,600 of record CM045554.1, read on the forward strand.
GAACTAACTGTAAATATTTTGTGGCAAATCTGGAAAAGTAGAAATTGCAGAATCTTCAACAAGGAAAGTAAAGATGTGAGGGAAGTGGTAAATGCAGCTGTACAGGAATGGAGGGAGTTTGAGGAGGCTAACAAAGAAGCAAATGGAGTGAGCAGGTATGAAACAAATGAAACTAGACAAATACCAGTAGAGGAGAGACAGGAAGATGATAGCATCTGGATCAGCTACGCTGTGCAATGCAATAATATAAGAAAGATGGTGAGTTACAGCATAGTTGCAAGAGATAACAGGAAGAATGTCAAATTGGTGTGGGCAAGCTAATGAAAAAAGGGAAGGATGCTTACCAATGGAGGAGGCCAATACAGTCAAACTGGCCCTGGCTCTAGCACGACAAAGAAGGTGGGCAAAACTGATCATCCAAGGAACAAATAAAAATATGCTTCAGAAGCTACAAACCCGAAACACCCAGGACTCCAAATGTGCAACAATCATAGAAAATGTACTGGATCTGAGTTCTTTGTTTAATACATGCTCATTCCAAGTGTTAAAGTGTAAAGATAATGTATTAGCATAAAAAATAGCTAGCTTTGCTAGAGGACTAAAAGAAAATGTGTTGTGGGAAAATAGTTTCCCGAGGTGGGTCCAAGAGACCTCACTTGTGAATTAGGGATAGTTATCCCTTGATATTTTGTAAATGCTCTGATTATATATTCAGTAAACGAAGTTGACTTTTGGCCAAAAAAAAAAAAAATCCACTTTGACATCAATCTACCATCTAAACTAAATTTTTTCTCATATTGACATCCGAATTATAAAATACTAACTCAATCTCCCATGCATGTTAATACTTCTACTAAGTTGCTTAATGTGACTACTTTAAGATTAATGCTTTAACAAGTATTAATTAAATGACCATTCTACTATTTTAATTTTAAATGATGCTAATAATAGTCCAAGCACGTTTGGCTATTCATTCTCAATGTTTGTAAATAAACTATATTTTAGTTTTGACTAATTTAAATCTTACAATCTTGAGTCTAAATTCATTCTTAACCATTAAAATGGTAAAATAGAATTATCTTGATCGTTTAATCTACAATTTGGAACGATTAGTTGATTTTGCCTCAAGTCCGACCACCATGCACAAGAGTAATTGTATTGGAACATCATATTCTTCACAATATTCTGTTGGTATACTTGATTGCAATCGTTGAAGTGTTTCTCCTAATTGTCGCCTCTATTTCTTCTTCCTGTGTAGGAGCTTGTTACCAAGCCTCCAATCCTTGTGGAGCTGTCTCAGGAACAATTCTCAAAGTAATGGTGAACTATTGGATCTCATTCAGCTTTATTTGGCAAGAGTATTACCAAATTGATTTTGATCCTTCGACGAGTCGCAGGTAGTCTTATATTAGACCAACCTCTTGCTTATTTGGCGAAAAAAAAATCTAGCACTACTTCTTTTCCTCGTAAATTGTGAAATTAAGACCGTTGGATGGTGTTCTTGGAAACTGGTTTGTATAGTATTAGCTATTTGGTCAATAGCAGTATTTGATTCTAATTAGCTTTTTTATGCAACTTTTTTTTTTTTTTTTTGAATAAGTCAACACAAGGTCGACAGAGGGATAGGGGAAGGGGAACCTAAACCAATTCCACAGAACCATCCCAAAAGGCAATTGCTGACTTAAGGGATGGTCCGTGGGGCTTAAGAATTCAAACTCTAAAGCTCTTTCTCCCGATGTGGGAACTTTTCTTTTGAATAAGTCAACACAAGGTCGACAGAGGGATAGGGGAAGGGGATTATGCAACTTAAAATGATGCCAAAATCTTTTGCTGCTACGTACTCTGTATTTCATAATAATATGGTGGCAATAATTTTACATTAATCATGCAAGTGCTAGTGCAACTACAAAATACCACGGCAACAAAAGACCCAAATATGTGCGGCTGCTGTGAACTAAAAACTAGCATAGTCAAAATTCTCATGCTATGACCAAGAAGGGTTTCAGACTTTTGGATCGCCTCCGAAGGATGCTTCCACTACGGCAGTGGCAAGGTCGCCGCTGCAACTCAATGCTCTGAGCACAGCCCATAAGCCTTTGCTTCTTGTCATGCTTGCACTTCGATTGTTGCTGATATCTTCATTTTCCAATTTAGATAACGATGAGCTTCGACGACGACCCTGCCTATTCTTCATGTCCCTCAGCTCCACATCTGTTCTAAATTTCGTTATTCCAAACAAGAACAAGTACCACCTAGACTTCCTTCTTGATCTAAAGAAAGACATTTGGTGAACTGATAAATCTTGCTCTTTGCTGCTCTTTCTTCTTACGCTGTGTCCTTGTTCTGATGCTTTTTCTGGTGCTGGCAACGATTTATAACCCCCCGAAACAATTCGTGACGAATTCTTTTTTGCACAAGTGGATTTGGAAGCATTCTTTCTCGAGGTTCTTCTTTTAAGGGCTGAAGTAAGAGTCCATTTCCATTTAAAGAACCCTCTCTTCTTGTGCTTTTTCTGTTTCATTTTCTCGACCTTTTTGGTGTTTTCGGAGATGGGCTGTTTGTAAGAAATGAGTTTACCACAAAAAATGATGTTTTCGGGTGGTGCATAAGAGATTGTAGTCTTTCCCGAGCTTAATTCTCCACTAAAGAACTCAAAATAGCTATCTCCCTCGGAAGACTTGAAGCTTGAGTTCTGTGATTCTCTTGAGGAGTCTTCCCAAGTATCAGCATCGCTATTGATTGAAAATTCACAAAAAGAGAGCGTCTCTTCATCACCATCATCATCTATGCCATGCATGTTTGGCTCCACTTTTGCAACTAGAGGTTCCCTAGGATTAGATTCCTTCACAAGAACCATTTCAAATAATTGGAAACTGCTACTCTGAAACAATGCTGATGTGATCCAAGATTTAAGGAAATAATGGGCAAAGATGTGAAAAAAAGTGAGTAGAAGAAGGAGACAGAAAGAGTCACCCACAAGGGTTTGATTTTTTTGACAAGTTATTGAACAAGCAGTGAGCATATATTTATACGGGTAGATTGAGGGATATGATGTATTCAAGGGTGGCTTCTAGACGAGCAGAAAGAAACAAAATTAGCTCGGTGTTAGGAAGGCAGATTACTTTTTGCATCTAGAAGAAGAAGAAAGAAGTGAGAAAAAGCAAGGACACTGGTGAAAGCAATGCCATAATAGTCTAATCTACGGATCACGTGGCAAGCTAAATTTCTACGTGAATTGAATACGACGGTGATCCCGCGCTCAACAAACCGGTTTATTTAGTGTTTATTCAGTTTTCCTCCCCTAAGCAACTCAATAATTCGTTGTTAATAACCCAGTTTTGGGGCAATTGCATGTGATTTTTCTTCTTGTGGATTATTTTTTCAAGGGAGCTATTACTCTAGTTATTGAAAATACGTACTGAATACTAATATTTAAGGCGTAGCAAGAAACTAAAAAGCAGCTATATTTATTTCAGCATGATTCAAAATTTAAGAGCTAACATTCTCAAAATTACAACTCCGCACGTATATGTTATGGTGGCGAAGTGTTAGGGGAAAAAAATGGTAGCAAATTTTTGAGGAGAAATAATAATTTTTGTTAAAACTTAATACTTTTTATGAGAATTTATCATTTTTACTGAGAGTTGTAATAAGGAAGTGACAAGAGCCAAAAGGATGCTGTTGTTGTCTTCTAGAGGCCTTTGCAACAATTATGCAACACAAGACTGAAGCTTCACCGAAGGTTACATTCCAAGGTCACGAAATTGTCCATGCATCCTCCAATAAGATGTAGCAACAATCACCATAAAAAAAAAAGGGGGATACGTTGCATGGGAAAAAGACAGGACTAAATTGCAACAAAGCTTATTCAAGGCTTCTAGATGGCAAAGATTCGTTTGTTAGTAGCAGCATTCATTTTTAAAGATTTACCCAGTAACTAACCACTTTGAATTGAGTCAGAAATCTTAGGACGTTTACCCTCATGTTGGAGTGGGCTCCATGATCGATGTGCTCATCTGTCTCTTTTGAGTCAATGTGCTGATATTTTTTTTAGGAAGAAAGGTCTCAAGTCCAAGTGCCCACGATCCCCTGCTACTAGAAGAAGTAGTGCCCGACGACCCAAGCTAGGAATTGCCTTAATTTGGAAGAGTCTTGCCTGCCTTGCCACGCATACGCGTGAAGAAGAAAACTTGATTTTTTTTTATTCTAGAATGGGGTCCCGCGAGTAGCGACAGCAGCCGCCAACCGGCCTTGTCGTTGTCCCTGGCTGTTTTCCCGGGACGGGCAAGTGGTGGACGAATTGGATCTGGTGGCGTTGGTATGGTAGGCCCACCATTGCTTTTCTTTTGTAACTTTTGGGATGTTACATGTAATATATATACCCCTCGTCCAGTTTTAATAGATTTATGTTTTACATAATTTTTAAAAAATTAATTAATTATATTAACATAATAAATTTAATCTATGATACTTTTAAAATATTTATATGTTCAACATTAAATATTTAATTAAATACAAAATAAAAAAATTATATCATAAGTCAAATTAATTCCATTTGATATGTAAATGTACGGTTTGTTATACACATATAGTAATACGGTAGTTATCTCACTTATAACAAAGTAATTAATATGGGCATTTTAAAAAAGTTAAAAGTTAATTACATTCTTTAATTAGAAAATAGACTATAATTTGAAACAAATAAAAAAATAAAACAAGCCTATCAAAGTAAGACGAAGGAAGTAATATATTTAAGTGGTTGATTATATTTGTGGGCTAATAATAATAAAAAAATCTAACTTTAATAATTAAATCGTAATTTAAGTTTAAAAGTTATTGGATCAATCTTCTTTATATACATTTTGCTCTGGTCTCTCCCTAACCTATATGGAAGGCGCAGGAAGAGTTAAAAGTTTGATTTGATGAAAGCAGGCATAGAAGGAGTTCAGCTAGTCAAATTTACTAGTACCATAATTTCTTGGTTTTGGTAATTATGCTTTGGTGGCAATCTGTAATTTGGGGCCAATCCTTTACAATAACAAAGATGTGATTTTTGTGATTTATATAACATTATACAACAGAAATAAATAGTGAGCCAAGCGATTAAAATTTTATGACTTCATCTCCGAGCATTCCTAATCTTACCACTTCCCCTTCTCTAAAGTTTCCTGTAATAATGTTGGCTTTCTTAGAATAAAAAATGACACAATTGATGGTTGTGCGAAGAGCATCAAGACTTGTAGATATTAATAATACGCATGGTACAAATTTTCCAAAGCGTGGACTATTTCAAAGATGGGGATAAGAAAGTTCTTCTTCGGTCATCAATAAAAGTGGTATATTTGCATTTGATGGGTTCTATCTAGGTTTTACAAAGTGACATCATTCTTGTTCGAATCAATCCAAGTGGCATACGATTAGTGCTTCTGAATTCTTGTTCTTTATGAGTAGTATTAGAATTCATCCGTTTTAAATTAGTATGAGTTTTTTAACACTATGTTTAGGAGAAAGGAAATGGAGGGAAAAGAAAAGAAAAGAAAAGATTTTAAGTTTTTTGGGAGTAAAAAAAGAAACAAAGGGAAAAGTTACTTAACAATTATCTTTTGTTTGGGGGGAAGGAAAGCAAAAGAAAAGAAAGAAAATGGAAGGAAAAGTTTGTTTGTTTTGGTTCAAAAATTTTCCTTCCAAATTTGGGAGGAAATAGAAGGAAAAGAAAAGAAAGTTTCTTTCCCTTCTTTTCTTTTCTCTTAGCCTCTTTTCTCTCTCTCTCTTTTTTTTTTTTTTACTCTAACTCCCAAACTAAGCATAAGGGACTTTCACGTTGATGTGAATAATTGGCTAATAACCAATAACGTATTATTGTGCAAACAATTTACAAGGATTGCATAGATTATTTTTTTTTTTTTTTTTTTGCTTATTTTAAGCAAAAAGTTGAAAATCGCATTAATTTGATAATATATTTATATCTCCAAAAAATTGGGCAAGGAAATTGAAAGATTAATCGCCAAATTCTGGTGGGGAGAAGTTGAGGGAGACAGAAAGATTCACTGGCTGAAGTGGAGTAAAATCACAAAACCAAGAGGCCGAGAAAGGATTGGAATAAGAGACATTCACTGTTTCAATATAGCCTTGCAGGCTAAACAAGTATGGAGACTAATCACACAACCAAACTTATTAGTTTGTAGCATCTTGAAGGCCAGATATTTTGCGAAGAGGCCTGTGTTGGAAGCCCCAGTTCCAAAAGGCTCTTCTTGGTTTTGGAAGAGTATAATGGCTGCAAGAGAGGTGGTAATAGAACGAACTTTAACGAGAGTAGGGGATGGCTCAACAGTATGGCATTTGGTCGGACATGTGAAATCCTTTCAGTAAGGATGAAAAGATCAAGGACTTCTAAACCAGAAGGAAGTGGCTTGAAAACAGAAGTCAATTGATGATGGATAAATGTTGGAACAGAGAACTAATAGAGGAAATCTTTTCCAGAGAAGATGCAGAGGACATCATGAGAATCCCCAACAGCTTCAAGAGGAGAAAGGATATGCTAGTGTGGACTCACACAAAGGATGGGGTATATTTAGTTAAAACAGGATATAATCTATACAAAAGGTTAATGTCCAAGGATCACAGGAAGCACCAAGGGGAAGAAACCAGTGCAGACAAACAGAAAAAAGAAGTCTTTGAAAGCGTATGGAACTTGAAAATCAAACATAAGATCAAGCATTTTCTTATGGAAGTACTTGAATCAGATTCTGCCAGTAAACAGTCAAGTGGCCCATAGAACTGGTAAAGGGAGTGCTTATTGTTACTTATGTGAAGAAGCAGAAGAAACTGTAGAACATGTGCTCTTAATGTGTAACCAAACTCAGGGGACATGGAGGCTAGTACCAGTAAGGTGGGATGGGTTAGGGGCATTGAGGAACAACTTTTGGAAATGGTGGGAAGAATTGCAAGGAGCCAGAGCAAGGAAGAAAGGACAGCAACATATAGAGCTAACTGCGTATAGTTTATGGCAAGTTTGGAAAGACTGGAATAGAAGAACATTTGAGGAGAAGAGCATGCATGGAATGGAGGTGATTAGAACTGCAATCAATGAGTGAAATGAATTCGATATGGCCACCAAGAATAGAACATGGATGAGCAATAAAGAAACCAAGAATAAGGATGTGTCTTCAGAAAGGGAAAATCCTGTGAAAAGAGGGATTATGGGAGTCAAAATTAAGAGGACTCTCAACTAAGTCTGTATACAAATCGAATTATTCGCGAACACGGCTTGGCTCGGCTCAATTCGGCTCGTGCAAGCTTAAGTTTAGCTCGTTCGTGATGCTAAACTAGCCAAGCTCGAACACAAACGAGTGAGTTTGAACTCGCTCATTTAATAAACGAACAAAAGTTCGAATATAGGATATTCAGCTTATCTCGGCTTCGAATAACACTTTTACACTTATTTGAACCCAACTGTTCGCGAACAGAGTTCAACTCGTAAAAGCTCGAGTCCGATTCGTTCATATAGCTAAACGAGCTAAGCTCGAACACAAATTTTAGATCGTTTAATAAACGAGCTCGGCTCGACTCGGCTCGGCTTGTTTATTAAACGAGCACGAGCTCAAACAAAAAATACTCTGCTCGACTTCGGCTCGTTTGCAGCTCAACTCTCAACAAAATAGGCTACAACATAGTGGCAAGGGATCCTAGTGACAAGTTGATAATGGTTTGGGCTGCTGTAGAAAGAAGGAAAGCTGATCAGCTCCTAGAGGAGGGAATGCAATAAAACTGGCATTAATGTTAGCAAAAGAAAGATGCTGGTCTGAGATAACAATCCAAGGAACCAATCACAGATTGATGCAGCATCTGAGCAGGAAAGAAAACAAGGATTGGAAAAGTGCTAGTGCGATGGAAAATGTTTTAGACCTTAGTTCATTGTTTCCCTTTTGCTTATTCAAAACTATTCCAGGATTAGATAGCAAAATAGCTAGAAAATTGGCTAAGTTTGCCTTAGGTTTGCGGAATGTAATTTTGTGGGAATATAGTTTTCCCCTGTGGATTAATGAAATCTCACAAAATCACTAAGGGGTAGTGGCCCTTTGCAGCACTTGTATAGTCATCCAATCAATACGTATCTTTTGACTTTTGGTAAAAAAAAAAAGATAATATATTTATGAAACTCAAGAAAAATGCTCTTCATGAGAGAAATGGACTTGCTGAATGCTCTTTTGACTTTTGGTTAAAAAAAAAGATAATATATTTATATAACTGAAGAAAAATGCTCTTCATGAGAGAAATGGAATTGCTGAATGCTAGTAATGTTTTTTTTTTTCCCTATTTTATTACAAGGAGGGGTTAGAGAAGGGGATAATTGAACTGGGGGCCTCTTGCTACTCCTGTAATGTGCCTGCAAGTTGTCTTGTAAAGATGTGATAATATTTGCAAACTTGACAGTAGTAGGATTTGAACTCCCGACCACTGAGGAGGAGTCGTAGAGCTCTAACTGCTTCGACCTACTATTCATTCCTGCTAGTATGTTAACATATTATCAAATTTGCAATTGTTACTACCCCTTCAACTAAATTAACGTGCAAGATATTGCAGAAACATTTATTAATCACTGTTGCATATTTTTGGTTGCTATTTCAATTTTCTTATAGTACTACTATCGGAAAGTCACAAAAAATTAGCTATCAGAAACCGAATCATGTATCAAATTGTAATGGTTGAAACTTTCACTGTCAATTTGTTACCCGGATCAAGTAACAGAAAGCATTAATTAACTCCATAATCATCCAAAAATGATTCAATTTCTAAGATTTGAGTTCATGGTAGTGAATTGAGGAAACAATTGGATACCTACGAAAGTGTACAATCCGAATTATCCTAAAATTTCAATTTTTCCAAAATTTTGCAGTTTCAGATCGGAATTCAGCACGTCAAGATTCAAAATCATTCCCTTACAATCTTGGAATGCATCCTATAGATGCCTTTACAACATTATTGGCATGGTGTTGACCACCACCACCTATTGCCTTAAGCAGCCCAAATAGCCCTTGGGGACTTCTGCTTTTACTATTCTTCTCATCATGATCACTTTTCAATCCAAACAAGGTGGATGATGAAGATGGACATCTACGACTCTGCCTACTCTTTATATCTCTCCATGCCATCTCTGTTGGAAGAAACCTTGTTCCTCCAAATAAAAACAAGGACCATCTGAACTTCCCTAGTGGATTCAAGACAGATAATTTACCAATTGATGAACTCTTATGTAACTTTTGCTCTTCTTTTCTACTGCTAGTGCTAATATTATGAGAACCATTCCATCGGAAAGATTCTACTGGTTTCTTGATTAATCCTGTTTCTTTGACGTTCACAAGATTTTGGAAGTCAATTTGAGAGGAGGGTTCGCCGTAAGCAATGATTTTTCCACAGAAAATGATGTTTTCAGGTGGATAAGAGACCGTGCTTGTGCTCCATTCTTCACTGCAGAACTCAAAATAGTGTTCTTGATCAGAGCCAGAGGAGGAGGTGGAGCTTGAACTCTGCAGCGCTTGCCTTGAGCAGTTTTCTTGATCTTCTTCTTCCTCATTTGCTGCAATTGTGGTGATTGAATAATCACTCAAGGAGAGTGTATCTTCTGCTTCAGTATCGTCATCATAGAAGTTGTCCATATTTTGGTTAACATTGGCTTCTGCTAATTCCATCAGTGATTGTTGGCTGTATTGCAGAAAAAGTAATTGGTGATTGTGTGATGACTTTGCTAAATGAGCAAGGTGAGAATGGGAATGAACTTCTATATATAGTGGAATTTGACTTTGTCTTGTTATGAGTAGTTGCCTGGGAAGTCCTTTAAGGGGAATATTCAACATTAATATCATTATAGAATTGTCCAAACATACCCAATACTAATACATTATTCGTACCTTTGAATATGGGGTGACCTCAACAGGTACAGTGGTGTGTTCTAATTACTATAGTAAAAGAATAACAACAGCTGAATAACTATGAAAGAGATTTATTATGATGGTCCTAAATATAACTGTACAAAGTTTTTAAGATTTTGTTGATGTGAATTTACAATTTAAGGTGAAGGGAGAATGTGAGGAATCCTATCATAAAAAATTACTCATGATAGGATAAGGGCAACTTTACTAAAACGAGACAACTTTTTACTCTCGAAGTTTTTTTTTTTTTTTTTGTTAAATCCTGTTATGGTTTTTAATGCTAAAAATTGTGCATTTTTTTTCAGATGAATAAAATGAAGTGTGTTCTGTAAAATTGTGAAGTTTAATCAAATCTCCCATAAAAATGAAACATTATTCCTGTTTACCTATCTAAAAGCACGATCAAAATGTAACGTTGCTTTTTGCCACAATCAATTTCATGCATCACAGTTATAAACTAGCCTGACATGTAGTACATATTCATATATAATTAACGTTTGCTTGCCTCGACCTTGATTGGTTGATGAGAATAAAAGGAAGAAAGGTAAATTGGTGTTTACGTGCATTGGCAAATGAGAAGAGGGAGACTAATTTTAATATTTGTTCTAATTATCCTTACGATATAATAAGATATCCAAAATCGAAATTGTTGTTTAATTATGTTTACGTAAATGCTTACCTGTCTTTGGCCGGCTCATGATTGCCTCAGATCAACCACTTTTAACCTACTTGATCATCCAACTTTCACATACGTCATCAATTTTCTCTTTCTTAATTTGTATTTGAGTACATAAGCCATCATTTTTCTCTTTCTTAATTAGAACATAGGTCACCTTTTTTTTTTTTTTTTTTCTATTTCTTGTTTAGTTGATAGGTCCTCGCAACACCATTAGTACATTTTTTTGGTAGAGAATTTTCTGCTTTTTATGCCCCATCAAATTCCCAAAAAAAAAAAAAAATTAATCGAAGCAGAAAAAATAGTATTGAGTGTATCCGGTTTTTTTTTTTTTTTTGAAAAAAAAATCATTTTTTAGGCACGTTCTTCTACTATTATTATCACACAAACGCACCTACCTTAACATATGATACAGTAGCAATTTTTACCCCCCTAAAGAAAACCCTTCAAAAAATTTCATCCAAACATACTAATATATTATTGTGTTTTGCTTGAGCTCCAAGTGCTGAACCAGAACGGCACATTGCCTTGAAGTCAAAAAAAAAAAAAAAAAAAAAGGCCAGCTATTTTTTTTTTTTTTTTTGGAAGAAAAAGGCCAGCTATTTGTTAAACGCTCTTTTAATAAAAAAACATTAATACATACGGTAGGCTGATGATTCTAGAAGTAGGGCCCCGTTAAGCTTAATTTGACTTGGCTATTGGATTTTGGGTTTTTCTTAGTACTAATCCAACCAAGAATCCAATCTTAGTAATTGCAAGAAATTGAGATCGATCGAGAACCTTAAGACTATTCCTGTGCATTATTTTAACGTATTCTAGTCCCTTTTGACTTTTCTTGTGCATTATTTTAACGGATTCTAGTCCCTTTTCTTACCCTTTCGGTCTGCACTTCAAAACCTTTTATTATCTTTCTTGTCGGAAACAAAGATAGACCATGCTGCGATGCTATTTTTTAATGAATTTTGGATTATATAATCGTTGGGATTTTATAACAGAACCTGGTACAAGCACAAATACATACACACCCCATATAGATATAGTAGTATGTACGTATCTAAAAGTTTCTGCGTTCTAGTTTGTGCATTCTCAAGCACGTCAAGTACCCACTCAAGTACTAGAATAAGAGAGTTGATGAAAGGAGCTGGATTTTTCAAGTACTTCCAGAAGTAGGCGAAAAGATGCTAAAAGTCATCAATTGGGTATGTCGTCAACCAAAAGACATTTAAGGTTGAAACTTGAAAGTTGAAACTTCAGTTTACAGGGGTGCAAAATGAAAATAATGACTAGAGAACCTGGCTTTAGATGATACTAACAGAGAAACTGTTTTTCTTTCTTCCCTTTTTTTTTGTTTTTTTAATATTCTGCTCAAAAGGGCATCCTCATTATCAAATTATGATTTGCATATATTGAACCACAAATCCCTGGGAGAGAGATGGGAGAAATCGTAGGCAAGTTATCTCTTATATCTCATGAGGAAGCCAACCCATCATCCCATGCATCCCAGGCTCCAACCCATATGAAAGAACAAATAAAGCTTCTCAGGCGTTGGGAGAGGAGGAGGGTTTTGGCTTTAGAACTGCAAAGAAGTTATTTACCGCTATACTGCTGTGTATGAAATAACCCATCATGTGACAATTTTAATTTTCCAAAAAGACATAAATGTGAAGGAAACTGTTGTCTTCAAAATAAATAAACTAAAATTGAGTATGGAGAAAACCAAATGTGCCAAAAACAATTTATTTTATGCTGAATTTTAAACCTCATGTCCTGTTTATCATTCATTGGCACAGGAATGCTCATCACAAGTTCTTGAAGGCCGAGTCATGAGTTGGTTTCTGTGGAGTCAATTTAGCCAATAATGCCTTGTTATGACAGTGTTCAGCATCAATGAAATAGAATTTATCGTTGGCCTTGAATGTCACAAAAGGCCTATTGGTCTCCGGTGGCCTGATATCTGCAAATTTGATTGTCTTTGGAATATAAGTTGCCAGCCATGACATCATCTCCACTTCAAAGCTGTCAGAACCAGGTTGCCATCTAAGTTTGTGCACGTAAGGGCTCACAAACCAGTGAAGGGCAGCAGTTGTAGAAGCACTAAGGAAGATAACTGAAGATGCCACAGCACCCTTCAGAATCACATTCATATCAGGAGATGTCATGAAGGTGATGACAGGGCCCAAAGAAACAGAGAGGCAGCAGGTCGAAAGAGATAGGAGCTTCACTTTCTTGATAGTGTTTGATATAGGACCATAATAAACAACCCCTGAGTCCTTTTCATCTTTCATGGATTCTCCCCCTTTTTGAGGTCCTATGCTAATCTTGTTGTCATCTTCTGTGGACAACCATCGTCTCTGGATGGCAGTAGGATATATGGCACTGGAGGTTGGGGATGTCTGCAGCAATGTACTAAGCCTACTCAGATTACAACCTGAAGCGTTGAATATGTTTAATTATGGATACAATGGGGAAAAACATATTCATTTTGACAACATCAAGGACAAGAAATGAGAGAATAGAATTCTTAAAAGTTTAAATGAGAAGAAATATCCATAACTCTTTTCTAAGAGTAAAAGAAAACATAAATAGAAGGCAATCACATCTTGAACATTAACCAGAAGTCAGATGCAGACTAATCAAATTAATATTAAAAAAAAAATTAGAGTTCCCCTAAACAAGAATATATTCCCACTCCCCACCTATCATACTGTGTATAGATGGACAGACAACACATAAAAAAAAAAAAATTGGCTGTTCTACAAATTTTGGCTTCATAAACTGCTAAATTAAATAGTTCTTACTGTTGGTCTTACTCTTTTTTAGGAGTAACTTTTACAGTAACTTCCTGGTACGTATATGCAGATGCCCTGCATATACCTCTCTATTTCCAATAGATTTCACACTAGGAACATGTGGAAATGTTAAATGCATACTTATTTTGCATTAGACACATCAACTATCTGCGCTGGAGCGTACAAATTAAAACCAACAAACAATATTGAATACACCTCTCCACTGCGACACTACAAAGAGATTAGCCCATTTATGCAGAATGTTTACATTTTCTATATCAATTTACATTATCTTATCCAGAAGAAAAAAAATACTGTCCATAACTTAAATCAAGTACATTATCAATATATTTATATCTCTTTGATGGCAACAAACAAGCCCTGGCCTAGGCCAAAGCTGGACCATAGGACCAATAAAATTCATAGATGTTTTATATATTCAAGTAAACTCATGTTGTAGACTTAGATATTCCAATGCAATTTATGAATTGTGATCATCAATCATTCATCAAAAACCATTTACCTTCCAAACAAAGAAAAGGATCAAAGGAAAAACCACAAGGTCCTAACCACTAGGACATAAAAAGATCTTAGGTTTGTCCCATATAAATTGTGCTACGATCATACCAGAGGCTGGATTGATTTCAGAATAAAAGTCACACAGGATTAAATGAATTTTAGTAAAAAATAAATAGCAAGATATTGGTTGAACTAGGATCCTTCATCAGACCTCCAGTCACCAGTAACAAGGTTTCTTCTGCAGGGACATCTAAGGGTGAATTTTAGGATGGGAAACATAACAAATCAGTCCCTAGGATATCCATGACGCTGAGCAGCAAATAAACGGCAGAAATTAGCAAAGCATGTAATTTGATAGCATACTGTACATTCACCAAGCGAACCATGAATAATAAGTTAACTCCCTAAAGGCATGAGAACACCCTCTTTACTTCCTCTATCAAATATTCTAATGAAATAAGAGAAGTACCAGCGAAAGAAAGGTCTTTTAGTGCATGTTTTGTGACATGGGTACTCTATCTCAACTCTAACATCTAAATCAAGTGGAAGAGTTACAATTTGTATTCTATAGAATTAAGTGGTCATATTGAGAAAGGTTTTCATTCTCTATTAAGGTGAGATTACGGAGGGTTAAATTGCAAAATTGATACAATGTTGATTGGCAGTCTTGCATGTGCCCACTAAATTATATCGAAGATTGATAGTTTCAGAACATTTCTGGATCTCTTAAATAACTTAGATAGAAAATGCAACTTAGCAGCCCCTAAGAATACGTGTTTCTAAAGCTGACTGGTGGACCAAAAACTAAAAGTCAAGTGCTTTCATAATTACTAGTTCATACAATAAATCATCATAAGTAAGCTTCCCAACCATTATATCTTTTATGCAACAGGTCCTTTAAGACCGCCAAAGCTGCTGTACCAACTGGTCCATATAAAGCATATAATAACCTCTTTAGTTATGATCTCAAACAGTATTAAATAGAAAAACACATGATAATGGTGCCAGGTATATTTCATGTACACATCCACATGCACATATTCAAATACAAAATCCCCAAACCAAACTAATCACCCCCCCCCCCCCCCAAAAAAAAAAAGAAAAACAAGAGATTCAAAAACTATATCTACGCAGAGACACATGCACACACAGAGAGAGAGAGAGAGAGAGAGAGAGAGAGAGAGAGAGAGAGAGAGAGAATCATATAAAGACCCTGACAAATGTTCAATTAAGCTCATACAGAGAAAAGTTAAATGCAGCTCAAGTAACTTCTCAACTGATCAACAGACACTTCACATGATGCAAACTTGTATGTTTCAAAAAATTACTGTTAAACTTTCTGCAGAAAGAAAGAATAGGTTGGTGTTAAGCAAAATATTGGCTTATCTACTTCAACTCCCCCAATTAATAATACAATCAACTTCCTCCATTTTAATGAGAGAATCCACCATTTTATCTTCTTTTCCAATATCCTGTTTTCTTCTCAAAACTTAGACCCAGAAGGTAGGTAAATGAATCCAGTTCAAACATGTTTTATATGCTTCTACCTCAAAATTCCAATGATAGACATAAAAAATATGGTTGGCTTCCAAAAGGTTGCATCTTGACAAAGAGAATGCTGAACGTTCTTTTATGATTGAGAAAGTAAATGCTATCAACATGGCATTGTCATATCCATGCACCATGCACCATGCACATTATCAGTTGAGACTAGAGCTGCTAGCAAACCAAACAGGTTCCAGGCTGCAGCCTGGCTCAACTAGCTGTTGACCAACCTCAGTTCGAGCTCGAGCTGCTCGTTAAGCATAATGAATCGAGATCAAGTATGTTAGTAGGCTTATATAGCTTAAACGAGCATTATATGCATAAGTTTTTCCTTTTAGTTGAACATCGCTCGATTTCAAGCTCGAAATGGCTTTATTTCGAGGTTTACCAAGGCGAGCTCGAGTATTGCTTTGATGAAACAAGGCGAGCCCAGAGTCAGACTTGTACGACCAATCGAGCTTGACCTGAGTACACAGACAGCTCAACTGCAGCCCTAGTTGAGATAATATACATCTATCCCCATTCCTAGTTTCTCCCTACTTGTCTAATCCTAGGAATCACTTAGAGCAAGAAACAAACTTTTAGCCACAATGCCCCACTTAAGTAAGTGCTAAACTAAAGCCATAAATCAAAACCTCAAAAATAAACATTAGCAAAACAAACCATGGTCTAATATGTACACACACATGTTCTGGTAAATCAAAATCACATTTTTATTCCAGCCCTGTTGTTCAAATACGTGGTAATTAAGTTTTCAGCCATGAATTACAGGAATCTTCATAATTTCAAGTATAAGGAAATCTAACTCTTTTTAATTTTCCGTTAATAGCCAATGACAATTATTTACAATGAAATGAATTATATATATACAAAAAGAGAAGGAAATCAATGGAAAGGGGATAAAGAAAGAAATAAATAAAGAAAGAAACCTGAGTGGAAGTTTGTTGACTTGAGATGATGAAAGGTGTGAGAGCGAACCAAATGAAGCAGCGCAGTTCTTGTCATTTCTAAATTCAACACTCCAAGCAAACACCCCAAAAAATTTTTTTTTTTCTGTTTCTTCTTTTCAGTGGAGGGAGAGATCAGAAAACCCTAGCTCCAACTTGAGACATCAGCCCAGAGGGTTTTAGGATCATACAAGGCCAACAATAAAAAAATATATTATTTCTTTGCGAACAAAACTCCACACGGGCATTTGGTCTAGTGGTATGATTCTCGCTTAGGGTGCGAGAGGTCCCGAGTTCAATTCTCGGAATGCCCCCTCTCTCTGTTTTGCTTTAATTTTTTTTCCATTTTGTTTCCACAGGAGATGAGACGACGTCCATCCAAACCCAGAGACATGTCGTCCTAAGTTATTGACTGCTACTTTTAACACTTAGTTTGGATAATTATTTTAAAAAAAATATTATTATAATAATTTTAAATATTTTTTTAATATATTTATATGTGAGATAAAAAGATAATTAGAAAATGTATTTGAAATTTTGTAAAAACACGTTTCTAAAAGACATTATCAAACGAACAGGGCATTTATTTTAAACGCCCAACATCTAAAACCTATCCTTATGCCGTTATAGGAAAGTTTTTTTAGGCCAACAATAACAAATTCATATACAGTGTGAACGTTGGTATCATTTAACAAGAATTCAACTCACATTGCTGTAGAACTTCGCCTGAGATCTACTTTTTGAACATTTTCATCCTGATATTCTAGTCACTAGATTCGAATATCTATAATATGTGATACAAAAATTAAAGCATCATTCGGTTTATATTTCCCTTCTTTTAATTTCTTTGGGGAACTAAATTAATTTTTACCTTTAAGCACTCTTGAACATGTTCTCAAAAACAAAAAACTACACATAAAAATTGTAAAGAATGAAAAACTGCTAATCTCAAAAGCAAAAAAGCACAAGTAAAAGGTTCATTGTCTTGCTTTTTTTTTTTTGTTTTTTTTGGGGAAAAGGTTCAGTATCTTGCTTTAATATCATAAGATTAACTTTCATCATCTTGAATTTTACTGATTGTTAAAAAAAAAAAAAAAAAAAAAGAAAGTCATTTTCTTTTTATGTGCGCTCATCAGTAGTTGAGGCATGTAAGACATCGAATTTTAATCACTTCAACCTTAGGATGTTGGCAAGTTGATCTTGATAGCGTTAGCCAAAAACAGCAAAAAAGAGAAAAATAAACTTTTGATGTTGATGGAGTTCCAGAAGCACCATTTCTTTGGATCTTTCTTTCTTCTTCTAAGAGACTAAGCTAGCCGTTTTGCTTCTTCGTATACGTTGGTTTGACCTGTGCTTGCTCTTCTAGTAGGTCACTTTTTTCCGTTAGACCTTCACTCCTTGCGCGTCTTGTATTGACTTCCACAATTTTTTTTTTTTATGCAATCACCTGAATAGCATCAAGTTGCCATCAAGACATCAACTACATCTTTAGATGAAAAATTCTTGATTGGATCCTCTAGATATAGAATAAAATAAACAAATACTCCTCTAGAAGCTGTCACAAATTTATGGAAACTCCCAAGTCCCACATCTACGTTTCATTTACTCTTCACATATGTGGAAAGAGCTGCAGCCAGTGTATATACCGGTATATATATAGACTTTCAACTCCCACATTTTTTCCTCCCATCAAACACATCCCTATTTCCTACATACCTATCAAGCTCACAGATAATATCTTGATTTCTTGATCTCTCTCACATTTTCTCTATAAACGATGGAAAACAAAGAAAACAATTCTAGTTGGGAATGCTTTGGAGAAGAAGAAGAAGCAGAAGACACTCTTTCTTTCTGCAACCTCACCGTGCAAGAATACAAAGACAGCTCTGTCATTCAGAGCCCTAGAGATTCCCCAGCCCAAGATTTCTTTGAATTCTTCGGCGATGAACGAAACCCTGAATTTTTCAGCGCCCCAGATATCATTTTCTGTGGGAAATTTATTCACGAAGAGGAAGATGATGAGCTGAATGAATATCAAAAGAGAGACTATTTGACCATGGTTAGATCCCACTCTTTCCGTAGAACTTCTACTTACGATCAGTGCCCATTTTTCTATGATGAAAAGGACCTTTCAACGTCAAAAAGAGGATCGAATTATCGTCGGATGTCGAGTTCTAACTCTCATGGGAACTCGGTTGATTTAGCCTATCATGCACAGAAGGTGAACATAACTTCTTTGACTTCAATGTCAGCTAAGTCCAGGAGAAGAATGTTCATGTTTGGACCAGTCAAGTTCAAGCCAGAAATGGAGCTTAGTGCTATTAAGGAGAGGCAAGGCCGTCGGTCGCCTACGACCATGTTCCGGTCAGAACCGGTGGTGGAAGGCGGAAAGGCGGTGGTCAGCATTGGTAGGAAGGCAAAGGGTAGTCGTCATTGGAATATGATGAGGTCGTTGCGGGGCAGAGGCCACCTCACTAACGTGTTGGCCAGGTCGTTTGGGTTTGGGTGTATTTCTGCCTCCAACATGGAAAAATATGTTAAAGTGTCCAACCAATAGTGTCGTTTGTTTGAAGTTGATTTGTGATTTGTGAATAGAACATTGTTGTCGTGATCATATGTGTGAAGCAATTTAGTTATTTTCCTTAACAAAAATAGAAAAATTATGCGAGTGAAATTTGTGAATAATATACCTTGATTTTTTGCTGTCAAATTCTTGGATTGTGTAACCTTTTTGGGTCAATTTTTTAATGTTTGCTCTAGTACTCCTATACATTCATGTTCTGGTAAGATTTTGGACAATTTGATCAAAGATGACCGTTTCCTTGTTTTTTGCTTACTAGTGAAGGCAGGAAGCCTCTCCTGTTAAATTTGCTTTCACTTGGTTGACCAAATTTAAGCAGGTCTGGGACTTGGGAGTAACTCTATAGAACATGAAATCAAAATCTGCCATTTTCAAGAAAATTCTATTGATTTGATTAAATAGATGAACACAGAGGAAGGCAGGGAGGGTGGGAAGAGACTTTTTAAAAGTTCTTTTAAAGGAAAAATCAAAGGTTTGCCAACTCATTACCACAGTAAAATGTTTTTTACACGTTCCCACAAAGTAAAATTTATGAAAAGCTTAATATTCAATTATCAATTTAACTCAAGGACAATGATACAATGATTTTAGTTATCATAACTCTCACTAAATTAATAATTTTTAACTATTAAAACTCAATAGCTGGTCAGTCCAAATAATTTTTTTCCTCGAATGTCCAAATCATAAAACAAGTTCAATTATAGCAGAGGAGCTAACATGTCCAATTAGGCCTAAGTTTAATAATATTGCTTCGACCCTATTCATGATCTTTTGATACGATGTTTCTTGTCAAATATGTGTACGATGTTTCTTGTCAAATATGTGTACACTGTTTCTATCTAAGCTCAAAACATGTACCTTATCACTATATATCCATATATATATATATATATGTGTGTGTGTGTGTGTGTGAATCAATTGCCGTAATTCATTAAGAAAAAAAGGAGGCTAGGCAGCACCAATGCACAATTGCACACTGCTGCTGGATAAAATGCCGTAATCTATTCTGAGTTCAAACTTTAAATAAAATTTTCTCCCGAAAAGACCAAAAAAAAAAAAAAAAAAGCCGGTTCAACCGATTCAACCATTATTTACTCAAGTCGGTTAATATCTTTAATTTTCACCATCAACCCAAGATTTGAACCTCAAGAAGGTTGGGGATCGCCGATCAGAGTGACACCTCGCAAAGAAGGAGCGGCGAATAGCAAATGCAATTCCCATACAAGAAAAGAAAAAATTACAAAAAAGAAAATTAACTCGCCACCGCCACCACAACCACCACGCCCACTGCTATAAATGGTATTCATTTTATGTTATTAATTCTTTTTTTTCCCCCTTATTCAATGTAAATTGAAGGTGTCTGATTCCTGAACAATAATGGGTTTTTCGTTTTAAGTTAATGGATTTCTTGTAGCACTGTTCTGGAAGTTTAGCAAGAATTGAAATCATTAGTGTAATCCAATTAGTCGAATGATTGACTGTGTGATTATTGTAGTTGTTGATGGTGTTTCTTGTTTATTTTTCCTATTTTCCTTGTTTAATGTTGCCTTGGTTCTCTTGGAATTTAGGGAGTTCAATAGCACTTTCGAAAAGTCACGAAATTCATTCAGAACCCTGTATATGGCATCAAGATTTGTACGACTGATGTGAGATTCGTGCTTCACTTTATCAAGATCAAATGATTCACATCACCATGTAGTTTCCCTTTTTTATATATAAGTTGTATCTGCCTTTTACAGCAGTGCTAGTAGATTATTATTATTTTTTTTGGTTGAATAATTTGAAGGTTTTCAGAAGGAGTTACTATACTCAGCAAAATGCTGTGTCTTTAAGCAATGTGAGGATTGAAGTGTGGATTTTTATGGGCTGGGGGATGAATGTGATATGGTTTTGTTGTCTCACTTCTGAATTAGTACTAATTTGACCTGATTGGAATGCTGATTGGATTAATGCCCTCTGAGTTTTCTATGGAAGTTATATCTAATGTTTATATATGAAAAATACTCGATTATTGTTTATCCTATACATCACTTGTCAATTGTTGTTGTGGAATAGGAGTTAACTATGTTTGCACGGGTCATATTATGAGAGGTAGTGCTGTTAGTCTCCAAGAGTCTATTTTTTAATGCTATTTGACTTTTGGTCATGAATGGATTAAGTCATTAATCAACAGAGTTTACTCTTGCAATTGTTTTGCGCATGCTTGTAAATTTTTGAATGTTGAATTCAGCCGGACACGGTCAATCTATCAGACCCAGATGCTAGAAATGTGGAATTGGGAAATATGATGGGTGATGCTCCTGGAATGGATAAGTTCAAGCACAATGTTGATGAGCTATCCATAAAAGTTGACAAGGTGAGTTATCGCTGCAATGTTATTGAATCATGCGCTTCTTCTCCTTGTTTTCCTATGTGGTTAGCTTGCTTTTAAGATGATAAGGTTTCACATAAGAGGCTATTGCATCCGAACCAAAATCATTTGGTCAGGGTTTGAAGATTCTATTTTTACCCCATTAGTTCTTGATTCTGGTAACACCTTTGAAGTCCTTTTTTCGTTAGTTTTCTGAATTAAAGCAGATGATGTTGTATTTTGCATTTAATTTGTGCTTTTTCTTGTAAGGTTGAAAGAGGGATATGTAATTTGTTGTTTATCCAATTTAGCCTCTTGTACTGATACATCTGTGGTGCATGTTCCTAATTGTCAACGTATCATGAATTATCACGCATTCTAAAATTTTAATTTTTTTTCTCCAAAATTTTAGCTTGAGCAAAGAGTGAATGAAGTTGAGCGGTTTTACTCAACTAACAATGTAAATCAACCAAGCACATCCAAGAGTAAGTCTTCAATGAAGGATAAAGATAGACATGTCCCCAGCTTAAAGAAGCTACAACAAGATGCATCACGGAGGGAGGCAGCTGCTGCGAAGAGGATGCAAGACCTTATGCGCCAATTTGGATCAATACTACGTCAGGTAAGCATAAACAACTTTATCTTTACATGCTAATGGAGTTGAATGGCTATTATATGACATATTTAACCAACAGTTTGGCACGCTTGATGCTTAACTGAATTTTAAAAGTCCAATCTCTTTAAAATTGTGTTCTAAAGTGTTGCTAAGGTTTGGTTTATTTACTTGTTCCACCTCTTTGTATATGGAATCGGTTTTAAATACTACTGAGCTAGTAGTTTACTGTAAAGGTAAGAAGACTTCCATTGAAACATATTTTGTCTAAATTCTTTATAACATATTCTTGGTAAATTTCCTCTAACTTTCCATTTTGAAGATAAAGCAGTATTCCAGTTCGAGTACATATTCTGAACCTAGTTGTTGTCTAAAAGAGCTATTTCAGGCACATTACTGACGAATGAGGACTTTGGTCCTCTTTTTCCTCCCCCTGTTACTCTCCAAATAAGAAAAGATGTTTTCAAGTTTAATTTATGAATGAATCTAGTTCCCTTTCGTGAAGTGTAGACGCGCATGTGACATCTTAAGAAAAATTAAATCACAGTGCATCTGTTATTCTATTGCATTAGACACGATTCAGCCTTGTTAAGGCTAAATATGTTACCATTTACTATTTACAGTTGGCCTGCCCAAGAAGCACAAAATTTTCACAGACACGATTCGTTGGATAAAATAATCATCCTTACGAAATCACTTATATATCTGTTATTTTCCTGGACTATAAACTTATATGGGACCATAATGCACATTTTCTTAGCTGCCTTCATATTTCATAGTTGGAGAAAAGAGTGGAATATAGTTGAGATCAGTATTTTGGCTAATCATTCTAGGCCTTCTATTTTCCTGTAGGGGGCAGGTAAATTTTTAATTTGCTTATCCATGCATTATCTGCAAGAATCTGACATTCCCTCCTTTTTGCTTACACATAGAGGAAAAAAGAAGATCCGATTGGTCAGTTCAGCGTCATCTCAGTCAACCTTTTGTATCAAACAACTAGCAGTTGTAGTTGTGATGTACAACAAAGATGATATCATCATGTAAATTATGACCCATGTTTAACTTGTACAAGTTTGTGGTTATTCAATTCTTAAAGTAGTTGCTGCTGTTCAGGAGCTTACTTTATCTTGTGGCTTGTACCACACCTGAATTCATTCTTTATTGGTTAATTCGTTGTTGTATGAAAACTGGACTTGCATAAATGGAATATTATTTCTTCGATTATTAATAGAATGAGATTTTATACATGTATATGTAAGATGCACATCAACTAATTAGCTTATGTCCTTTCTTGTTGCTTTAGATCACTCAGCACAAGTGGGCGTGGCCCTTTATGCAGCCTGTTGATGTTGAAGGGCTTGGGTTGGATGACTACTACGAGGTAGAACAGCTACCTCCATTCCATCTTTCCTCTTTCATCTGCCCCTCCCTATGGGGGTTCCAGTCCAGTTCTGTACTCCTAGGAAACCTGATGATCAAATCTGGAATAAAAAGTAAGCAACAATCAATAAGAGAAGATAAACAATAGCTTCAATTTGATCGTCTCACGACAATAATATAAGATGACAAGTAGTTCATACCTGTGCTACTTCCTCAAGCAAAAAGAATGTCAAACTACTCGTATATATTGGTGCTAATTTGTCTTAATCTACTGATTATCTACAAAGCGGGTGTCACAAGGCTTCTGTGCCTACTTGTTAATTTGATTGTGCTGTCTAGAATATGAGTTTGAGCTTGTGTTAACTTGTTGATTGTAGGTTATTGACCGGCCCATGGATTTTAGTACAATAAAAAACCAAATGGAGGCCAAGGACGGTACGGGGTATAAGCATGTTCGTGAGATATGTGAAGATGTGAGGTTGGTTTTCACAAATGCAATGAAATACAATGATGAGAAGAGCAATGTGCATGCGATGGCCAAAGCATTGTTGACAAAGTTTGAGGAAAAGTGGCTACAACTGTTGCCAAAAGTCACTGAGGAGGTAATCACTGTTATAGAAAATTTCGGTGTTCCTGTTGTATGTAGGCCTAGGTATAAAAGCCTCACAGGGTGTAATACTATTACTACAGCTTAACATTAATGGTTTTGGTTGTCTGATTATGCTTGGGATAGTGTTAGCTTTGTATGTGTTGCACCCGTAGCATTAAGGATCCCTTAATTTTGGGAACATGTGTTTTCACATGGTATTCCTGGACCTCTGTTAATGTTAATTCTGTGTCTTCAGGAAAAGAGACGCGAAGAGGAGGAAGCAGAGGCGCAATCAAATATGCAGCTTGCTAAGCAGGGTGCTCATGCCAAAACAGCTAAAGATTTGAGCAATGAGGTATGGGGGTGTTTTTTTTTTTTTTTAATACAGTTTGTACTGCTATACATGCCTCAAATTTTGAATAATATGCTTGATATTCTTTCAGCTTTATGAAATTGATTCGCACTTGGAAGAACTCAGGGAGATGGTAGTCAAGAAGTGCAGGTTTATTTTGATGCCAAATTATAGTTTTACTTTGAAATGACTGTTGTTGAAGAAGCAATTCTGTTTTGATGTCGTTATTGACTTTGAAACCACTTCTGTAGAAAAATATCTGTTGAGGAGAAAAGAAATATTGGAATAGCTCTGAGTAAGTTATGTCCTGAAGATCTTACCACGGCACTGGAAATAGTTGCCCAGACCAATTCAAACTTCCAACTGAGAGATGAGGACCTGCACCTTGACGTAGATTCCCTGGTGATCATTCAACTTGATACTGTTATTTCCCACAACCAAACTCCACCCCCCACCCCCTAACCAAAAAAAAAAAAGTCTTCCAAGATGCATGTTCTAATGCTACTTTACTGCTTGGAATGCAGAGTGAATCCACATTATGGAGGCTAAAATTTTTTGTCAAAGATGCACTCAGAGCACAAGGCAGGGCTTCAAGCTCCGGTGAAGAGAATAAAGCAGAAAACCAAAAATCAGCCGCCAATCTGAAGAATAATCCTGTGTCCAAAAGGAAAAGAGACACATCTGATGCTCATGGAAATACTTCCAAGAAACGGAGTAAGAAGCCTCCTACTTAACTTGTGAATTTGGAAGAATGCAGTCGTGCATCACAGCAGCCATGGGCCTAGATTAATCCTGAAAAAAGTGGATGAATTCTACGGTCCTTTTAGGAGAATTCTCTAGATCATACAGAACTGAGGAAGTTTAAGAGTAGAAGGTTTGTCACGAATTTCACCTGGAAATTAAGAGGTCAATTCTATAAAAAGGTTTATAGTCCAATTTAGCGGGTCGTGACATACAAAGAGAACGATGAATCTCTATGTTTTTCTAACTTGCTTCTGTATCCTTGTCCGTAGATTCAAATCCGTGTGAGAGATTATATGGATCTCTCATTGTCCAGGTTTCTTTGTCTTGAATAGTTCTGCGTGCTTATTCCTCATGTTTTGCTTAATACGACAAGCTCTACTACCATCCCAAGCAAAATCATTGACTACTGCTTCTACGACTTACAACTGGGCTGGGAAATTCTAGCATGGATTTTGTTCGTGCAAATTGTGATTGTTTATAATGATGAATTTTGTTTCTCTTAATCCATATCCACCTTCTATACCTAGGGTAATCCATTATTTCTAATGGGATGTTGTGCACAATGTGCTAGGATGAATGAGCTTTTTCACCTGATACCCAGCATGATAGCTTGATTAGTTACTCTGATTTTCTCTTTGGGTGAATTGCATCTCGAGCCCCATGCACCAGTAAGGTTCAAAAAACTTGTATTTTACTTCCTTTGCTTTGGGCTAAAGAGCACATGAATTTTAAACTTCAAAAAATTATGTTTTGGTGAATTTAAGCCCACAAATGTCACTCTTTAGGGTATTAGGTTAACTTTCGAAATAATTATCATTATGGTTTATGCAGTACTTTTTGTTCTTACACAGATTTATGAAAAGAACTACAACAATTATGGCATTCAAATATGATATGCTTCTTACGAGGAAAGGTGATTTTGATACTCATATTCCCTTTCTTGGTCACGAATGGTAAAAATATTTTTTGTTTCTTTGGTATGCATAACTTTTAGTTGAATACATAATGAACACTAAAGATATTTTCAAACTTCACAAGAGTTACACATCCAGCAAAAATCCTACACAAATTATTTCATATCTTACAACAATCCTACACAAGCATTTTGCATTTCACATATAGGGCACTTGTATTATGTCGTGTATAAATAAATACAGTATCTGTTTATACCAATGAAAGTACTAGAAAAAATTTGTAAATCCTACACAAATATTTTGTTGTTTCACATCTAGCACATGGCATTTTTTTATGTGTATTTAATGAGTATGTATTATTTGTAAATACTAATAAGTAGGAATGATAAAAAATAGATTTACCCAAACTCTAAATTAATTATAATAACTTCCCCAACTGTGGAAATGAACACAAATTCTTAATACTATTAAAGTTGTGATTAAAGTAAAATCCCTTGAAAACATTGATAAAATTGGGGTGACATAGAAAATACATTCCAACTTTGCTTGGTTGGTTGCTAAGGTCTGCATTTCAAGTTCCAACTTTGGCTATTTAGGAAGGAAGCAGAAAAAAAAAGAGTAAATATAAGATTGGAAGTCACACTTTAGTTGTAAGTAGTAAGAAGTACTTCAATTGTAAATTGTACGAGAGTCAAAACACACATTGTAACGAAAATAAATAAATAAATAAAAGTGACATAGAGACAAAAGTTTAGAGACCAAATTTGGAAATCTATAGCCTCAAAAAATATATATATATATATATATGGAAAAAAAATATGGAAATCTAAATTCAATATAAGCCCCACGAAAACAGTAAAATTGAAGATCAACCCCAGATACGAGGTTGCAAGCGTACAAGTACCAAAGCAACAGTTCCCGCTCTACATTTTCATCAGTACTGATTCATACGATTCTCTCCCGCCTGCAAAACCTTCCTTCCTGTAAGCAGCTTAAACAGTGATTATTCATTATAATTGCATTGATTATTTTGGTCTGATTACTTTATACGCGATTAATTTTGTCAATAAAGCTAGGGTTTAATGGTAAGCTTCGCATTCTTTCGTGAAATGGTGGAAAATGTGGTTTAAAAGTTGGGCGATTTCTTGTTGTAGGTGATATGGAGAGACCGAACCCGAGTGTGAACCCGAATCCGGAAGCGAATCAGCTTCCGGAGGCGGATTCACTGCCCGATGGGTTTGTGGAGAGCTCCTCGTCCACGATGGATCAGTTGAGTCCAGAAATGACAAATCTTGAGGACCCAGAATGGGTTGATTATAAGGAGGAAAAATTAGTGGATCCCAATTTGAGGCCTGAGTTAGCGGGTGATGAACTTCATTTGGGTAAGGAGAAAAAAGAAGAAGCAGTGGCGGTCGAGGTCGCGTCTGGCTCCAGTCTTGGGAAAGGACAACTAAAAGAGGAGTGTCAAAGTTCGGAAAAATGTAATTGTCTTTGTCCTTATTAATATATGTGAATCGTTTGGATTAATTTCTGAATCTATAAGGTTTATGGCATGATAAAGTTTGTTTGATTTTCGTGATAAACAAAAGTTGTTGAAGATTAAACTGCGATGGTTGGTATCAGGGAGATTTTTAGAACTGGGAAGATTTGGGACCAATTATATGAGCTTGCCATCAAAAACTTTTCTCGATCTTCCAACATAAAAATAGTCCTTTTGTACCAGCTAGCGTATGAAAAGCTTTTCTTGATCTTCTCTAAGCAATAATCCTTTTTACCAGGTAGCATATGCAGTATTAAAGTTAGACACATATCCCTAATCCATCTGATTGGCTATAATTGTGGATTAGTGAATATCATTGTCGCTAATATGACTAATAAAATTGTTCAATCTATTAGGATTTTGTGCAAAATCTACAAGTAGTTGTTAAGTATGCAACTTGCTTTTACTTAAAAGTTGGAATTTCTATACACACTTGTACTACAGTCCTCCCAAAGACACAAGAATTGATTAATTTCCAAGCATAATAGGGGTGGAAATCTGCACAGTCTATACAATTGAGTGATTACAGAACAGTTTCCTGTGTGCACAATTCTAATAATAAATGACAATGCATTGACAATGAAACACAGTTTAGTTTGTAAGACGCTTCATCCGTGATCTATGGGTCCTGGGTTCAAGGAGGTAGGTGGAGTTTCACTATTCATCTTTTTAGAAAAACATTGCATTTTGTTTCTCATGGTTATGATTCTTTTTTGATTCTATAGTATTTGATTATGTCCATTTTCTTGTATGTAGCTTTCCCTCTGTATGCTCTTTCTTTTTGTTTCTCTTCCCTTTTTTTCTGGGACGATAAAAACACGCACATACCTAGTGGCCAGGAATCAAACATTGAACCTCAAATTTTTTTTCTTTTTTGTTTTGGCCGGAGGGGGGAGGGGGGTTGGAGGGCTTGGATTGGCCTCCATTGGGCCAAGGGGGATCAGTATACTCATTATGTATCAACACTACTGACTAATTAAACATTGTATTTTGTGGATCATCTTTTAACCACGTGTATTTATAGACTTAGTTTCTACATGTAGATTCTTTGAGTAGTGTGATATTAATTTTTCTTTTCCTCTCTCATATCCTACATCCTTTCGCAACCAGATTAAAGTTCAAATTTTTTGTTTTGGAATATACTTATTTTGCAATTCTGAGGTATCAATTCTTCTCTATAAATCTGCTTTTACCTATCCAATCCATTCCGTGTGGAGTTTGTCCACTTATTATTAGATGTTACTGCACTGTTTAATATACCAAAGAAGTCAAACAGAGTAAGGAATGGATGGTATTTGCTTTTACTTTGTGGAGTAGATCAAGGATATGGTTGACAAAATTTACCTGGGGTGAAGAGTTTGCCCATATCGATTATAATTTCACATAAATTCAAGTTTTAGAATTTGTGCTTCATATTTAAGATAAAATAGTATTCTTTATGAACAGTGTAATAATAACAGGACATTCCTATATAAGAAATATGTTTCACTGAATTACTATCTCTTTCCATTACCACAGTCAAGTTTTTGCACATATCTGCTGCAATATATGAGTGGCATATGGATACAGGTCTTTTGTGCTCATATTTCAAATTAAATTAGTTTATTTGTCAAATTATATGTTTTAATGGATTCAAGTAATTTTGTTCTCTATTGTCCTGTAATACTTTTGCAGCTAATATTGAAGTCTCAGGTCCACAAGCAGTTGATGCCAAGGGATTGCCTTCATCAGGAAATGCTGAAAACAACAAAAAAGCAGTCAGTAATACCTTTGTCCTTATATTTTGCTGAATTATGTGACTTTTCCCCTATATCTTTTGGCTAATTATGCATGTACCATTCTTTTTATGTTTTTAGCAACCATTATCTGATATTGGCGCTTTTTTTTATATATTTACCTCAAAATATTATTTTATGCTTATTTGAAGTTTTTTCTAGCTTGCTTACTTGAATTTTTTTAGCAGTGATCGTTGCTGAATTAGCTATAACTCCAGTTTTAGATTTGGGATTTTGCTGTAGTGGAGTTCCGGCTGCAAGTATTTGATGCTCTTTGAATGAATACTTTTCCTATATGCCAGGAGTAATCATGTCAACTTCTGCATACATTTTACAACTTTTCTGTTTTTCTAAAACCATATATATGTGTGTGTGTGTGTGTGTGTATCATTGATTAACATTTTCAATGCTAAAGCTGTTTTGAGATGTTTTTAACCAGTTTTACTTTTGCTTTTAGCTTAGTTTAAGCTAAAATAAAGTGATTTTTGGGAGTATTTGTTTAGATGCTTTTAAAAACAGCTTTTAGCATTTCAAAATATTCAGAAGAAAAACATGTTTCCAACTTTTTCAACATATTTTTGTAACCAGCTTAGAAATAAAAGCAGAAGTTGTTGAGATCAATCATGTTAAGTTCTCGGGAAAGAAGAAGTGTTGTTGACTTTTCGTCACTGCTAATGTTTGTGGCTTTTTCTTTTCGTGATTCTTGTTTGTTCTTGAAATGCATTTGATGCTTTTTTTGGTTTTTTAGTTTGTTTGCTATTTATCATTTTTCTTGGATTCAAACAGAAAAATTGTCAACGAATCTCTTGCTTTATTTGTTTGGAAATTTGTTGCTATTTATGTCTCCTTTTTGCTTATTCATTTCTAACATTTTTTTGCTGATAACTTACAATGCTGTTCATTTTTACTACTTAATGTATCAGGACACCTCTGAAGGAAAACGTAAGAATGTCAAACGCACCTTTAAATCGGAAAAGGAGTTTCTGGAGTTCACTTTAAAGTACCAACAAGTTCTTGCTGAAAAAGATTCTGGTATCTTATTAAATTAACATATGCTTTGAACTGTAGGTTAATTTCTAGGCTTTGATCTTTGAGTATGCATTTTTTTTATCTGAAGCATTCTTACTGTATGGGTTGCTGAAAATTTGTGATTTTCCTGATCCTTCCAAAAGCATTCTCGAGGCTTCTGGAACAAGTATGAGGGTAGCTGTTCAATCCATAGAATTTCAAATCTACAGTATTTGTCCTATCGTTGTGGTTAAGTTGTTAATGTGAGTTGTGGAGGGAGCATTTAAGGGGATCCTGTTACCATGGTTCCAGTTTATATACTGGAGAAATAATTAAAGCTGTAACAAGAACAAGATATTCCATGAATATAATATATACATTATTAGAAACATTGCCTTGGGAGTCAAAAAGCTCTGGACAAAGCTATTTACTAGAACAAGAAAGGGGAAACACAAGTAGCAATAAGATTCTTAGCTGCATGATTTTCTGATCCTTTCCACCATTTAGTTAATTTCCTATCCTCAAAATTTGAGGGCATTAGATTCAAGTCTAATGCTTCATTGTAATCTAATTTATATGACATGTTGGAAGAGGATTCAACCCGTCTAACCATTCTTCATATGTCAATTATGACCTTGGATTACAGATTTTCGTGATGACTACTCTTTGACATGTTGTTAGCTAAACGTGCTTCCCTTAAGTCATCACCTATATAACTGCTGCTTGAATTTCACCTATATTTTCTTTTTCTTTTTTGTATAGCCATTGCTGTTCGAGATAAACTTGAGTCATTATGTCGGGAATTGCAACGTCAGAACAAAATGCTGATGGTATTCTTTATTTTCTTGCATGGTACCTTTTGAATGAACATTATTGTTAAAAGGCTGATTTTTGCTGGGTGGTCTGGCTAAATTATGTGCATTAGTTGTTAGCAATGCTTGTAATTAAAGTAGTGTTCAGCTAATTCGTTTCTTATGCTTGCTTTCTCACCTGTGTCTCTTAATTGTGGAGCTCTGTTGGGGTAATTATTATTTTGGAAATTGGAAGTTTCTTGCCTTTGGCCTTTATTGTATGTCTCAATATTAGTTTGTCTTACTCCAAGGTTCTCAATTATTTATTACCCATGCAAATGGTAGGTGTCGCTAGTTGAGAATTTCAAGGAGAAGGGCGCAACCGGGTGTGTCTAGTCATACTTATGTTATTAACTGCTTGCATTATGAGAAACTCAATCCTAAGTCTGCCTATTTTGCGTCTTATGTTTGTACCAATATCTCTGGATCGATTTTGATTAAATGATCTGCAAAAATTGTTTGGTTAAACAATTGAGCATTAAATTGACCACTTAAGTTTTGCTTGCAGATGTGCGTGTTATTTATTTGTTGATCTGAAAAAAATAAATAAATCACTACTTCTGTAAAATTAGTATTATTATTTTGAATAGATTAACATATCACAAAGAGTACTTCATCCTCGAAAAGAATATCACTTTTTCACTCAATATCTGAAGAAATGTTGATTGATAGTTGAACTATAGTATGCTCTTTGTGAGCATGGAGAAGAGCTTAGTACATTGACAAAGCTGGATATGTCATCTCGTCCCATCGATCTTTTTCTTTTTAATACAGTATGAAAAATATCGGCATTTATCAAGGAGCCCAGTGTTCTGTTTGTTTTGATAACAATTCATTATATGTTCATAATATCTCCAGATTGCATATTTACTTGGCGTGGATTAGCTGAAGAACATGGCAGGGCTGTGTTGTTGGATGTGATTATTGTTTTGTAGTCTCCATATTACTGCATTGAATAGTGCTTCATAGATTTCTTGATTGAAAATGCATTTCAATTTATCCTTCATGTGTTACCTCCTAGCTTAATGTTGGCCTTCGAAGGCCATATTCCTGGTACTCATAATCTTCAATCTATCTGTTGAAGATTGATATTGTGCATTTACATATCTGTTGAAGGCTCCTTTTCATTTTGACGACTTCATTTGATTTACTTGCTATTCACTTTGCCTCACTGTGCTTTCAAAAGCTGTATTTATGAATCTGTCATAGGGAAAAGGATAAATAACTTTAAACTATTATTGTCCTATTCAAGAACCAGCACTCATGACCTCTCTAGTTAAGTAACCCTGTGGTTAGGAACACAGCACATCAACCTTTTATACCTATGGGCTACAGGATTGGTGGGACCTCCTATATGTACTGAACAGATACATGACAGTAGGAGCAAGAAAGGGACAATAAGACAGGTTGTGTTTTCAAATAGCCAGAGGTTGTTACATTGTTTAGAAGTTGCAAATTCACATAGTAATTGAAGTAATCATATTTTAAATGTGCAGTTAATGCTTGTTGTAATGTTTAGAAACTGTAATGTTGCATTCTCTAGGGTAGATTTTTCCCTTTGAGTTTGTTTGGCCCATGATGTACTACTCTAATCCTGCAACTTGATTGTAAGTTTTCCTTGTATGGATGCTTATGGATTGCAGTCTCTTTGCAGGACGAATGCAAACGTGTGTCAACAGAGGGTCAGAATTTGAGACTGGATCTGTCAAACAAGTTCCAAGATGCCATTAAAGTATGAACGACTTTATGTTGTCATGTTTAATATATCCAAACAAGTTCATTATGGAAAAATATAGCATGTGGTGACAGGCTGGTAAGAACACATTCAAGGGTTGTTGTCTTTTTTTGTTTGAGCAGCAAAGACTTCCCTACCTGTATTGTCACTCAAATGGACTGCTTTGGAAGCTCGCTTTGCTTCTTGCCTCCTGATTTTCTAATGGGAGTAAAATTACTGCTCTCATTTACTAAGGCATTAAAGAAAAAACTCCCGACTCTTATATCAACTGGTTGTCAAATAAATGATGAATTGTTTCATTTGCTTCCTTTAAAAAAAAAAAAAATAAGTAAATGACCAAATGATGATATAATGCATCTTTCAACTCATTATTGTATCTAACATTACTTTGAAGGTTGTGAATCAGTATGCCTATTACATGGTAAACAGCATTGGATCTGTTGCCCTTTTCTAAGCATTCTGAACTTTCCTTATTTGAATTTTCTCTTGTAGGAAGTAAGCAATAAGCTGGATGAGCAGAAAGATGAATGTCTGTCTCAGTTGAAAGAAAATGAAATGTAAGATATGTGAACTTGCAACTATGTTTACTTCTATCTAATATGTGCCAAAACCATAATAACAACACATCATGAATAGTGAAGGCAATCTAATGAATATTTACCATGGACAGACCCTGAACTGAATTCCTTTGTTTATGTTTTTCTTTCTTGAAAGAAAAATATAAGACCTTTTTCTGTTGTAATTGAATTCTCTTAATTCCAGGTTAAAATGCAAGTTGAAAGAACTTGCTGACCAGTATACACTATCTGAACAGCAACATGCCCAGAAGGTGCACTTGCAGAGAATGTGATGAATTCCCGCTTCATTTTTCATTTGTCTCTGTTTGACGAAGCTGAACTCACTTCATGTTTTCACTTCTCAGTTGAAGCAAAAGACACTGGAACTTCAACTTGCTGATTTAAAACTTAAGCAAAATGAGGAGAAACTGATCCAGGAACAGTCTCAGATGAAATTGTATGCTGAGCAGGTATCACATTTATTAGCAACTGAAAAAAATTTGAGATCACAGTTGACAGCTGATGGAGAAAAATTCCGGCAATTTCAGGTTAGACATATTGTACTTTTATCCATTTGAGCTCCTATACAAGTTTGAGGGATTTGATACAATTAGAGATGATGTTTGATCAATAATTGTAAAGATTATACATCTGATTGCATTGAAGGCACGTGCAAGATGTCACCTAGGTTGAGAATAATCACGTGAGCTCCATCGTAGTATTTGGGGTGCCTGCAATAACTTCCAGAGTAGATCTAAAATATGGATGATCAGGTTTGCTATGAATTGGATTGCAGCACAGGCTGTTGATGCATGTCTAGGTACTGGCATATTAGACTTGCTGAAACCCGTTATTTACTACATAGGCAGCTGGGTTACAAGGGCTAATTGATCAGAGTATTTGTGAAAAAAAAGAAAAATCCTTTCAAAATTGTAGCTGGTGCCAAAATTGTGCACCAATATATACTTGACATCTTTGGCAAGCATGTCGAGGGAATTTTTTTTTTTTTTAATTACAAGCTCGACATGGTTGCCAAACATGTCGAGCTCGACGTGGTTGCCAAACACGTCGAGCTCGACGTGTTTGGCAAGCACGTTGAGCGACGTGTGTCAGTTGGTCACGTTGACCAACTGACAAGGAATCCTTTTTTTTTTTTTTTTAAATTAAAAGCCCTCGACGTGTTTGGCGAACACGTCGAGGGCTTTTAATCAAATTATTTTATAGGCTTTTAATCAAATTATTTATAGCCAAAATGACTTTACTCCTCCAAATCAAGAAAAGCTACTAAATTCACCAAAATCACTCTCCTCCTCAAAAGCCCATCTGGGATTGAAAAGCACTACTGGTTTAGGATAAAGATTGTCAGTTATTGTCTTCATAGCATCCAATTCTGAAGCTTCTGGCTCCAAAAAAACTGCCACATCAGCTGAACTCAACATTCTTGTTTCCTCATTGTAAACTGATGAAAGATCAGAATTTTCGACAAGAATATTCCCATTGTGAGATTCAAATGCTTTGTTGGCAGCTTGTTTCAAGCTTTGGTTGGACCAG
Source organism: Mitragyna speciosa (assembly GCA_024721245.1). Taxonomy (NCBI): domain Eukaryota; kingdom Viridiplantae; phylum Streptophyta; class Magnoliopsida; order Gentianales; family Rubiaceae; genus Mitragyna; species Mitragyna speciosa. The sequence continues at coordinate 7,275,545 of CM045554.1, forward strand.
AAAATAAGAACCTTGATTTTTGTGCCTTGTCTTTGGATGGGCATATCTCCAAAGACTTGAATAGCAAGTTGAGCGAGTGAAGAAGTTGAGTCATCAAGTGACCGGAATTTCGACCCGAAATCTGGGTTGCTTTAGTTTCTTGAGTTTTCCAGTGAGTTTGGGGTTGTTCAGAGGCTTCTCTAAAGTGGAAGAAAGGGAAAGCTTGGCCTGAAGAATGGCCTCCTCTTTGGAGGCGGGAGGGGTGGCTGAAGAAACTGAACATTTGGGGGATAAGTAGGGTATTCTTGATTTCTGATGGGGTTTTAGTGGGACAACGAAGAGATGAGAGTGGTGATGCTGCTGTTGATATGAGACAAGGGAAATGAGAGAGAGAGTTTTGATTTGTTTGTAGTTGATTGGAGAAATTGAAGCTCTGACAGCTAGTGATATATTCATTTTGATGATATTGGAAGCCATTTTTGAGGTGCTAGAATTTTACTACTAGATGGTAGAAACACAAGACTAATTTGAGTAGCAACCCATGGACATATTAAAAAAAAAATCTCGATGTGTTTAGGAAACACGTCGAGCTCGACGTGTTCCCCAAAAATGTCGAGGGCTATAAAATAATTTGATTAAAGCCTTCGACGTGTTTGCCAAACACGTCGAGGGCTTTTAATTTAAAAAAAAAAAAAAGATTCTTGGACAGTTGGTCAGCGTGACCAACTGACGCATGCTGCTTGACGTGCTTGCCAAACACATCGAGCTTGACGTGTTTGGCAAGCATGTCGAGCTTGTAATTAAAAAAAAAAAAATTCCCTCGACATGCTTGCCAAGCACGTAGAGTATATATTGGTGCACAATTTTGGCACCAGCTACAATTTTGAAAGTTTTTTTTTTTTTTACAAATATTCTGATCAATTAGCCGGTTACAAGTGTTCAAAATACTGATTATTGAGTGGGATACTCTTGTAATGACTTAACTGATCTCTTGACCCACATAGTTTTCTATTTGCGGGTGACCTGCACCATAAAATTGTTTTGGAAATTTCTAGTAGATAGCATCAGTATTAGTTCACTTCCCTTCAATATGTGAATCATCCATTGTCCTCAAAATAACAGCATGTTGATATTTTTATAGATTCTACTGTTCATGTGAAAATTAAACTCAAGACATGCCTGTTGTGTCTTCTTGCCGAGATTGTTAACTTGGTTTAGGAAAACCTAGTTCTGTCTGCTATACTGAATTATGATAGCTCTTGTTACTTCTTTTCAGGAAGCATTGATGAAAAGCAATGAGGTTTTTGAAACGTTCAAGCAAGAAATTGAGAAGGTAGACATTAATATCCGTATAATATTGTTCAGCCCTTGTTCTAATTGTAATCAAAACTATAGAATGGTATTTGGATCTCTCCTAACTTGCTGACAAGGATTATTCTCTTTATTGCTGTGCTTATTTTTAGAAGGAAAAAGCTCCTTATTTTCAACTTTTGTTTATCTGAGTCCAGATGGCGAAATCAATTAAGGAACTTAAAAAGGAAAACACGTTCTTGAAGAGCAAGTGTGAGAAATCAGATATTTCTCTCATAGAGCTTGTTGAGGAGGTAACATATATAGCTTTATTCTTGAGCCTTTTTTCTTACAAATCCACTAGCATGCTAAATAATAATATCCTAATTCTTGTTCAAGAGCAAGTGTTTCCCACGTTTTGCTTGGCAACAACTGTTATGCACAGCTTAGAACTTTTTGAGTAGAACATTGGAATTTTGATGACTATCTCTTTATCTACATCCTTCATGCTGAATATCTCTCTCCATTTAATGTAACAACTAGGGAGCATCGAAATACACAGAAGACAAACCATCTTCCAAATGTCACTCAAATCATTGTTTTTAAACACTTAAAGATATCTTCTTGCTCTAATAAAGTTGAGATCCTGAAAACATAATAAATTGCAAGAAATGGTGACCCAAGCCAATACCTGCATCTTTGAGAACCTAAAATATCTTACTTTGTTTTGTGACATCTGTCTGGAAGTTGGATATACCGGCAGGTATCAATCTTTTGGCTTTTGACCACTGTATCTGTGCTATCCAGTTTTCACTATCCTCTATCCTGTGATAAATAACGTGCTTGGCATCCTCTTTTAACCAGCGTGAACTCCTAAAGAAACAGCTGGGGAGAACACGGAACCAGAAAGAAAAACTTGAGGCATTATGCAGGTCACTTCAAGCAGAGCGAAAAGCAAATTCAACTGGTAGCAGCAGCTCAGTCGCAGTTGCAATTTAGTTCAATTGCAAATGGAATTGAAACCTGTTAAGCTGCTATGAGAATCACAAAAGAATGCAGAAAGGAAAGCAAATTCATGAGGGAGGAGTAGCTTAGATGCTGTTGCTGTTCCTATTCGTGGCACTGATTTGAAGGACTTTTATCACCTTTGGCAATGAAGAAAGATTTTTGGAACGTTGTTTACCCTGTAATATTGGGATCTTACTGTTTCTTCCCATAATCAAGTTAAGTGGAAAGTTGTTTACCCCGTAGTATTGGGTTCTTATTGTTTCTTCCCAGAATCAAGTTAAGTGTGACGAAAATTTTGTGGGTTTATATGAGTTAACGTATTGTACTTGTAAATGTATCATCATGCATCATGATGTGTAAGCTGATTCAAAATATTGTGACTATAATTAGTATCGGTTTTTTCCTTCATTCCATTTACGTGTTCTTTTGAATATTGAGTGTGGTATTGTTTAAGTTATTTTAGTTGGATAGATGGATTAAGATGCATGAGCATTTGGTATCTGTTTCAGCATCAGAAAGATCATCTGTGTTAACAAGTTATTGGCAAACCAAGAATCACAGGCCCTGATCATGTTAAATAGCATAATCTTTGTATATGATAATTCAGGGCTGCGATCCAATTTTGAATGAAACTTGATTCTTAGGAAGACCGTGAGCTAAACTTGACATGATATAATTAAGAAGTCTCGAGTCAAACTTTTCGAGCCATGAGGACTGCAGCAATTTGAAAGGTAGGGGGTGCCCATTTCTTATGTGACTGCTGACGCATAATGCATTGCTACCATGCTCTTACAGCTATTGGTAAGTCGTGCGGTTATAAATACAGTGAAGAACAAAGATATAGGAGTGTGAATACAATTATTCTGACAAGTTATTATTGTTATTATTTTGTGTTTTGAAACTAGGAGAAGTCATTCAATTTGCAATTATACGTTTAAAATAAACAAACAGCTTGATCAACACCAGTTCACCACTATGTCTAGGGGTGTCAAATTTTCAACACACTCGAGAATTGAGTTCAAATATTTTCATCACGAGTTAAAGTTTCTATAAATACTCCTAAAAATTAAATAACAATTTCGTAAACACCAAATGATCTAATAGTAACAAGCCATCAATGCACTCGACTTCATAAACATCTATCGATTTACGAGAATTTCATTACAATTTAAAATTTTTTAGATTTCATCACAATTTAAAATTTATAATGCATTTAAATCTTTATAAATGATCGTAGCCACATTAAAAGATACTTCATTCCAATAATATGAATATACACACCCTCTCTCTCTTAATCGAAGGTGGTAGTACATAATATAATTTGATATTAAAAATATGTCCAACTCAGCATCCCATATCATCCCATCCTGTCTAAAATGGAAAAAAGGTGAACGGCTCAGATCTCCCCAAGGGAACGAACGAATCAAGCGCCAAAGTACACACGCACCTCTACACAGCCACTCTTTTATCTATTCCACCACTCTTTATAAACGCCCCCGTTCCCCCTCTCCCCTCGCCTTCAGCTACTGAAGAAAAATTTGGAAAAAAAAAAAGAAAAAAGAAAAAGCCTAGCAGTCATGTCGGAGAAACCAACTCCGGCCACACCCAACTCCTCCACCGCCGCCGCCAACAACAACAATAATAGCGTTGAAATTATTAATGGCGCGACGAATGGGCAGTTGGAGACGAGCAAAGCGGAGAGACACGTGTGGCTCATGAAATGCCCTCCCCTCGTTTCTCGTTCTTTTCACCACCAACGGCAGCAGCAGCATCAGCATCAGCATCAGCATCATGACTACTCCTCATCTTCTTCTACGACGTCGTCTTATCCTCCTTCTGATGGGCCCATTGCGAAAGTCATCGTCGCCGTCGACCCTCTTCTCCCCAACGACAACTTCTCTTCCACTCAGGTTTTTTTTTTTTTTTTTTTTTTTGCGTTCTTTAATTCTGAATTATTGTTATAGTTGATAATTTTTTTCCCTAAATGCATGCAAGAATTGTGAATCTCGAATCATATTGTTTTATTCTTTTCTCAATGGTAAAATGCAAAATTGAGTGCATGAAGGTGAGGCTCTTTTAGGACAATTTCGCTTCATAGTGAATTTTGTAGATATATGCTTTTGCATGTGGAGTTTATCCATCTCTTTTCTTGTTTGTTATACTATTCATTTCTTTATTTCTTTATTTCTTCTTTCAGTTGGGCCTGGTGGGGGTAATTCTCTTTTGCATGCATGTGGGCGTTGTGATGTTTTAGGACTAGGAAAGTCATATTGAAAATTTGGACCATATCTCTGTATAAATCCGGAATTTTGGTGCTTTCATGATTACATGGATTCTACTGGTTGACAAAGCATTCGGCACAGAATTTTATTTTTACCATGAAGATTTTGTCTAGTGTTATTACTACAATTCCATGAGTTTTGTTTGTCGACATGATTTTGGATATATATATATATATATATTTATGTATTCAGGTTTTGGGTTTCTTCGTCTGTTTTGAGAAAATTATCAATCAGTTCTTTTTTTTTTTTTAAATGTCAAGCACCATTTAAGTCCTGCTATAAAAGTAAAATCTTTCCTAGTCCTAAAGAGGAGGTCCAGCACCTTTTATGTAGCTTCTTTTTCCTGCTTTACCTTTATTCCATGGAGGAATTTGCTTTTAACATGTAGGGATGGTATCTAAATTGCAGCATAGTTTACACTATTATTGGAGTGGACGTCCTTCCCTGATATATTATTAATCAAATATATTCTGCCATTCCCATCCCGGAGCTGGCCTGGGGAATTTGGTGCTATGGTGTATAAGTAGACACATTCATCATCTTTAAGCATTCAAATGTACTTAAGTTACCTGGTTGTCAGTGAATTTTTCTGTACCACCCCCCCCCCCCCCCCCAGGCGATGGACTTGCTGCTGACTGCAATACATGTAAAACATTCTGTCTAAATTTTTACCTGCCATTTCCTTATTACTTTATCTTTAAGTTGCTAAAGTTGTTAATTAATGCAAGTTACATCTCTTTCCCCACACCCCTCCCTCCCTGTAGGTCAATTTGTACGTCTCTCTTTTACCCAAGTTTGTGGCCAGAGTATATTGCTTTGTATCAAGATCCTGAGTGTTCTTTTCCTAAGATTTGGGTAAAGCTGCAAATGATAGTGCATAATTTCTGGTCTCAGCTCGAGTCTGTTATCAAAAAGTAATTGCAGTGGTGGGTTCAATCCATTGCAGTTTATGGGCATTTTCCTTTTTGAACTCCAAGGATGTGAAGCTTCTGTACCCCTAGCTCAAACTTTCTCGCATTCTATATTAGAATAGATTCTGCTCCTTCCCCTCATCTTTATTCGGGATGCCTCTTTGCATATATCTGCATTTCCCTCTTTCAACACAATAATCAATGGAAATATGTCTTTTTATCTGGTGTATTTGCATACACTGTGCATTGGGATTTTATTTGTGATGTATCTGTCCTCCTTTTGTTTGTCAATCTTTCAGGTCAAGAAGAAGGACTGGAGTATTTTCTTTGCATACAGTCCCCTTTCATAAGAGTATATGTTTGCTTCCAATTTTCATTCGTTGTTTATATTATGATCAGTTCACTATGGAATTGGCCGGCACTGAATCTGGAAATATTCCCAAATGCTACTCCATGGACATGTCAACAGATTTTATTCCAATGTCGGTATTCTCCGAGTCAGCTCAAGGCGAGTGCACGTGTTAAGCTCATTTGCAAAAATCTGTTTAGACTTGTTCCTTTCTACTTACCTTGTGTTGCACCAAACTTTTTGGATGAATAGTTTATTAAAGCATTTCATTTCTAATTTTTATTTGCATCCTTTCATGTCTATTGTAACAATGTGTTCTGAATCATGTTATCTTGAGAGTTGATTGTAATGTGCAGTACTCGAAATAATCTAAATGTTATCATCTTGAACTAGAGTTTTATGCATGCTGACATCAATCGGTGATAAGGCTATTAGAACTGATACTGACTGTAATGTTTGATCAAGAACCGGTAGTATCTAACAGCATACTTCTGTGGGATCATTATTTGATTTCAAGGTGTCTAATTACCTGTGCCAGCTTGTTGTGGTTTTCTTTTTGCTCTGTGCTCTTTCTTGTTTGCTGGTGACACATCTAGTGAGAGAGACAAAAAAGTGACAAAATATGGTTGATGGATTAATCTCCCAGAAGTTTCTTGGTCTAATCTCAGTTCGAAGTATTATGGAGTTTTGAAGTAAGACAAGTTGGAGTTTTCCAACCGAGTTTATGCTTTATGATATTGAGATAGAGGATATCATTAACAATTAATCCTTGTAGAACTCATTTGATTCATCATGTTTACATTCTTTAAAAGTCATGTTTTCCCTCTCATTCTGTAGTGCATTTGGATACAACTGCCTGATTTTCCTTTCTAATTTGATTTCCGTATTGTATTTTCTGATTTTACTAAATTTAGAATCCATCACAATAATTAGTTACTGTTTGTTTGAATAATTTTTGGTGGCTCCTTTTCATTGATTTTGAATTTATGTGCAGAAAAAAGGCCCATCACCCCCCATAAAAAAAAGGAGGAAAAATATGTACACTTTCCTCAAAAACCATGAACAAAAAATGGCAGCTTATGGGCATATATTAGCCTTTAGTGCTGTATCTTTTAGTATGTTGGCAAGACTAAGTAGTTGAGAGTGTTCCATTGTGTTCTGATTTGCATTATGTACAAACATACAGATTTTATTTGTCATTTCAGGAAAGATTTCTGTGGAAGGGAAAATCTATCACAAATTTGACATGAAGCCTCACGGTAATACCATTGAGGATTATGGAAAATTATGCCGTGAAAGGACAAACAAATACATGACGAAAACCAGACAGATTCGGGTAAAAGTGTTTGTTTTTCTTTTAGGATCAATTTCCTATCTTTTCTTTCATACGATCACATCCTCTCTTTAGGTTGTAATGAGTAATGCCACTGTCTTACTATGGTGTATCCATTGTGCAGGTCATTGATGATGACAGTGGACAGCACTTAAGGCCCATGCCTGGATTGATTGGCATAAAGGCTTCAGGACCTCAAGTAATCATGGAACCTTCTTTATCTAAATTGCTACGTTTGTTTCATTGCAAGATGTTTATGTTGTCTGCGATCAAAATTCACATTTGAAAGAGTCTACATTCTTGAACAGGAGAAGAGGAAAATGCCAGTTAAGGGTTCAGAGTTGAAAAGAACAAGAAGGGACCGTGATGAAATGGAAGAGATCATGTTCAAGCTCTTTGAGAGGCAACCAAATTGGACACTAAAACAACTCATTCAGGAGACAGACCAACCAGAGGTGTGTCAGCTTGAGACCCTTTCTTCTTTTGGCTACTTTTTCTTTAACTTGAAGGATTTTTGTACCGTGCATTTTAAATTTCCTTGCATCTAAGCTAAGTCTCTGTTGTTATGTGTCAAGGTTGTATACTAGTACATGTTAACACTGGCAAAACTTTTAGGGATTAGATGTTATTCAAGTAAAGATTTTCCTATCCAGTTTTTATTTTGGCCTACAACTGACATAAGCTCCACTGAAGTTTTTATTTTCATTTGAAATACTTGTATCTGAACTGTAATTTTTAAGATGTCTCAGATGTGCTTTATTGTTAATTTGAAACCAACTTCAGTTGGTTATATGAAAATCGGACCTGGATAGCCTGAAAAGCCATTTTACCCGATAAAGGTAGGGCCAACTCTGCTTGGGCATGCAGGGACTGAGCCTAGGGACAAATATTAGATCAATGTCAAAGTAACCTGTCTTGGGCCTTTGCAAGTTCAATCTAGTTTCAATTGCTCTGAATACTTGCAGAGAGAAGTTCAGTAACAAAATGGAAAAGGTAGGGACTTTGGGGGAGGGGAACAGGAACTGTCACAGAGAGAGAGAGAGAGTTTCTTGATCCTTTCTAGAATGTAGTGATTTCATTTTAGTATTATTTACCTGTTATATCCAAGAAGCATGGCCTACCTACTTTTACTTGGCATCTATAGTTAGGAGTCTGAGAGCATTAACCTTTATAATTGATGTTTCTGTTTTGGTTGTAACAGCAAAATCTTGTGTTAATTTCCTTGAAGCGACTTAAAAGTTACGAACAAGACAATTTCATTGAAATGGCTGGCGACATCTTCAAAATAGCACTTGGCTGTTCTTCTTATTTACTTATTTTTTTTAAAATTTTGCTTAGCACTTGGCAGGCTCTTCTTATTTTACCTATTAAAGCTTTCTTATGTGATGATAGAGGAAATAGCCTAGTGTTTTTGTTTCTCTCTGTGATCTTTTTCCGTCCTCCTAATGAAAGATTTCTCCTCTTCACCCTTCTGTTTTGCAGCAATTTCTGAAAGACATGCTTAAAATCCTCTGCGTATATAATAACAAGGGATCAAATCAAGGCACCTACGAGCTGAAGCCTGAGTACAAGAAATCTGAAGATGTGCCAGATTCCAAATAGTGTGCAGGATATGTATTTTTATTTCTCATTTGCCTAAACTGTCTTTCGTGCTTCTTGCTTTTCGCCTCCTTATGAATCTGTAAATAATTAAGTACAGTCGGCAGTTAATAGAGGAATTAGACAAGAAAGCACTGCTGTTCTGTAGATTGAACTTCTGTCATTTTGAAATTTAGTCATTGCATTTTGTCAATAGAGGGCCAGTAACATAGTAGAGGAACATAGTAGAGGAAAGATCATCTTTGAGTGATAGACATTGTCATCGAAATTGCATTAAACAGCAAGTACGCTTTAGTAAGCACAATATTCTTGTAAACATTAGGTGTGTCTTTTTGTTTGCAGTGTGGTAGGCAAGTAAATTGATGCCCTTTGGCCACAGGCAACAAACTCCACCGCAAAGGTTAGAAGAAATAGCAAAGCGATGACTTCCCTACTAAAATCATGCACTAGTTGAAAATCTTCTATACATAGGCTCCCTTGTTACTTTATTATGAATTTTTCTCAAATGAATTGAGTTCCTAAGCCTCACTCGTAGACTCAACAGTCTAGATCTGAACCTATCAAAGCTCTATGGCAGAACCTTGGTAGTTCAGATCTGGACCGTTGGGTCTACGGTGGGACCCGTGAACCCAGTCCATGATAGAATCTCTTATTAATCTCTTATTATTATGGGCTTTGCTAGCCATGTTTGATAACACATCCTGCTTTGCTTTGTTGGTTTAGGTGCATGCTCAAGATTTTAGGTAACTACTTTTTTAAGAGGTTAGTGAAGACCTTATCTAGTAAAAAAAAAAAATACAAAAAAGGAAGAAAATTACAAGGTGCTTTTGACAACAAAATTTTAGTCAAATGCCTGGAAAAATACAATTGATGAAAGCATCAGCTGTTGTCAATTCAAAGAGATTTATTTTATACTTCACGTGGTCATCATGCGTGATTCGTGGATTCTTGGCAGCAATCGACGTTAGCAGCTTCCATCCCACGTTTATTTCTACAATATTTTGCAAGTCAAGGATGTTGGAAAGAGATGGCAGAAATCTTAAAGAAAACATGAAAAAAGAAAAAATCACAAAATCAAGGATTAAGGTGTGATTCTTGATATGATGTTGATTTTTCAGAGATGTTAATGACTTGGATACCATAAGAAAAAGAAAGAAGTAAATATAAAGATATCTTCTTCAAGATTTGATGTTGTGAATTATGCTGATTTTAAGGGGTACGGCAAAATTACAAAATAGGCATCAAATGACATACACTTCCCACAAGGTTAGGGAAAATCATACGAATATGAGAGAAATGTATACATCCTTAAGACTTTTATTAAAAGATTATTTTACGGAAAGTCTAATTGGACTAGCAATTTAAAACTTTCTTAGATACTATATCAAGCTCAAATATTTCATGTGGAAGGGCTTTTTTTTTCCAAAGAAAAGGAAAAAAAAAAACATATGCATGCAAATGTTGACTTTGGATACCATATTATGACAGTATAAGTTTAATGTCAGTAAAGTTTTAACAACTTTAAATCCTTTTTGTTTTTCCCCAGCCCTTATAAGAATTAGAGTTCCCTTAAACTTGAAAGTTATTTAAATTATGTACACATCTCATAAGATCCGAAAAACCCAAAAAAAAAAAAAAGGTAATAAAATTATAGATATATTCACTTAAAGGAAACGTCACACACTTTCTTAACTAATACTACTGGATAAGAAACATTGGAACACTGTAAATAACTATTATGAAGATCAATATCTCATGTAAGTGTTACAAATTCCCCAGCCAAAAATAAAAAATAAAAAGGATCAGAGGGAGTTTATAATTGAGTAGTTGCAATTTTCTGCTAGGAATTAGATAGAACATTAACTACAGAATGGAAACTAATGAGACAAATTTGGTTTTTCCAAACCAAATTTTCTTCTTCTTTTTCGTTGTTAGACTATTCCAACCAAAACCAGGCATCAAAAGACTAGAAAAATAGGACAATTATATAACGTAAGAGTACTGGACTCTAGAAACAGGAGGAGAAAAAATTCAAAAAAAGAAACAGGAGGAGAAAAAAGCCAGCCAGAATTGCTCTTGTTACTTTGGTGCGTCTCTGATTCTCTATCACCCTTTTTGACTCTTTCCTCCACCATCTCATTAAGTCACTATGTCCTAGGAGAATTGTAAACTATATTTGGGAAGCCAAAATTTTGTTTTTCCTCTAAAAAATCACAAATAAAGTCTTCTAAACAACTACAAAAATTACAAATAGAAGATTAATGTCTAATTAGGGTAGGATAATCTTGACGATTGACCAAAAAAAAAAAAGTCTAATGTCTAATTAGCCAGATTATCCCCCAAAAGATAAAAAAAAAAAAAAAAAAAGTCAAATTATGCTGCCGGCTCGTGTTGGTGCTCGTGGTGTCCTCACTGCTCCATTGTGGCGTGTGCTCACCACGGCGTCGTTTATTGCTGCTCCACTATTTGCAGAAGAAATAAGAAGGGAAAAAAAATGAAAAACTAAACAAAACAGAAAAAAGCATCTCTTCTCTCTTTCTTGCTTTCTTCAAGACTCCAACCAAACAGCCGATCCCTCCCCTCCCACCTCACCTACTCTATTTTTCCATTACTTATTAATTCCTTCATTTAATTAATAATTCTTCTCCAGAGTTCTCTTTTTAAGCTTTTGGTTTTGGTATTCTTTTATCTAACCCCTCGCATCATCGTTTATTCCCAGGTACGCCCAACAATTTCGTCCCTTTATTCTTCGGATTCCTCAGTTTTATGTTCTGGGCTTTCTTTTTTTTTTTTTTTTTTTTAAGCTTATTTCTGATTTGGGTTTTGCGTTTTGCGTTTTGTTCAAAGTTACGGTTTTATGGGATTTCCTTTCCTCCTAAAAAAGGAGTTATGGTTTATGGGTTTTTGATGTTTTGGATGCTGATGGTATGCAAAGGTCCGATCTTGGGATTTGACTTTTGACTTCCGTTTGCCAAATGGGTTTCATTTTTTTTTTTTTTTGGGTCCTATTAGTATCACTTTTTTTGGTGTTATATTTATCCCATTTGATTGGAACTGAGTCTGAATTTAGATTTGTAATCAAAATCGGTACTTTTCATGTGTCTTAGTATGATTATATTTCTTGGACAAAGCCCAAAAAGATAGTGCTAAAATTTATGCAGCTAGCGCTTTTGGTGCTTGAAATTTTACTACTTTCTTACTGGCATGTTCAGATCAGCTATTTTTTTTTTTTTTTTGGGTGTTATGGAGTCCTTTGAACCATAGTTGAAATAGTGTATTGTTCGTTCTGATTAATGATTGATGAACAAAGATTGCCCTTTTTCAAATTTTGAATAGAAAAGGAGTTTAATTTTGTCTCTTCATACAAACAGTAGGCAATTCATATATGTGACTCTTAGGTCTAGGATCAATCAAACAGACTTGGTCTTTACTCATAGTTGAATCTGGTAGCTCCATATAAGTTAGTATTTACACAGTTTCCTCTTGTACTGTACTAATAGAATAACTGTTCAAAAAGAAAACTAGCCCTTAGAATTTTTGCTGGCTTCAAGTGAATGTAATCCTGATGATCGAATCTTGTGACCTCTCAATTTTTCACATAATTTCCAGTTGGATCAGTGCTATATAAGTTACTTATGCGCCTGTATAAGAATAAAGTTATTTATGTGCCTGTATAAGAATAAGGAATGCGGTTATGCATCTGATAATGCTTCTAGTTATTCAGGGAAGTTATGAGGTTCTTTGTTTTGAATTTTTCAAATTTTATTGAATATGCAGACAGTCAAATTTCATAAATTGCCATCCTGCTTTTTTTCCACTCCCAAATCTTTCCAATGTTGATTTTGCCTTCCTTTCTCTGTCTTTCTGGTTTTTGTTTTGGTTGGGCGGGTTTACTAATGAGGAGAATTTTGGTTGGGCACTAAGTGCAACATGATCTCTGCATCCAAAGGAAAATACCCTTGTCAGCTAATAATGTGAGAAATTCTTTGGAAAAGAATGACAAATGAAAAGAAATACTTAGGCTTCCTTCCTTGAAGTTTGATTTGTTTTTGTATGAATAGTCCATAATTTTTTAAATAGTTTGAACTTTTGCTTTTGATTCTTTTGTTAGCTTGGGATATCAAAGATGGCTGTATGTCACCTCATTTTGTTTGTCGTCAAGCATAGAACTACAGTTATGGTTGTTTGAACTCTCTACAATCTCTCTACAGATCATCCTGCTCTGTGAGATGGAATTTTTCTTCAGGGAATCGAATGAGGACTCTTTACCTTTTCACCAAGGCATTGTTAGGTGCCCCTTCTTGAGGAACATCAATGAGCCAACTAACTTCTCCTTCTCAACATCAATGGCTTTTCCAATGCCTGTAAGCTGCATATCATTCGGATCATTTCCATCAAAACCTTCATTGGTGCATGCCAATTGCATTATTCGTGTCATATGGATAATTGCTCTTTTTTTGTCATAATGCATGCATTATGCATTGTGTATTCCCTAGTAAGTTTGCATAACACAGCAGGAACGTATTTTCTTATTCCTTTTTTAATTCCCTTACCAGACGCGTGGAGGAAAAGGTCCTATATTTGAAGATGGCCCCAATTTTGATATGGCATTCAGGCTTTTCCATGGGCAGAATGGTGTTGTCCCACTTTCAGGGAGATCCTTCATTCCAAATGAGAATCCAGTGTCTGAACCTGCTCCGGCCCAGTTCAATCCTTTGGCAGCAAAGGCAGCCACCGTCAGCCTCTCAGCTTTTGGACCTGGTGGCCCTTTTGGTTTTGATGCATTCTCTGAAAAGTGGAAGAATCAAAAAAAGAAGTCCGAATCATCCAAAAAAAAGTCGTCTTCAAAGGTATATGACCTTTTTTATTTGTAGAGATGTCAATTCTTGAAACTGCATAGCTCATGTGCTAAACTTCTCCTGTAGTACTAGGACCTTATGATCACTGACTGACAATATCTTAAGAGAGAGTTCTTTAGTCTTTAGGCAACTGAAGAAACAGAAAGGGTCATATTCTCATTCAAATTTATATTCTGTTGTGTGAACATTCCTTTTGATTTCAGTTTTCTGATCTCTCAGGGAGGGGATTTAGAACATGAGTCTTTGAGCAATGAGTGGCTCCAAAATGGGAATTGTCCAATTGCGAAGTCTTACAGGGCTGTGAGTGCTGTCTTGCCTATTGTGGCGAAGGCCCTTCAGCCCCCTCCTGGCATGAAGCTCAGGTGCCCTCCAGCAGTAGTTGCAGCTAGAGCTGCTTTAGCACGGACTGCCTTTGCAAAAAATCTGCGACCACAACCGCTGCCTGCAAAAATGCTTGTGATCGGGGTTTTGGGCATGGCAGCTAATATTCCTTTAGGAATATGGAGAGAACATACAGAAAAATTTTCTCCTTCATGGTTTGCAGCCGTTCATGCAGCGGTTCCTTTTATAGGCATGCTTAGGAAGTCTATATTGATGCCTAAGACAGCTATGGCATTTACCATTGCGGCATCCATTCTTGGACAGGTTATTGGCTCTAGAGCTGAGCGATATCGTCTGAAGGGAGTTGCAGCTAGAAAATCAGTTGCATTCGAAACTTCAATTAACGGGCCTAGTCACAGAGCAGTTATTGGTGGTAATAGTGGCCATTGTGGTGAGATTGTTGAGTGGAACAAAGTTCCTCTGGCGATTGCTGGGTCATCTTCATCAGCTGACGTGTTCTGTTGATGTTTGGCATCCATGGCCTTGTACTCATTTGAGTACTCCCACTCCCGGGTGTTAAATCTGTTTATTTGTCCCTTCCTTCATGACCTTTTTGGTTCTGGAAACCGTATTCGGCAATTAAAGCAATAAAGAGAGAATGAGAATGTTCCTGTAAAATTTTCACTTGTCATGAAATAATTATACGTGAAGATGTGTGATTGAGCAGAAAGTATTTTTTTTATGTCTGAGACTTTTCCAAGCACACGTCCGTGTTCTCACTGTGTTGTTAGAGTATTGGTAAAGCCTTGTCGCCTTGTTTTCCTGTTTATGGAGGAAATGGTCAATGTTGATCTTCTCTGTGGCTTGGAAAAAGTTGGATATTAGAACGTGCCTTCAAAAGGCAGAAATGGTAAACAGGGTTCCTTGTTGACCGTGATTGTTTAAACACCTATCCTTTGGTGTCTTAAGCGTGTTGACTGTTAATTGAAGCTTTGATCTTCTTTAGTACCCACTTAACAATGAGGAACATTTTTACCAATTCTTCTATCTTGTATTCAAATGTCAGAAAAAGATGATGTGAAATCTTTCTATCTAGTATTCAACTAAAACCATTCCACATTGAAAATTGTAAAGGACGGGATGGGATCGCTCCCTGGGCAAGATTGGATTTTTGGTCGTGTGAGGCAGACTGGGCTTCTTGAAATTCGAAGGCAAAGAAACACTGATAATTAAAGCAAATTTGTCAAGATCCAAAGTTAACTAAGATAGATGAAACCCAGAATCAGCATGAACCAAATCAACTCCTCCTTCAAAGTACAAACTTAGTTCAAACCAGCATGGTTAAACTAGGAATCTGAAGATACCGAATTCCAATATTTTTGTGAACCATTTATAATAGTAGTTGTATGGTGTATTACAGACCATAAAATTTAAATGCCAAGTGACCATGACTAATAGTGTCTATTATTGAAACAAGTGACCATGACTAATAGTGTCTATTATTGAAACTATACTACTAGACAAAAGTTACACAAATATTGATAAAAACTTGAACTTGAAACATTTAAATAGTAGTTATTTATGTATCATAGGATGCAAATCATAAGATTTTAGATGCCAAATTGATATATACCTAATAGTGTTTATTATTGAAACTATAATGATAAACAAAAGCTATAAAAATATTCTGAGTAATTAAAACATGTACTATTAAGGGTTAATTCTAAAAACTCCCCCTCGCGTTTGATCAAAGTTGCAGTTTACCCCTTAACCTTTAATTTTTTTTTTACTTTATCCCCCATTTTAGTACACATCATCAATTTAATATTTAAAATATTATGAATTGACAAAAATGCCACATTTTAGATAATTTATCAAATTACAAATTCTTTTTTATTTTATCTTTACAACTTTATAGTTGAAAAAGAAAAAAATTATCCAAAAACTTTTAAAAAATTATCACCTCTAAATTTATTTGATAGGCCTTAAATTCTTATCATACACTAAAAGCTTGCCAAAAACTTGTATTTGTAAATATTACAAGAATTTTGAAGGTCCAATTATTTAAGAACTTGTCCCCAAAAAATACATGTAGTAAAGTAAAAAAATAGATTTTTTCTTTATTTTTTTTGTGAAAAGGTCTTGATATTTTTTAGCGAAAGGATCTTAACTTTTATGGCTAGTTTTAGGAATTTTAGACAAAAAAATGAAAAGAAAAAAACTTAAAGATAAAAATGTGCTGTTTAGGAGTTCAAAAAAAAAAGAATGAATATGAATATATATCCATATATATATATATATATATATATATATCCATTTTATAGTTATTGATGAAAAGTATTGATAATTTGAGAAAAAAAAACTGTTTAAGAAGGTGGTGCTTTTGTCAATTCATAATATTTTAGATATTAAATTGATGATGTGGACTAAAATGAGGAATAAAGTAAAAAAAATAAAAAATCAGGGAGTAAACTGCAACTTTGATATGAGGAGGAGTTTTATGAATTAACCCTACTATTTATTACATCTCAATTCCTCACCAAAATAGAATCGATTCTGTGTAAATAAATACACCTGTACATCCATCTTTATGAAGAAATAAAGTATCTGTATAGAACAGGAAGATTTGCACCATAACTCTTTTTTGGTTTCCCCCAAATGTAAACAGAACAAGCAAAAGAAACCCAAAAAAAAAAAAAAAAAAAAAAGAAAAGAGCGTTTCAACCCTGCCAAGTATTCAACATTTCTAGTTTGAAATCTCTCCAGTAACACTTTGCTTAATCTTGAAATGTCAAACAGTGGAGACCCTCCGACGACGACGCGGCCCGGCCAGCCTACCAGTACTAGTAGTACTAGTACATTCGGAGAGCCCTGGCCGGAGTTCAATGATGGCTTAACATACCATGACCTCATTCCTCGTTCTCACTCTGGTCTCTAACATGATCTCTTCCCCTCCGCTGTTCTTCACATATATGGCTTGCCAGTAATATTTTTTTCACTGCTGACAGCTTTTCTGTCTTTAACAGATTTGACAGTGATCGAGTACTACTCCAAAAAGTACAAGAATTCAGCACCCTTTCAAGGGTAAATTTTACCTCTCTGAATATGTTTTTATTACCTTCCCTTTTCCTTCAATCAGTAATATATTACCTTTCTTGTTGTAATTTCTTCATTCTTTTTATTGCTTGAGCAACCCTCTATTCCCTTTTAGCAGAAAGTATTTCGAAATCTAGAAAAAAAAAAAGAAAAGAAAAATAAGCTGTCAATTTTTGTTCAAATTTTGTGGCTTTATTTAAGTGCTGATTATTGAGCAGTTGGTTGCAGAGGATACAAAACAAACAGGTTTTGATTTTTGGTGCGATTGTCGAAATTTTCAAATTTCCTCCACTACATGGCTGGCTTTTGTGTAAGTTGAGTGCTGTTTTTGGCTGCAGATAAAGGTTGATGGCACTGTTATTACTGATCCCAACACCATTATCAGGTTTATTTTTATGAAACGGTTTTGTTATTGCGCTCTGATAATAAACTAGTCTGTTGTTTGTTTCTAATGCTTTTGGATTGCTAATTAAGATGAATGTCTTTCTTCCATAGAGCTGGCTCAGAACTTGTCTATCACCGGCTTCCTTGGAAAGAGCCTGATGCTCCTTACCTCTTAGAGATTCTATATGAAGACAGTGATTTGGTAGAAACTTTATCATTGTTCATTTTCTTTGTGACACTCGTAGTTTGTGGATCATTAACATGGTTTGTGATGGCAGTGAAAACTTTTTACAATGTTATTATGATATTCTCAGTCAGTGTTGTTTGTATTCAGTTTTGGCTCCTTTAACTCTAGATAGGTTCAACTTGGGATTTTAACTTTTGTTTTTTAAGTAGGAACTGTACGAAGTGTAATGGCCAGCCCGTTTCAGTTGTGCTGCTATGAAGAATTTCGGCTTTTCATACCTCTGCTTTTAAATTGGTAGCTTTTTAAAGATTTCAAGTATACAACTCAATAAAAAGGGTTGCTTCATTTGCTAAAGCCTTACTCTCCTTCTGTACATTTCCTACTTAAGATACAAAAGTAGAAATTCCATACAGTGATAGTATTTATCATTCTAGTTGTCGTGATTTTGTTATTATTTAGTAAACTCCTCTAGGAGATAATCAACTACTACATCCACCAGTGACCATTCCTTCTATTGAAAAAAAAAGAAAAAAAAATGCATACAAAGGTATGACTTTATCAAAAGAACATGGAAAATGTAGTTGTTTTACATCACTGTTTTGTTATATCTCGTAATTAGATTTCACTATCTATTCAAGTCGGTGAAACATGTTCAGATTGCTCTTAATAAACCGTCTGGTCTCCAAGTTCTTCCTGGAGGACTTTTCCAGCAGCGGACCGTATTGACACAACTTGAGTGGTGTGTGAACAAGGGAACTTCTTCATATCAGCAACAACATCCTGTTCCTGTTCATCGCCTCGGAAGGGGCACATCAGGTCAGCGTTTTATTGTTTCATATGCTGGTTCTAAATAGTGAAAATACAAAGGAGTAGAGTCCATTCAAACTATTGGAAAAGAAAATAGAAATCTTAAAAAAGCATATTTTTAATTAATGATAGGAAAGCTGTTCCGTACTTTTTTTTTTTTTAACAGCAGGTTGTTCCAAAGTTTTAATAAATAGAAGCTGTGCCCATGTGTGCATGTTGGAGACTCCCTTTTATGGATGTAGTATCTTAATAGCATTGACTGGTAGTAGAAGCTTTAGTCTTATTCTGCCTATATCATATAGCAACACTGCCCATGTGTGCATGTTGGAGAATGTAAAAATTGGAATAGTGGTATTAAAGTTAGGTTATGGTATTGATGTAGACTTTATCATGAGTATTGTCTTTTTGTTTTGTATGTTTTTTCCCCGCATCTTTTGCCAATTGTAATTCATCTACACATCAAATATTGCATATCATAGAGTCCACATCCCTTTTATTGATTTAGTATCTTAATACATTGACTGCTAGTTGAAGCTTTAATCTTCTCCTGCCCGTTTACAGAAATTGAAATTATGAAGTTTTCCCAAGTTTTTCATTTTACATTCAGTTATCAGAACAAAAGGTGATAGAATGTACTTTACAGCACTTTTATGCACGTATATGATAAATTTCACATCATCAAGCAAAAATATACTTGGATATTTCTAGGCTATAAGATTCCACTCTCAAAAGTAATTCAGTCAATGTGTTTGTTTTTGCTCATGTATTGATAAAAGCATTCAACTCATGGGCATAAGCCCCCTTTGCTGTCTTTGTTGGCGAATATTTGATAACCTGCACAGTTGTTACTTTTCTCTCTCGTATCTAGATGTAACTTTTGATCTATCTAGCTTTTCTACAACCCTCTTGAATTATTTTATGCTTTTTTTTTTTTTTTCTGTTTTTGAGGCTTCAGGAATATTGCTTTGTGCGAAAACAAAGTTGGCAAAATCTTGCCTTGCAGCATACTTCGCTGATGGGACATCAGCTGTTGGGGATGAAAGGTTAGGGCACACAAAAATTTATTGTTTTGGTTTCAAACATCCAAAATTTCACTTCCAATTGATTTATCATAATGATTAGATGAAGACTGGCAACTGATCAGTTCTAATCCCAGCCACAATGGGTCACCTATGCCTCTCTCCTAAACCCAGAAATAGATTGAAATTGTCGAAGGAAAATTTATAGCTCAAAGTTACTAAAAACAGAAAAAAAAAAAAAAAAAAGATAACAGACATGATGGAAGGTAATTTTACATTAGAATACTAAAACTTCATTAGAAATTAAAAGATAATAGAAGGAAAGAGACAATGAAAAACACTACCGTGTAGAACAATTCTCATTGATAATATTCTATTTACAAGAACTTATATAGCTGTATATCACCTAAGTCAGCTCCTAGAATTTTGGATCTAAATTACAACTATCTAAATATAAAACTAATCATATATACACTAGCCATATATAGACAAATTACAATTAATTACATGATATCTTCTCACATATCTTCTCACACACCCCCTCAAGCTCAACTGTACATATTGAACAGTTCGAGCTTGTTAATCAATCTCTCAAAGTCAGGTTTCCAAAGGCTCTTAGTCAAGACATCTGCCACTTGACCCGAGGTTGGAACATACACAATGCATATTGTTCCATCTTCTACTTTTTCTTTAATAAAATGTCCCTCAACATGCTTTGTTCTATCATGATGAACAGGATTATGTGTGATGTTGATTGCTGCTTCATTATCACAAAATAGTTTCAATGGTCCTTGTGTTGGCATTCTTAGTTCTCTAAGTAAAATCTTTAGCCATAACATTTCACATAGACCATGAGCAAGGGATCTCAATTCAGCTTCTGCACTGCTTCTTGCCACCACTGTTTGTTTTTTACTTCTCCAAGTTACTAGGTTTCCCCAAACAAAAAACAACAGCCAGAAGTTGACCTTCTATCAACCACATATCCTGCCCAATCTACATCGGTGAATGCTTCAATTCCTCGGTTAGAAGTCCTTTTAAAGAACAATCCCCTACCTGGGGTTCCTTTAAGGTATCTTAACACTCGATTTGCTGCTGCCATATGTTTCTCAGTAGGAGCATGCATAAATTGGCTAATGCAACTCATTGCAAAACCAATGTCAGGTATGGTATGTGAAAGATAGATTAGTTTACCTACCAATCTTTGAAACCTTCCTCGATCCACTAGGCTACTTGATTCCTGTTCTTCCAATTTTACATTCGGATCCATGGGATTTTCTGCTGGTTTACATCCCAACATACTAGTTTCCTTTAATAGATCCAGAACATACTTCCTTTGAGAGACCGAAATTCCAGACTTGTTTCTGGCAACTTCCATCCCTAAAAAGTACCATAGCTTCCCTCGATCCTTCGTTTCAAATTCTGAGGCTAATCCCTTCTTTACTCTTGTTATCTCTTCTATGTCATCCCCTGTAAGAATAATATCATCCACATACACAATTAGAATAGTTATTTTACCCTTTTTGTGTCGGTAAAATAAGGTGTGATCAGCTTGCCCTTGCACATATCCTTGCCCTTTAATTGCTTTCACAAACCTATCAAACCATGCACGAGGAGACTGCTTTAGTACATATAGAGATTTTCGTAGCCTATACACCTTACCTTGACCACCTAGGTTGAATCCTAGAGGAGGATCATGAAAACTTCTTCTTCAGTTCTCCATTCAAGAAGGCATTTTTCACGTCAAGTTGTTGTGATGGCCAATCCAGGTTGGCAGCCAGGGATAAAAGAACTCGTACAGTGTTGATTTTTGCTACCGGTGCAAAGGTTTCTCGATAATCCACTCCATAAGTTTGGGTATATCCTTTTGCAACCAGTCTGGCTTTATACCGTTCTATTGTTCCATCGGAATTGTACTTGACTGTAAATACCCATTTACAGCCAACTATAGCTTTATCTTTGGGTTTTTCAACCACCTCCCATGTTCCACTTTTTTTCGAAGGCCCGAATTTCATCCAAGATGGTTACCTTCCATTCTGGCTTTTTTCATTGCTTCGCTAACTGTCTTCGGAATCTCTACTTCAGATAAAGTTAGTCACAAATGTTTTCATCTGTTTGGAAAGATGGCCATAATCAATAAACCTCGAGATTGGGTGATTTGTGCAAGATCGGGTTCCTTTTCTCAGAGCAACAGGAACATCCAAATCACCTTTTTCTGGACTTGAATTCAGGTTCAATTCTTGGGAGTGCAAGGGCTCAATTTCCTTGACCTCTTTTAACTGCTTTCTCCGTGAATAGGTTAGTAGTTCTTTGACTCTATGATTGTTTTTTGGCTGTGTTTGAGGCTCACTAGGGATTGACAAAGGAGTTTTTGGCTCAACAGGATTTGAAAATTTTGGAGAAGACTCTTTTTCTCCGAGATTTGGTGAGCTGGATTTTTCCTTTTTTTCTTCTATGGAATCTGGTCGTTGAGATTGAGGATCTTTGGATTCAAAAACTGACTTTCCCTCATAAGGTTTCAGATTTTGTGGACAAGGATCCCAAAAAAACTCCCAAAAATCTGTTGTTGAATTTTGAGTTGGCTGCAAATTTGGAATTTCTGAATTTAGACCAGATTTGATATGATCAGAATCTAGACCTGATTTGATATGATCTGAATTTAAGGAAAGACCAGATTTGATATGATCAGAATCAAGACCTGATTTGATATGATCTGAATTTAAGGAAAGAAATTGATTCCCGAAATTTGGATCACTCAAAAACTCCCCTGAGACAAATTACGAAGGAAATAGGCTTGATTTTCAAAAAAATGTCACATCAATGGATGTAAAATATTTTCTTTTTTCAGGCTGTAGCATCTATATCCCTTTTTTGACGCAGAATAACCAAGGAAAACGCATTTAAGAGATCTTGGGTCTAATTTGGATCGACCCTGACTCGGTACATGCACAAAGGCAACACACCCAAACACACGTGGCTCTAAAGAAGAGAAGGTTCTGTTTGTAGGTAATTGAGAGGATAAAAAATCGAGTAGAGTTTGGAAGTTAAGAATCTTTGTTGGCAATCGATTTATCAAGTAGCATGCAGTGAGAACCGCAGTCCCCCCAAAAATATTTTGGAACATGGGTAGAGAACAAGAGAGACCTTGCCACTTCAAGTAAGTGACGGTTTTTTCTCTCAGGCAACACCATTCTGTTTAGGGGTGTCGACACACGAACTTTGGTGTAAAATCCCATGATGTTTAAAGAAATCCCCAAGAATCAAATTAAAATATTCCGTTCCATTGTCAGTTACGGAGCATTTTAATTTGTTCATTAAACTGAGTGTGGACCATTTTGTAAAATTCTTTGAAGACATTTGCAGCATCAGATTTGTCTTTAAGAAGATAAACCCATGAAACCCGTGTGTGGTCATCTATAAAACTGATAAACCATCTAGTGAGATGTAATGGAATTAACACGAGAGGGGCCCCAAATGTCACTATGAATTAAAGCAAATGGTTTAGAGGGTCGGTATGATTGGGACGGTAAAAAATGTCCTTACATGCTTAGCCAACTGACAAATATCACATTGAAAAGACAAACTTTTATTCTTAAATAAGGATGGAAATAAATGTTTCATATAAACAGAACTTGGATGTCCTAATCGGTAATGTAATAACATAAGCTGATTATTTGTGGAGCAAGAAGAAAGACCAACAGAACTAGTCACTAGAGGAACCAATTGAAAGACAGTAAAGGCCATCGAGGACTCTAGCACTGCCAATCCTCCTCCCCGTTTTCAAGTCCTGAAAAACACAAGTAGATTCAGAGAATTTAATATGGCATGGAAGATTTGTTGTTAACTTGGAAACTGATAAAAGATTGTAGGATAAATTAGGAACATGCAGAACATTTTCCAATACAATTTCTGGACAAAGTCGAATAGTTCCAGTCCCAGCAACAGCAGAGAATTTTCCATCAGCCACCTGGACCTTTTTCAAACCAGAACTTGGGAAATATGTTTGAAAAAAATATGCATTACCGGTCATGTGATCGGTTGCACCTGAGTCTACAATCCATATCTCACCTGGGTCAATCATCTCGGCAACTGAGTGTCCTGCAGTACCAGATTTAGCCATGAATGAACTGCTGGCCGTCGAGGAACCAGAGAGAAGATTGCAAAGATGATCCACTTGTGCCTTTGAAAAATTAACAATGCTTGGTGGAGTGCCAGAGCGCTTATCCTGTGCATTAGAGCCCTTCTTCCGAAGTCGGTTGGGTACCCAATCGGCGGTTTGCCATGAATTTCCCAGCTGCTATGGTTGCACGTACCTCCTCCTCCAATCGTCCTGCATCACAGAAAAAAACTCTATGATGTGATTACTGCAACAAATCATTTCACACTCGAGACACATGCTGGGAAATTCATGGCAAACCAGCCAATTGGGTACCCAACCGACTTTGGAAGAAGGGCTCTAATGCACAAGATAAGCGCTCTGATACCATAAAAGATAATAGAAGGAAAGAGACAATGAAAAACACTAATGTGTAGAACAATTCTCATTGATAATATTCATTTACAAGGACTTCTATAGTTGTATATCACCTAAGTCAGCTCCTAGAATTTTGGATCTAAATTACAACTATCTAAATATAAAACTAATCATATATACACTAGCCATATATAGACAAATTACAATAAATTACATGATATCTTCTCACATATCTTCTCACAGAAATCAACAGAAAGGATATTAAAAAAATGAAATGGTCTGGAGTGCTTAAAATGTGTTTCTAGATTTAGATATTATTGTCTTAATCATTCTAGAAAATTGAATGCAATTTACTTCTATACTCTGCATTTCTTGGTGAAGATATAGTGGTTTAACCAACTATGATCAGCAAAACTGGTTTTAACAAGTTTATTTTCAAGCATTCTGAAAACCTAACTGAATATTTTAAAACTGTGTTTTAATCCATTTTGATTGTTCAAGATTCAGGCCTTCTCTTTCTCATGTTTCTTCTTGTTTTTTCATTTGTTTTTAAACTGCACAGTTGATTTGTTATGCAAATTTTACTTTTTCAGGAAAAACAATGCAAAACTCGATTCAACAAGGAAAATTTCAAAATTTTACCATGCTTTAGTAAGTGGTGTAATTGATCAGGATCAGGTAATGCTAGTGGAAAACTTCATACTTTCTTTCTCCATGGTTTCTTTTCGTTTTCTTTTTGTTTTTTTGGGTGAAAGATTTTGCCATCACTTCCTTTTTTTTCCGTCTCAGTTGCATGCCATTAATGTATTTTAACAGTTTCACTATTCAAAATTTGGATTCAAACCAAAAGTTAACTTTTGTCTGATAGGTTGTCATAGACCAACCAATTGGATTGGTAAAATACCCTGGTGTAGCTAAAGGGCTCTATGTTGCTTCTCCTTCAGGTTTTCCTCCATCATCCCTTCTTCATTTCTCCATGGTCCTGATTTGTCAATAGATTATGTCACTTCTTTAGATAGTGCAGGGATTTCGTTTCTGTTGCTTGAGAGCGGTTACTTCATTTGTGTACCTGTCATGGATTATTTTTCTTCTGGTTTCACATTTCCTTACCTTGGTCAGGTAAACCAGCTTTGAGCAAGGTCCGCATTCTGGAAAGAGATGTGAAGAATAGTTCAACATTGGTCGAGGTATTCCTATGTAATATTTCTCATACCTTAGAATGAAAGGAAAAAATTTCCCCCCAAACGACGGAAATTTGTCGAGTGTCAAATTACATGCTTCTGTGAATCTTTTAAAATTGCTTGGAACTCTTATTACTTTAACTTTTTGCAGTACTTCTGTAGGATGGCCATTGATAATGATCAAAGATTAGGAAAAGGAAAAAGAAAAAACACTTCTCATTGAAGCTTTAATGTTTGTGAAATAAAGAGCTGAGAGCACTCAAGTGCAATGAAGTCTAACCGGAGACATCAGTTCTCATCGAATCTTTTTCCCAATCCTCTGGCTACGTTACAAATCTTTATTTTTTTTCCTTGATGTATCACAGACCTTTTACTTTTGCCTACTGTTGAACAGGTGGAAATTCAATCAGGAAGGCCGCACCAGATACGTATTCACCTTTCTTTTGTTGGACACCCATTGATAGGCAAGCTTCAACATATTTGATTTTGTTTACAGAACTCTAATACTTTATGCAAGAAATAGCCGAACAAGTAATATTATGGGTAAAAATGAAAATTATGAGTAGATGTTCTTTGCTCTCGTAAGTTGGGAGTTAGGTTTGGATGGGATTATATTGATGATAAAACACATTGTCCTTGAGAACAATGACTTGATTGATGATGCAAAAAAGTGTATTACATATGCTTCCTATCTTAGCTGGGCCTGAGGTTGCTCCTAAGCTCTAAGCTTCTTGAGACTGGTCCAAATTGCTGACAGCTATCCATAGTTGATATTGATTTTATGAAATGCTAACTTCTGTCTCTACCATTTATGGTGCCATATGTGTAATGTGATCTCTTGCTTCTTTGCAGGTGATCCTCTTTATGTTGCTGGTGGCCGACCAATTTGCCTTGATCCTGAATTTATAAATGAAAGCTTTGCTGAGGATGGGTATAAGCTGCATTTCACTCTTACAGCTTGATGGTCTTATTTTCACATCTCAAATCTTTTTTTCACAATTTTAAGTTATGTTTAGTTCCCGTTAAAGCTCAAGCACATAGAAATGGCACTTATTTACTTTAAAGAGTCATGATTTGTACACTCCATTTTTTGATTCACTCCACTTTGACTAATATATCCATGGGTTATAACACTTCCAAGTTCTCATACAAATATAGTAAGCCAAAATAATAAGGGTTTTTTGGTCTAAAAAAATAAAAAGTGGTTTGAATGAATCATTTTCCTTATGGTTGTTAAGCTTATCAAAATTTTCTTAAACGGGATAAAGAAACCTCATTTCCTATTTCTTCACTTCATATAGTGAGTGGAACTGTTGATACTCGATTTCCCAGTTAATCAGACTGTTCTGTTATTATACCAGAATCTAATCCTCTCATAGCACTACCACTGAAGCATTTCAAGAAATCGCTTCATTCATGATTTATCACTTTGACTGGTTTGATGACCATTTCCAAGTTCAAAAATAGGTATTACTACTGTGTTTTAAGAGAAAAAAGACTGATAGTGGTTTACATTGTTAGTGGAAATACCAATAGATTGTGATTTACCAGCAAGCTTTTCCTTCATATTAGTTAAAAACATTAATAGGTAAATGAATATAAATCAGTGGAATAACAATTAATCAGATAAATCCTAGTATCATTGAGTCTTCACTTGTGCTTTGATGTGGCTTTTCCATTACTATGCCCAAAATATTGTGATATGGCATCTTACCTCATGATCTGATGAATATCTTGGTTTTTCCTATGTATTTCTGGTTAGAGGATATCGGAGACCTGAGAATCCTGTTCCAGGGGACTGTGGATATCATTTGCATGCACATCAGTTGTTCCTTGCTCACCCCACTACACATGAGGTGTGTCAGCCCAACCATGAACTGTAAACTTGTGTCTCTAATGCTGAGGCTACTCAGTATAGTTATGTGTGTCCATCTAAAGAGGCGAATTCTTCTAGATAGTATCTCATTCACTGAAATTCATACGATCCCTCTTTTGCAGTTGATCAAAATTGTTGCACCACTCCCATCTATCCTCCAAACGGAAGAAAAGTGCAACAGCGAATATTGGAAATGACACCAAAGCTGTCTAAAGGCTAGCCTACCCTCTCTGGATCATTATGCTGTCGATTTTGGGAAGATAAGTACCTTGAACATGCTTTCATTCCCTATTTGTGTTTTTTGGTTATTGGTAGGTAGATGAAACGATAGCCTGAAGGGTCAGTTTGAGGTATTTTTAGGTAGATGAAATGATAGCCTGAAGGGTCAGTTTGAGGTATATTTAGGTTTTGAATAAATCAATATATCTGCTGGTAATATGCTATCAGCTACTTCATTTACTACATTGAAGTTTGAAATCAACAGGTATCAGCTAACTTGATTGTTCTTCAAAATACACACAATAGTATTATATGTCACTCTTTGTTGATCAACACCAAAATAGTTCAGTTGCGGGTACCCTTAAAAACTGGTTTTCTTCCTTTCGGTGTTTGTAAATTCCTAAACTTTCTGCTAGTAGTTCTCCATGCTACATTTGTTCTTCTCATATGTTCTACAGTTGCCTCTCAGTTGATATGATTTCGTCCTTTGCTTTGTCTTTTGATCTATGCGAATGACATCTTCCTTTTTTCGTTGTGCTGTCTTTCCTCCCTTAATCTTTTGGGCCCAAATCGGAACTTGGTAATTGGGATAGAGAAATTGAAAATAAAAATGAAATTGTACAATGTTCTCTTCAATGGAAAACAATTGCTTGGGATATTACACTAGTTACCCAAGCTGCTAAATTGATAATTTCCAGGTTATCCAACGGCATTCTTTTATACTATTTTCAGGAATGACAAAATAAAGAGTTTCCAAATTCTATATTTTCCGTTATTGGATTTCATTTTTTGCCGCTCTTGGATACTTTTTCCTTAAAAAAATCCCACTAAGGATTTGCAATTTTTTTGGCTAAGTGTATATTGGGGAGATATTATATTGTCTTATGTGACATTTTTTACCTGTAATAAAGCAATGATGACATTACATCATGAGAAGTATATAATAGTGACAACTAACATCTTTTTCCTTCTTTGTCTTTGCTTGGACCATCACGTAATAATACAGAAATAACCCTCCACAAAATAAATACTTAAAACTCCCCCGGATATTATTATATGCAAGTTGAGCTTTTGCAGATTTAACTTTAGTAGTTGGGACAAATTCATGGGCACCCATACATAGATATTTCAAAGCATCTCTACCGGCTGACATTGACCCCTCGTGAAAGTCACTGTTTTGGTCTGCTTTTGTTTTTATAATTTATACTACTATAGTACTATTAGCCAGCCAGTTGTCATCAATCACGATGGATCCTTGACCCCCCAAATATCAAGCCGGTGATGTAGATATAGATCGACACATTAATGCTACTAATATAAGGTAAAGTGCTGGAGGGTCGAAGTAGATACAGTAGTCACCAAACCAGATCCATGAATCTACACTCGACACTTCCACTATTATTCATTAGTTAACTAGTATTTGTTCCTTATCTTTTGTTGCCCTAAGAGTAAGAGGCTAAAGGCGAGTACCTACCTACGCGATTCTCTCATAATAAGGTTAAATTACAACTGAAAAGAAAAGAGGGAGCAGTGGGGTAACAGGCGTAGTAAAAAACGCCACGATTAGAAGCAGAAGGCAAAGCAGTAAAAGAAACTACCACACAGTAGTAATACAGAAAATGGGGCCCGCATACCAGAACACGATAGCATCATCATACTACACAACAAACCATATGACAGATAATTTAAAGCTAAAATTATTATCAAATTAAGTTTCATAATCGGTCTCATCTCACCAAATATTATGCAAGGCAAAAACATATAATTTACTAGGAATTCTATCTGCCCCTCTACAAATTCTCTATCCTAGTGGCAGCCTCGAGCCAAGAAGTAAAAGCACAAATATACTATAACTCTTCAACAATCCCAACTCTGATGGCATCTTCGGCCATCTTAACTAATAAAAACAGTAACTTGAGTTCACATCTAGACTAACCAAAAAAAACTAGAGATTTAAGGTCAAGACAAGCGAATGCATCAAAAAACTGAACTCCTCCCAAACCTTTCAACAGGTTATTTTTGTATTTCCATCAAATACAACAAATACAAGCTGCTGCAAATATTACAAGCACCTAAAAATCTGTTGACCAAAAAGACGGTTCTGAAACCGCCAGCTGCCCTATCATTGCTGAATTGAAGTTACAAAAAACTATTATACAATGCGGCAAAAGATACTTTGCCACGATGGGCCTTCAGGGGAAGGCCCATTCTGCACTACTACCTGCCTATGTTCCCCTTACCTCTCCAAGAATCATCCTCACCAAGGATGCTACCAGCCTGCCCACCATTTAATTGTTCGGCTTTCGAATAATGCATTTTAATGGCTGCAACCGGATCTGAAACACCTGTACACTGACCTCCAACAAGGATACCTCCTCTTCCAACAACATTTATCCCAACCATTCCCCTAGTTTGCTGTTGCTTACCCGAAACTACACCAAAACCATTCGTTCTTTGCATCTCTGACAGTACCACATCTTGCCGCTGCTTCATATCTAGAGAGAGAGGCTGCAATTCACGATTCCTATACACTTGACATTCACCAACTGCATTACTGCCACTGATTTCTCTAGTTGGAAAGACAGCTGCACCATTCAAACTCAGTTGACCACCGTTCACTCCATTTAGAGGCATCTGCTCCTTTTTCGAGGAAGACATTGCATAATTTCCAAATGCAGCAGGATACTTGGCCAGTAACATAGCAGAGTCAGGCAAAGAATGGAAGCCGGTTTGAGTTCTGCTCCCATCCCAAAATCCAAAACTCCTTGCAGGAAGATTCTCGGAGCCAAGAAGGTTATAATGATCCAACCTAGTCTGAGATAAATTTCCACTGATAATTTGATCACCAGTAACTTTTGTGCTAAATGGTTTGCCTACCTTGGAATGCTGATTTTGATTATCTCCATTTTGTTGTAAAGGAGCAGAACTTGATTTTGGCCGAGATGAAGGTTTTGTAAGAATTTGACCAAACAATTTCACATCACAATTTCGGTGAGGTTTTTCCACATCTGATGGACTGCCTGACTGACAACTAGGATTACTCTCCCTGGAGTGTTCCCGAAATTTGAATGGAAGTTCAGCTATTGAACTTTGATGTTTCGCACCATTGCACCTTTGAAGGTAAGAATCACAAGCCAAATGCCGATCCCGTTGGAAATTCTTGTCCAACTTTGGGATGCCTTGAGGGGTAACAGATCTTCTGCAACTGCTGTTGCCATTCACTTCCCTTGTTGTCGAGACTGGTACTGGATAGCCTCTCAGGATCTGTGCAGGATTAATACTCCCCAACAAAGAACTCCCAGACACGAGCTTCTCTTCTACCCTAGTAGCAGCTTGATAACCTTTCTCACCACTAATATTCACAACCTGAAGGTCTGATGTACCTTCATTAGGAGTTTTCCCACATATTAGAGAACATGACTGAGGTGCCGAATTTATTGAAATTGAAATGCTGTTCTGCTGCAATGGGATGACACCAGTCTGTCGTACAGAATCAGATTCCAATTCACCATTCTGCGGATCCCCAGATACACCCTCATGTGGAGTAGACTTCATTGGTTGGTCCATGCCATTTACACCATTTAGATTTACATCATTTTTTTCCTTTCTATCATCTACACTGCTTTCCAGTGACACTGGGCTTAGCTCTTCCAATTCTGCATCAAGGTGCTCAGCAAGCTTATCCACAGCTCTACCACGAACCTGAGTATCTGATGTATTAGCATTATCAGAGGTTTCTCCAACAACTTGTTCAGCTTCACTGGTTGAGATAACAACAGTTCCTTGGTCCTGCACGGCCACAGCTGCACCACTAGGAACCATTTGAATATCACCATTACCACCAACTTCCTGCTCTGATTTATCCTCCATCTGGGAGTTATCTATCAAATTCTTTGATATAAGTCCTATTTCGACATAAGCCTTGTCTCCTGTCCCATTATTTCCCTCCAACTGGTTCAGGTCAGGCTTGACATTGGCTAGTCCTGTAGAATTAGGCTCAGTGTTCATCTTCACTTCAGGAGATGGCAAGTCAACTGTTAATTTAACTCCTGATTTCTCACTGCACATGATAAAGCCTGTTTCCACAAGACATGCATCATCAGTGTCACTGCCACCACCATTAGCATCACCTCTAACCACATCGCCAGATCCCAGGCAAATCATATCTAAACCCAGACATTTACGGGCTTTGCTGAAGAAAACCTTGCACTGATCCCTAGACCGTGTCCTGACGTACCTAGAGATCATAGCAAAATCCTTGCCATAGGATGATACCGCTTGAATCAACATAGATTTCTCTTCATCAGTCCAATCAGTAGAATCCATTTCCCCACAACTTTCATCCGAACAAGTTTCATCATCAACATTTTGAGTAACTTCTGGGGTCAAAGGCCACCTGCTTGATGAACCCACTCTCTGGCATTTCCATTCATGGTAGCCCTCTCCAGGGTCAACAGCAATTGTAATGCAAGAACTCATAGCTTCTGAAGACAAGGAACCACAGATGCCAGCCAAAACATCAGCAGCCACCGTTTCTCTCTCACTGTTATCTACATCAAAACTGCTCGACCTTTCTAATAGACCATTATCTCCTTTTGATGTTTTATAATCAACAGACCTGCCAAGCAAGTATTTTGAAGAACATGTCTGTTCAATTTCCATGCCATTATCAGCATTAGCTGCAATTGCTGAAGCAGTACCCAAAATATCTAAGGAAACAGCATTAGCCTCACTATGCCACCTTTTCCCTGAACCAACTAGGTAGGTATTAGCAGAATGAATTTTGCCTTGCTTTGCAAATTCAGGATACTTCTTAGTTTTCTTGAAACAATCCGACTTGTGATTCTTGTAGTAGAACTCAACGCAATCTGCTGTTGTTTTGTGAACAAGAAAAGAAGCTATCTTTGTGAAGTCTTTGCCAAATGTAGCAAGCTTATCCATGAAAATTTCCTTCTCTTCTGATGTCCATGGGTTGATCATAGACCTTTCTTTTTCAACAGCACAGGGATCTTCCACCAAACCATTGCTGGAAATAAACCTTGATACCATCTTCTCCTTCTTATCCAAGATCATAGCGGGCATCTTAAGTATATCCCTACAGGGCTTGACCAGGGAATCTGAAAGTAACTTGCCTATAAAATTAATCATCTCTGTACGATGTCCGGTGCTTACATTCCCAGCTGAAAGAACAATAAAACGGGCA
Source organism: Mitragyna speciosa (assembly GCA_024721245.1). Lineage (NCBI taxonomy): Eukaryota > Viridiplantae > Streptophyta > Magnoliopsida > Gentianales > Rubiaceae > Mitragyna > Mitragyna speciosa. The sequence continues at coordinate 7,307,919 of CM045554.1, forward strand.
CACAGATCAAAACATGACCCATGACAGTTCAAATTTGTAGCTCATGCAATGCCAGACTCTCATAGAGAATATACCCAAAAAGGTGCCACACAAGAAACACAAGGCATCATTTTCTATGCATGTACCTGTAGCGTTTCACGAGTCAAGGAATGTATGAAACTGATGGCATCCATCATATCTAAAGATAGTTTAAAAAGGGCGTACACATCAATGAACAGCAAATCCTTGATCAGAAGCCCACATTTATTTTGTTCATCAAAGAAGCCAATATTGCAAAGCGCAAGATTTCATTACCCAGTATTCCAGACAACTAACACTAATTATGCACGATTTAAAGGCTAAAATCACTACAAATCAGAATGCTTAGACACTTAAACATAAGCACATTTCCCCAACCAAGCAGGACTTGCAGTTACAGATCTCCGATTAGTCAGCAGCACTAAAGCAAAGACAAGAAGAAAAAATGAAGGGTGTAAACATATGAACAATAAACAAATCCTTCCCAATGCCTTTGGACACAAATGAGGTAGGACAAATAATACCAGAGCCTAAAACCCAAAAAGGTAAAAAGAAACTCCTAGATTTAAAACCACCAAAAAAAGCTTATTATTCACCATCACCACAATTGCTACATTTCTTATGTTATCACATCTTAAAACCCAGTCCAAAGGCCATTTACTAAGTTTGTCTACAGCACAGGCAGCAGCAAACATCAAATGCACCAGGTCATTCAAAAAACATTGAGATTGTTATAATAATTAAAAGTACATAAAGTTTCAGCACTCCTTCAGACAAGATTGAGGCATGTACAAATCCAGTCAAAAATCACATTCAGTATCAGACACTCGTAAATAAAGAAGAGGAACAGCAAGATTCAATATCTCACTCCCATAATCACCATAAAGTACTAGAAGTGATTCTATAGCGATGGGATATCTCAAATTTTACTCCCATTTACCACTCCACAAATTCAGTAATAAGTAAGAACCACACTTTCATTTTATTTAACAGTATAACCATCTCAAAATGAGAAACAACACATCCAAAGCTACAACAAGTGACTGTAGCATGCCCCAAATAATATGAAGGCCTTCAAAAGCCAATTGCACACTAACCCAGACCATAAATAGTCCCACTACATCAATAACAAGCCTTAGGAATTAGGATGACACTGCAATTCTTTTCCCTTTTTTTTCTGCGCCTTCTGGCGTCCACAATATAGATTTAGCAACTAGTGACAAGGCCAAACACATCAAAAAACAAGTACCAAAAGAATGCCATAAAATCACCACATAATTCCTAAACAAATTCAATACCAAATGCAAGCTCCTTGCATTACAATGTAAAAACATAATCAATCTTCAGGACCTATATTGGAATATCAGGAATTCCAATTTATAAACAATAATCAACTAGCATTATAAAGAAAAACAAAGTCATGTGGAAACTCCTCCTGTAATTTTTCTGTCTTAGATCAGAATAAAAACCACTTTTAAGCATCCATTTCCTTAATTCATGAACTTAATTATTATCAGTTCAATATTTTGACAAAAAAATAAAAAAGTCTGAAGTCAGCATTGAAAAATTGGTTTTCAGCCAGTCTTGGCCTGAATCAGATTTGTACAAAGCCAAATCAATCCCAAGTTTGTAACCACTGCTAGGTTTCAAACCTACATTGGTCCAAGGTATAAATGAAAACTGGTTTCCAGAAGATAATTTAAGTCAAATGATAATCGTCAAAATGCAACCCACCAACACATTTTTTTTTCCAAGTGTCCCAGAACCCAGTATATGCTAGCTCATAATCAGAAAACACATTTAACATAACTTTAGACCCATGCATAATGAAGTTACATGTTGCTTACCAATTGAAGAAATCCGAGAACGAAACGATGAACGATGCTTCTGGGAGCTGTTAAGTACCATACGCAAGCTCAGATCCAGCTTTCTATGAGACTTCACACGAAATTTCCTCATAGAAGTAGAGCGAATATCTTCCTTCCAAAGACGCTGAAGGGCCCTGTACTTGAGAGCAATACATCTTTCTTTAAATTGCTGGAAATGACGCTTCCTCAGATACTTTTCCTTCACCCTGGAATTACTTACCAAAGAAGGAGGTGTAACAATACTCGACATGTCGAACTTACAAAGAGCAGTTGGCAATAACTTATTAAATACTTCACCAGCTCTAATTGCAGACAGTTTGTTGGAAGTAAATATTGATTCACATAACTTATGCTCTATATCATCACATACACTAATTTCATCCAACTGAAGTGGAGAATCACCAGTCAGTTGAGAAACATCACCATGAGCAGAAATTTCAGCTTCCTTGTCCTCATGCGCCCTGTCACTGAAATAGCTCGATTCCAGGTTCTCTGGCTTAGCAATATCCGTATTTGAGAACCGTTCTATATGATTCTCTGGTTCAGACGGAAACACATCTTTCCCTGAAGAGGTGACTTCAACAAATTTAGAAGTTGCACTCCCTGGACTATCTACATCCTCATCTTTGACCTCAGCACGTTCATCCACCAGCAAATCAGTCATTTTCTCCACATCATTGTCTCCAGATGATCCAAGATCCAATGTATGAGTCACATTGGACGTAACATCTAGTTCTTCGGCAGGTTTTGAAAGGCAATCCATAGGCAGAGAGCTAGAAACAGCTGGATGAGAACAGCTGCTTTCAGGTATGGATGTGAATGACTTCAACTCACCTTCAAGCCTATCAATCTCAGACTCAGTCGTCTCTAGCTTCTTCAGAACATCAGCTTTCCACACCAACAGCTTGTTGATAGCAGTGGATTTAACATAGCCAGAATCTACAGAGCTCAGCTCATCAGATTGTAGCAACTCAATGATCGCAGAGTCCACATGACTGCTCTGAGCAAGGTCCAAAGTCTCTAAGTTAAAAGTTGATTCCTCAATGTGGTTCTGAGACACAACACTGGGACTTAAAGTACTAGCATCATTATCAACATTCCCCACTTTGATGAATTGCTTCTCCTCAAGACCTGGTAGTCACAATACGGCAAAATTTTAAAATAAAACATAAAGTTCTCCAATGTGAGAAATATCTAGGCTGACAACTAGATGTTGATCCTATTTCTGTCAATTAGGATACATTCACCAAATCGTATCTTTCTTCCCAATTTGTGAACAAAATTTATCTAGAGCTCAACAACAATTATTCAAACTACAAACTATAATCCACAGACAACCATGTATAAACTGTCTGTCTTGCAAATAAATCATAAGAGCTCTATTCATCGACAATACCCATAAATGATTTCATGGTAATATAGTAGAACCATGGTTACAATTGAAGTGTGACTTTACAGCAAAGTAATCCCAATGGAATCGCCATGAAGCATGGAAAAAGATCTTCACATTGAAAGCAAAGCTAGCTAACAAGGCAACTCAAAGTTTATTCATTTATCCAAGTTCAAATTAACAATATCCAAATTGGATAAGTAAAATAAAAATCAGTACAAGCTCTTCAACTGAACTAGTTTAATTTATCTTTTGTAGCAATTTTAAAACCCCCTTCTCATATCTCCTATAAGTTACCCCTACCATGCAACTGAACCAAAATATCCTTTATGTCGCTCAGTAGATGTACACAAGGCAATTCTCAATGCAAAGCATATTCATTTTCTATACCATCCCAAGACAAGCTGTAACAATTTACAGATAATAGGAAAAAGGAAAAAAAAATATCACAAAGAAAGAACCATACTACACATGTTTCAGATGGAAACTGTCAAAGTGATATTTAAATTTAGAATGGAAGACCACGAAGTTTGAACGTGATGGAGGGCAACTGTAGCAAATTGCTTCATGATACCAAACTATGATAAGTTGACTTACTGTAAAACATTACACCAAGATTCCACAGCACAACTGGAAAAGGGTGACTCCATTATGTTTAGATAGAAGGATCAGTCTTTTATGAGCAAATAAGAGATAAAAGATCAGAGGAAAAGGAATCGCAATCATGACAGATAAAAGACATGAGAAGAGGCACAAGAACCCAGTGGAAAAACTACCAAATTTTGCTCTTATTAGTCATTACAGATTGCTAATCTATCACTTGCCAGTTCAGAAAAAAGTAACAATATTATTAATCAGCCTAACCTTCAGTGCAGCAAAATTAATGACATTGTCGTTAGATGGGATTGGAAAAGTCCATCTCCCTAAAGGCAAAAAAATTCAGATCCTTAAACTGAAATCCAGACCACTTCAATGCTTCCCCCCCCCCCCCTCTCTCCCCTCCTCCCAGCTCCCTCCCTCCCTCTCCCTTTCTGTCTCTCAGTGTTTAGGATGATGGGGTCTTCAAGTCAGAATGCTGACCATTTCAGTCAATCGTAAACATACCTGGATAGAGATGCATTTACAAAGAAACAAAACAGTCAACATTTACCTGGTGAGGAACTACAGCCAACAGAAGAGGGAGTAGCCGGAGAAGCACAGTCTGAAAAACCAGTAATTCTAGGGCTTTTATCAGCTTGGTGCAAGGAATGCAATTGCACATGTTCTCTGCTGCTGCAGTTGATCATTCCATTCTTCACTGTGGCATCATCAACGCCCTCAACTTTTTTCTTCTCACGCTTTGCCAGCCCCTCACCCCAACCAAGACGTGGTTTCTTGCGGGAATTTGTCTCTTCAGACGGAACAGCAGATGTCTCATAGACTGCTGCAGAAGCAGCAATGGCAGTAGTAGCATCCCCAGGAGACTGAACAGGAGTTACATTGCTTGGCTGCACCTCAGCCTTCATCTCGTTGGAGTCTGCTCCCATGCTCTTGGAGCTGCTCGAGTGGCTGAAACCAGAACCCCTTGAAGACAAACTTCCAGAGCGAGTCCACTTCAGAGGCTTCCAATCAATTGAGCCAAGAGAATTTTCCCTTTCCAGTCTCTGGCCAGAACTGCCCAAAGCATTGAGCCCACCACTTTTCTCATGCTGATCTTTCAAGTGAGAATGATCCCATGAGTTTGCAGAGTCTGAATGAGGTTGGCAGGAAGTGCATGTTTGCATATCATCAACTGACCTCTGTTGATCAATGGCGTCAAGTGGTCTTCCAGGAGCATTGGGTGATGGAGTAGCCTCCCAAGATAGAACTTTCCAGTCCTTTTGCCCAAAAGGCACCCTGCTTTCCCTGTTGCTTCTGCTGTACTTTCCAGACCCAGATGGCCGACAGTTATCATCATCCAGCATCCTCTCACTGGGCCGAGATGGCACAAACCCATGACTGGATTCTTCCGGATAAAGGTGTCTACCACCCTGCTTAGCATAACCTTCAGCCAAAAAATTCAAATCCCCAAAAATAGGGAAAAGGAAGCACCAAAAATCAATACAAGCAAAGAATATACCTTCCGTCTACAATTTCAAAACAAAAACATAAATTAACAGCACCGCCAAAAGCTGAGACTTTTCCAAAACTAATAAACAAAAATCACAGATCTGGGTAACAGCAGTGTATGGATCGTTCCTATATCAAAATCATCAGTATCGGCACTCCAGATCTGCCTGAATTAGAAATAAAAAACTTTCTAAATCGCTACAAATATGGAGAATTAAAATTTAAAAAAAGAAAAAAGGTATCCAGGGAAAAAAAACTATGCCCTGCCCAGTTTTACTGCCAAAAATCAATTTCGAAATCTACTACCCTGAAACAGCTTTCTAATACCAATTTATTCCCACAAAAATCAACAAAATTTTTTCTCACAGTTTCTATTTAATCTGTGCGCGTACATGCAGAAAGAGACAAGTTCCACCACCTATATTACCTACCAGAACATCAAACTTGCAAAATTCACCCTTTGTAGATCCTTAAACTACTAATTCTGTAATAAAATCTCCAAACTGAAACTCACTGCACCCGTCCCCACAAGCGAAGAGAAAGCTAAAATCACCCCGACCGCACAGAAAGCGACAAACCTAGGTTTCAAAATCCCCAAAAAATAACTCAAAGATAGCAGAAAGAGAAAAACAAAAGGTAAACAGAAACTCACCAGGAGGAGGTCTGTACCGGAAATCAGAAACCCAACGAGGCGAAGCATAGTGATAAGGATGGGGATGCGGATGAGGTGGCTCCCTCCATCTAGGCCCACTCCCAAATCCCCCAACCCCACCACCATACCCCCCTCCTCCTCCGGCTCCTGCACCAACCCCACCCCCACCCGCAGGGTGCAGATGGTGGTGGTGGTTGTGATGATGATTATGATAAGGCTCCGGCCTCTCGTGCTTCCTCTCCTTGAAGAAGTCCTTCCGATCCCACGGCAATGGCTCCGGCGGCATCAATTCCTCTTACTCCTACAACTCTTCCACTCCTCAATCACATCTGCCACAAGCCCGCCTGCTGTTCTTCTCCTACCACAAGATCTTCTTTCAACCTTCCCACCTCCGCCTCCGCTGCCCGCGGCGGTGCAACACAATTTTTTCAATTAGGGTTAGGGTTTGTCTTGAAAAAATTAAACGCTTTAAAAATTCTCCAATTGTTTTAATTTAAGCACAGAATTCTTTCCCTTTTTCTTTTCTTTTTTTCCTTTCCCCCCTGTGAGAGAAAGAGAGATTTCTCAGTGAGGCGATAAGGGACAAAGAGAGAAAAAGCCTTCGCTTGTAGAGAGAGAAAGAAAGAGAGAGAGAATGGGACGCAATAATAAGATATGAAATGAGAGAGAAAAGAGGGTGGGGAGTTGCTATGTGAGACTGTGTGAGTGTGTGAGTGTGTGCGCGTGTTGTTGTGAACGTATCTCACCGCTGTTATTGTACCACAATTTATTTTGTCTTTCACGTCCGTTGAATTTCTATATTTTTCTTATCTATTTAACCATATATATTCTTTAAAATTAAAAAAGGAAAAAAAAAATTGAAATGTTTAGAAAACCGTCCCACAAGTGGGCCCATAAGGTACTCAGCATATGCCAGTAGGTTAAATACTTTGCTTGAGACAATCTCGTATTTTAGTTTTCCAACAGTCTTTCCCTCACAAGCGAACAAGAATAGGCTTAAGTTTTTGTGATGAATCTTCAAATAAAAAAAAAAAGTTTTTGTGATGTGAGAGGTTAAGAGTTTAAATATTAGCTCTTATAAAAAATCTATAAAGACATGTAGTGCACCTGTTTGGTCCATTAATGGTTCAATTTCGTTGATTTCTTAAGGCTCGGTGGGACCTTACTCCAAAATAAGCTATAATAGGTTCCCTTAAAATAGGATAAAAAAGAAGTAAGAGTAAAATACTACACATCCATCTAGTCTAATAGTGGTTCAATACCTTTTGATTTTTCAGGACTCAGTTGAGCCCTTCTCCTCCCTCCTTTCCCAGGGAATATGCTATAATAGGTCCCTTAAAATAGGTTAGAATAGAAGTAGGAGTATAATAGATTCCCTAAAAATATGTTAAAATGGGAATAAGAGTAGAATAGATATTGTCAATAGACAAATACACGCAATTAGACTACAATGGGAGTAAGAATAGGATAAATAAGGTCCCCTAAAATATAGTAAGAGTATGACAAATGTTGTCAATCAACATATATATATATATATAATACATATATATATATACTACATATATATATATATATATATATGGTTAGGCTATAATGGAAGATAAGAATAGGATAAATGTTGCCAATCGACATGGGAAAAAAAAAAGAGCAAAAGAATGGTCGAGTTTTGCAGTAGTCTTTTACTAATATAAATATCATAAATTTGACCTAACCTAATTGAATTTTTTTTTCCTTCCTAAACTTTTTTTGTAAAAATAATTTAAAAAATCCACATATGCCTAACCTGATTACTAGGGATTCAAATTCAAGATTTCTACCCAAAATTATTTTTAGGTTTTGTTTAGGTGAGATTGTTTCTTGGAAAAATTTCAACCACTTAATATAATACTACTTATTTTTTTAATCTCATATTTGCCTAAAAAATATTCATACTGTTGTGGCTAGTAAAACGGGGGGAGTTCATTTAGGGTAGCTTTTTCTTCTTCTTTTTTTTTTTTTTTTTAGACAATTGGGGGAAAGAGATTGGAAAAACTCATTCAATTCCAATTGAAATGAGGGAATGAGAAGTAAATCTAAACTGAACCCACAAACCCACTCCAAAATGGGGTAGCTTTTTCTTATTCTTCTTTGCTTTTGCTTTTCTGCTGATTATGGTTTTGTACCAAATTTGACCTTGAGTAAGAGATCTATTTTCAAGTTAGGACTCACGTTGTGTTATTCACGCCACCGCAGCTTATTGATCTTTTTTTATTTTTCCGGTTTAATTTTAGATTTTCTAGGTAAGTAGATTTCCTATACGTTGACCGGTTTGGTCGTTGACCAAAGCAAATAGGTTTTAAAATTTTAAATACTTATTTGGGGAGATTTCATTGCCTTACCACATCCTCTTAATTAGGATATTAGTTCCAAACATGGTTACAATTTGACAAGCAAATTTTGCTTGGTTTTTATTTGAATTTTGCGTTGGAAACTTTTACTTTTTTTTTTTTTTTGGTCAAACATTAGAGTTTACTATTTTTTTTTTGGCACAAAAGTTGCTGTTTATTTCCTGTATTTTCACCAAGAAAAGGGTCGGGCTAAATTCAGTAATTCAGGCCCGAACATATTAATATTCCTATGAAGATATCTACATTACCATATTGCATAGCAAAACTTTTATTTTAATTAAACAAAAAAACTCATATACATGCATTTTCAGAGTGAAAAAAAAAAGTGAAATGCTAGTTACAATTGAAATTTGCGCAATTGAATACAAAAATAATTCACTGTAAAAAATAAATAAAATAGTCAACAAAAGAATATATGCGACACTTAAAAAGAGTAAGAAAATGTTGATGAAACTATAAAATAGCATATATTTATTATGTGAATATTAACCTATACTTAAAAGGTAGCTGATGATACTTGATATCAGTATTTCTCTTTGCTGAGACGTTCTAAGTTCAAATTTCAATGAAACAAGCCTATCTAACGGAATTCTACCAAAATAACCTAGGCATTAATGGTCCTTCATGCCCCAATAAGGTTCAGTCCTGAATCTTTAACCTGAATATAGCAAGTTGAATTCAGACACTACTACTAATTAACCATTCATTTACTCCATTTGGCACTCCTATACCTAAAAAAGTGACATTTGTTTATGCATTCGATTAAATGCTATGTATTTATTTTCAATCTAGATATTACCATAACTCAGTACATATTTGGTTCTCCTAAAATTATATGTCAAAAAAAATAAAAAAAAAGAGCTGGTTAAACTAATAAACATTTTACGCTTCAAATCCTCTATACCTAAAACTTTCTATGTCCCCTCTATCCCCAATTTATACAATATTAATTCATAATATTTTTGAAAATTCACACGACAGTTGTGTAAGTTGAGGACAGAAAGGATAAGAGAGAAATATGGATCGGTAGATTTGAAGCGAATGTTTTAGAGTGTCTAACTAAAGCGAACATTTTAGAGCGTCTAATCTAACTAAACGTGCCATGTCACGTGCATAAAACTTAGCTAAAATGATGCTTAATTTATATTTATCTCTTTGATCAGGAATACAAAATAAAAACTATTGCACCGAAATATGTAGTCGTGCTCTGTATAAATATAAATTACTCATATTAGAAAGTTATTTTAAATGTAACAAAATATATCAATACTAAATATAAAGAAGAATTTCAAAGGTTTGTGATGCATCTCCCATTTTATTTCTTGATTTTTTAAAAATATTTCACAATAAATTCTCAATTATAATTGTAAACACCCCGTAGCTAACCAAGAGACAACCTTGTCTCTTAGTCCCATAGTTAAACCATAGGCCCATAGATAAGCTATTCTTAGGCCGCCATGTGTCTTTGTGGCCCGTCTTATTAGTGAAATAGTCCACCCACGTATTTGTATTAAATCCTCAATTCCACTAGGTAAGCTAAGCCCATTGACCCATTAAATACATGAGAAAGTTATACACGTATGCCTCTCATGCCAGGGAACCATCCAATTGCATCTCGAAATTTCTTTTGGCTGAGAGAGAGAGAGAGAGAGAGAGAGAGAGAGAGAGAGAGAGAGAGAGAGAGAGAGAGAGAGAGAGAGAGAGAGCCTGCGAATAAAGAAGTGCAATAGGAATTTCATTACATAAATTCTTTACTTTTGCCAATTTGCCCTCCAAATTAACCAAGCATTATCAATTAGGTTAGTTGAACATCATATTTTCATTTGTGTAATTTTTGCTGCAAAGAATCGTTGCAGAACAAAAAATAATCCCAGAAATCGTAAAATGAGAATACTTTTTTGACACTTATTGGGGAATAAGGGAAAGGGAGGATAAAATGAGAATACTTAGTTAAGAAATAAAATAAAGTCGATTCGGAGAATTACAATAGTTCTTGAAATTATTGACGTTATGTTATGTTATACGTGATTAAGTTGCATGATACATACTTACATGGCATACCATATTTAAAATGTGGAATGGGCGTGGAAAAAGGAAAAATTGATAGAATTAAACATGCAAGATAGCAAAATCACCAAATTGATATTGATAATAAGACCCAAAAAAAAAAAAAAGAGAATAAATGGAGTTCAGCTACTGAGTACTGCACAATTAAATGAATAAATTATCTTTAGGCCACAATCTCTCATGACTTGAAAGTCACTATTAACGGCCGACTTTAAAGTTTCCAACATGGTGGGTCCGTCAAACTTGGACTCACATGATAAAAAGTCAAGTGAAAATCTTCTCCATGTTCTGTTTGGAAGTTTTGGAGTGTTACTAATTTTTAAGGCTACCAACTGCAGTCAAAATAACGTGGAACGGTTAATAATTTATTGTTTTGTTTATTTGCCAAACAAAGAATAAGTACAAAAACCCTAAAATTTAGCATTTTGGGCCAAAGAAAACTTGCTTGAGGATGTGGGCAAACCCTCTCCCTGAGGATTTGCGATTTACTGATGAAAATATTTGATTAGCCTTTGACATAATAATTGCTTAACCTACTAATCATAGTGATTGGGAATTCCGGATTTGTCATAAGAATATTTCATAATATTCTTTTTAAGTGTTTTTTTGAACATTTTTCTATAGTAATTTTATTTTCGGGTAGATGTAAATGTGAAATATAAAGATATTTAGAAAACGCATTTAAAATTTTTAAAAACATGTCTTGAAAAACACGTTTAAGCAAACAGAGGGCTAATCTAGAAAAGGACTCGAAATTCATAAATACAAAAGGAGAAGGAAAAGAAGAAACTTCAATGAGTGCTTGTCGAACATTAGCTTTTGCAAGTTGTTCTTAGGTGAATTGAATCCACGGGTCTCGCTTATTTGGCATCCCTATCTGTTATTGGGTCCATGGATAGGGCTCGTGGACAAGTAGGCTCGAGCCTACTTGGCTCCATATCTGCTGTTGGGTCCATGGATAAAGCCCGTAAATTGAATTCACTCAAGAAAAATTTAGCTTTTGCTTTTCCAATTCTCAGAAACCTCTTTTAATTTGCAAATAATTTTCAAGAATTATTTTTTGTAGTTAGTTCTAGAAACAATTCAGATCCGTTGTTCAGTAGTGTCCAATATAAAGTTACAACGTATCAATATAAATTATATAAAATTGTGTTATATCAATGTAAAATTATATAAAATTATGCATATTAATAAAAACCAACATGGTTTACATGTCCCTACCAGAATTTAGTTCACACACCCAATTAATCAATTATTTAAAATTTAGAATAAATTAAAAAATATATAATGGGTTTCAGTAAAAGCTATGATCTGTCATAATTCCATTACTCCAGTAATTTAATGATGGAATTGGAAAGCCAATACACCTTTTTCAGCCATCTTTAGCTGTGTATTTCACTATTCAACACTGCCAAATAGTAACAAACTTTAGAAAAATTTACATGTCACATGTGATATTTTCTTGCCCGCCAATCACAACCACTGACTTATTTTCTTAAACATGCCCCATGTGCAATTGTGCGTTCCCTTTCGATTCTCTTTTCCGGTTCGGTGAAATGCACCGAAACCTGGAGTGAGTATTACGTGCACCACGCGCGTTACGTGGCGTACCACGTGAATGCACTTAGAACCAATCACACATCGCCAAATAATACAAGGTATGACTCACCATTGTCACATTACGAATAAATTATTGGATTCTAAGTACACCACGTGACAATACACGTGGTGTATTCTATATTTTTCCCCGAAACCTGCCAGTAGAAGAAGTCATCAATCATCAGCTGAATATGACCATAAGATGGACAGAGAGCGAGAGGAAAAAAAGGGTTGATTTTTTCCCACTTAGGAAAATATTTACTCTAAGGTATTATTTTATTCCATTTTTTTCTTTTTGAAACTACAAAAAATTCAGGATAATATAGCTTAATCTGGTTGCTAGTACGAATAGAACCATATACTAGTAATTTTTTCCTCTAACTTTTATAAAATTTACTGGATATATGCTTTCTTATAGTACGAAACTAAGAATGATTTTTTGGTCTATTTGTTCTTTCCCCTTCTCTCGATTATTGTAGGTCGATGTTTCTTCCCTGAAGATTTTAAAATTATCCTACAAGATATAAGTTAAATATACATGATACTTGTACCCAATTTACAACATCGTCTATAGACCATTTTGTTTAAACAAAAGCACGTCGGTTCAATTGCATCACTCTATTATATTAATCTACACAATATAAGTCGTGATTTTGTTTATATCATATTGTCCACAAATAAAATTATAAATCGGGTTTATAAGAATGTTCCATTTTGTCACTTGAGTTCAATGTGATTGGTGAACATTTTTTTTATACGATACCAAAATTTAATTGTAATGTAGTATCCCATTTATTTTAAAAATTTTTGTATGGACTCTGTCTATTATTTCACTTGTAAATCTTGTAATTTTTAAATCGTATAAATATATTCACATTACTTACATAAACATGCATTATTACACTTATGTGGTTTCTCACTTGAAGTTCTTGTAGAATAGAGGATAATCATGTGAATATCTTTATATTTTACATCACCATGCATAGCTATTCTCTATATAACTCTCTTTCAAGACACAAACTACATAAGTGGATTGAGAACCCATTCACGTAAGAATCTCCAATTTCTACAGTATTCTTTGCATTGACTGATATCTTTCTTTGGATGATAACAAAATTGACCAATAGCAGTACCTTTTTACTACACTGAGGGGCGCTGCTGAATCATTGCCAGTGAGGCATGCCAACACTCAATAAAGAATGTTCAAACACAAGTATAGTCAATGTTTAATTCATACACGTCCAATGATAGCCAGTCCGAATTAATCATTTGATTCAGAAAAACCCATAAAAAATGTTACCAAAATGTAAATAAAACTTTTGCTACTTTTTAAAATCCTTGACTTCTTGAACGTCTCTAGTTGGATGGGAATCTTTAGATAAGTCGCAATTTGGCCTAAAAATTACAGGGAGATTGTTGTATCTAATTGGGTGGTTAAATCTGCACTTTTGCTGACTTGGTTGAGAATATTCTCGTCCGCTTGACTCACTGATTGGGCTTATGTAGAGGCTTATGTTATGTTGCCTAATCTTGAAAACAGAAGAAGTAAACAATTTAGGACTTCATGTTAATCAAAAGTGTCTCTTTTTGCCTTTGAATATTCTAGTGCTAATTCATAGGATTTGTTTATATATTATCATCATCTATATAAGTTGTCCTTCAACTACTTCCGTTGGTTCAATGCAGATCACGTGAATTATACCTCCCCAATAGAATTCCTTTGGAAACCTTAGAATTCTTTTGGGATTTGTGTTTGTGGGTTGGGATTATTTTATAGTTTTTCTGATAGATAGCTTCATGGGTCACCACCATTTCCAGACGTTATTCTTTGTGGCTTGTTCGGCGTTATTTCTTCTTTTTGGAACTTGTTATTCTTGGTTTAATCAAGATCAAGAGAGAGATAGGATTAGATCTTTACCCGGGCAGCCAGACAACGTTGATTTCAATCAGTATTCAGGTTATGTTACTGTAAATAAGAAAGCAGGGAGGGCTTTGTTTTACTGGTTTATTGAGTCACCTGCAAGCAGAGCACCCGAGAGAAGGCCATTACTTCTGTGGCTGAATGGAGGGCCAGGTTGCTCTTCTGTAGCTTATGGAGCTGCTGAAGAGATTGGCCCTTTTCGCATTAAGCCTGATGGAAAGACTCTCTTTTTCAACCCTTATTCTTGGAACAAATGTAAGTGGCACGAGTAATGGTTTTCTATGTCTGTAGTTTGTTTGATTCATTTCCTGATTTCAGATTTGTAAATTTCCTTTTTGGGCAGTGGCCGAATTTGCTTTTTCTTGAATCACCAGCTGGTGTTGGATTTTCATATTCAAATACATCATCCGATTTGTACACTGCAGGTGACCAGAGAACCGGTAAGACCTGTAAAAGCTTGTAACTTTGATTTTATTTACCTTGTTTTATTTATTCATTAATCATCTGAACAGAATTTTGACAGTTTAAGTTTTGCATTTGGTCCCTTTTGGCTGAAAGTTTACATGATATTGACTATTTTGGATCTCGTATATTAAATTTTGTAGCTGAAGATGCATACACATTTCTGGTTGAGTGGTTTGAAAGGTTTCCTCAATACAAGCATAGGGAATTTTACATTGTTGGAGAAAGTTACGCAGGTCTAAAATATTTCCTTTTTCATTTGCATAAATCCATTAAACATTCAGTATAAGAAGAAGCTGATCCAAATTTTGTGTTATTTATCCAGGACATTACGTTCCACAGCTCTCTCAAATAGTCTATGAGAGAAACAAAGGAATCGCGAATCCTGTTATTAATTTCAAGGGCTTCATGGTATTACTGATAATGGCATTTCAAATGTGCATTTTGGTAAATGATTTTCAGTTTTGATTTATCTTTTGACTTTCTACTTGTTTATTATATATGAAACTATTGTTGCAGGTGGGTAATGCTGTCACTGATGATTACCATGATTACATTGGAACATTTGAGTACTGGTGGACAAATGGTTTGATTTCTGATTCCACATACAAGATTCTTCGTGAAAGCTTGTGACTTGGGATCTTCTATGCATCCTTCAGATGACTGTGTTAAATCTCTTATTCTGGCTGACAAGGAGCAGGGAAACATTGATCCTTATAGCATATATACTCCTCCTTGCAATGAAACTTCATCGCTGCAACGACGATTTAGGGGTCAATTTGTAAGTTTCTATATTGGCTGCCCCTTACATTTACTTCCATTTCTGTTATGAGTTAGTCTACTTCTGGAAGAAGGAAGCCTCTGGTTCGGTCATAAACTGATCCTAGACTAGCTTTCTTTCACAATAAAATTGGTGGCAACAAGGAGTTAAGATTTAAATTTCTTAAAACTAGTTATTGAATACAAATCTGCAGAAACTAAAACAAAGAAGCTGTAGGAATTTGAAAATCTCCCAATCTGGGGAGAGATTACTCATCTATTGTTGGCTACCTGTTATCTAGCATGCTTCACATTAGTGATACAGTTCAAGATTCAAAGCCTCAACCAGTCTCTTTACGTTCAATTTCAGACAAAAGCTTGGAATTTGGATTCTGCAATCCATAGGTGTGAGAAGGGATCTAGTCATGACTTGATTCTGCTTTTTGCATTAACATAGTGTTGGTTTGAGTGAACTTCTGGAGTTTTCTGAGTCTGCTTGGGGAGCGAATGTTTGTCTACACAGCTTTGATCAGCAGTTGCATACTGCACTATTCTCTTTTGTTGGCATAACACTTGGCATTAGTTATCTAAACATCTTGCACCCAAGAAAATGAAAATCACCTCTGTACTTTGTCTGTAGCCTGAGCTGGGAGGACTGTTGGGAAGGTATAAGATATGAATGGACACCTTAAATTGCCAAAATATTTGCAGGAGAATGTTACATTGCTGGTATTAAATTAATAATTTTACCCTCTATCATATAGGATCTTGTCATGCATCTATTATCCAACCTTGTCAAATAATTATTGTCTGCTATACTTCATGATATGAATTTCATATTGACCAAGTACAGATAGAATCGCTACCCTAAAATTTTCAATTATAGATTGTAAACTAATTTTACATCAAAAGGACTGAACCTTGGTCAATTAATATAGTTTACCATTCTGGGCTTTCATTTTCCAGTATCACATGCTAGATACAAATTCTTTTAGCGTTCTCAAAGTTGCTTGCTTTCTCCTGAATAAGTCTGTCCACTGGTTTTCTTTTATTTTAAACTTATCCTTCTGCCCTTTTACTTAGCCCTGGATGCGCGGAGCATATGATCCATGCACTGAAAGGCATTCCGAAGTGTACTTTAATCTCCCAGAAGTTCAAAAAGCACTCCACGCCAACGCTACTGGGATCCCTTACCCATGGAAAACATGCAGGTGAGCGACAGAACTTCAAAGACTCTTGGTCAATCTAGTATTGATGTTTGTGTTGACAGGAAATATTGCTTTGCAGCGATACTGTTGGTGACTACTGGGCAGATTCTCCATTATCCATGCTTCCAATTTATCAAGAACTAATGGCAGCTGGTTTGAGGATATGGGTATTCAGGTTCTATCTAGTCGATTACTCTTTCTTGTAACACTAATGTTTGCATGGTATGTTGCATCCTGGATTAGTATTTGTAGCTTATGTGATTCATCATCCTCTCCTCTTGTCCTATGTCTTTGTTACTAACTAGAGATCACAGACTTCTCAGACCACCTGGTTTCAGTCTACAAAGAAAGGGCAAACTGTACAAATAGGAGACATTAAATCTCTTGAATTCCATAAAATTGTAACATATGTTTTATAGTGAAAGCGTGAGTTGGAGGTCCTAAGTTGTTACCTAGGGTGATTCCAAATTGCTACACTTTTATAACCCCTTAGCTTATCGTAATTCTTGCATGTCAAAATTCTGATCTTTCTTATGTTTTGTGGTTAAGCATTTATCTTATATCTGAGTATGCCTTTTATGCTCAATATGTTTCCAGTGGGGATACTGATTCGGTAGTTCCGATAACTGCAACTCGATATTCAATCGATGCTCTGAAGCTCCCAACTATTACTAATTGGTATCCGTGGTATGACAACAAAAGGGTGAGTTGTATCAAATAGTTTAAGGAGTAACAACTTTTGCAATGAGTGTTCCATCTTTCTGGTAATGATTAATTGGATGTCTTCTCCTTGCTTTTAGTGGTTCTTGGACAAATTAAATTAACTTTGTTTTAGTTAGTGGCCTTTTTCCTCTTCTCCCCATCCAAATGAAAGAATATATCATTTGCGAGTTTCCTTTGTTCCAATACTCAGATTAACATTCTAAATGCAATGAAATTAACTCCACAAAAATATGACAATTAATTTTCAAACTGAATTGAAATAAATCATCTAGATTTAAGAAGAATTCTCTCAAGTTATGCCCAACATCATCTCCTTTTCTCATGTTCTGTCTACTTCCTCTTGTGATAGATTGGTGGATGGAGTCAAGTTTACGAAGGGTTGACCTTTGTGACTGTGATTGGAGCAGGACATGAGGTGCCACTTCATCGCCCTCGACTAGCTTATATTCTTTTCAGATCATTTTTAGAAGACAAGCCTATGCCAAGCTCTTGACTGGTTCACTTCACAAGGAACAGATGAAAGTTCTGTTGAAATCTTGATGTATTAGGCATAGAAAAGGAAAGGAATAAGGGATGATTTCCAGTAACTTTCTAGTCTTGCCTCCAAAAATGGCAGTTTCTAGCTTCTCTCTGTTATAGATTGTTGTCTGAAATTGTCTCAGAGTAATTCTTTTGGTCATATTGTGAAGGAAATTCAAAGTTCCATGCAACTAAATATAGTGTCTCCCTTTTTAAATCCACACGTAGTATAGATGGAAAAAAAAATACTACGATGGATGACAAGACTTGATTCATTAGAAGTTTTTTTTTTTTTTTGAAGAATGATTCATTAGAAATTACTCACAATTGTAAAGTCTCTTTAATTGTACTACTGCAAAACAATAATCATATATTCCTTTTTCTCCATTACATTGGTATTACTGTGTTTCATGTACAACAGTTCAAGCTCTGCAGGCAGATAAAACACCGTACATTCTGCCTACCTGCAACTCAGTAGTCAGCACAGAGAAAGCAAACTATTACTTATTGTGAAGTTTGGTGCAGTTTGGTTCACTAGTTTGGCTTTTGGTAAATGAAAATACAGTACTAGGCTAGGGTCAACCAAATTAGCAAGAATTTACCTTGTCAACTTAGATGCTCAATCAAGTCCACTTCCACTTGATTATACATGTTCAATCTTCAATCGGCTTCCTCCACTTGATGAAAAAATAAGAAAGGGACCATACCATAATTACAATCTATGGTTACACGCTCTGCCCATTTCACATTTGTCCAACAACTTCTCATTACCAAAGCAATATCCTTCTAAAAGCAGCTAGATCACAAATTAAACACAAATGTATCCCCTAACCACAACTCTGATTCTTCAACATCAGTCGATTCGAACCTTCACTTAGTTTCACCAAGCCTCTCCTTTTACTTTCTACCTAATGAGGACCATATTTGATTATTGATCTCTATGTATATAACAAATCCTACTAATTAATCAAAACATGCGTTTGTGTTCCCACTTCATGATGAGGTGCAGAGTCCTCAATCCAACCAATATTTTTTTTTATAAAGTAGGGAATTTACCATTTTGTGATAGACCTCCAAATTTTAAGCAATTTCTAGCAGGAGATTCTACAGAATCCCTAGCCAAGGCTACAAGGCTAGTTTAGTTGGCATTGGCATAAAATTTAACAATCATTAAAAGCCAAAACTAACGAATTAGTTGACATTGACAAAAGGTTTAAAAAACCAGACTCCAAATAAGACATATCATTAGTGGAGTTATTTATTCAAAATTGATGTTTTAAAAAACAAAATAAAAATATATTGATATTTTAATTCGTATTCTATAAAAAGTAAAATCGAATCGAGTTTTTCAATATCGACTTCAAAAATAGATGTAAACTTGTAAAGATATAACCGAGCCCAAAGTTTTCAATCTCCATTTTGGTACAAAAGTCCGAGTTTATTGTAGAGTTTGACCAAAGCTCAAAATTCTCAATCTCAATATTGGTACAGAAGTCCAAGTCTCCAAACTCGATTTCGGTTGAAATTTATCCATCCCAGAGTTTTCAGAACTTGGTGGAGGTAAAGTTAGGGTGCAATCGAGCCAAGTCAAATTCGATCTCGAGCTCAATAGTTATGATGTTACTCGAAATCGACTCGAGCTCGATTGAGTAGAGGTTTTTGTAATTGAACTGGAGCTTGAAATAATGAAGAATTACTTGAACCCTATCCGATAAGCTCTCTTTTTTTTTTTTGGCCTACTTGAGAGTAATTTTGGTAAATTTTATAACTTTCACACCTAAAATAATAAATAAATAAATAAATATATAATTATTAAAAAATTACGAGCTCGATAAGGCTACCGAACCTTTCGAGCTTGAAAAATCGGTACTCAAACTTGACTCGTATGGCTTATCAAGCTATTTAAACTCGATCGACTTAAGTTCGAGTCGAGTAATTGACCGAGTCATTTACGAGCGACTCGCAAATAGTTCAGCTCAATTGCAGTCCCATGTTGAAGTTTAGATTCAGTTCTATTTCTGAATCTAAAACTGAATCTAAACGAATTAAAGGAGCTCTTCCTGAGTGTTTTTTTTTTTTTTTTGTTGTTTGGATGAAAAAGATGCAGACATTCATGCACGTGGCATTACACCTGTTAAATTTTTGTCTGAGCCAGTTTCTGTGTCTCTGTTTTAAAATTCGGAGAAAAGAGAAGGAAACAACTTAGGCAAACTGGTGGCCCTTTTTGAATATGTGGCATGTGACTCCCTATAAAAAAGAAGCACGTTATTATTCATTGAAGTGGTCATTAGTCCCCTACACTTTTCCCAATCTGTTGCATCATCTTGAGCCACGTGTTTGGACTTTATGTTTCTTTCTACAAGGTAGGTGTATTCAAAATTTTAGTAGTTATTCGAGAAAGTTGTACTGAATCACATTTTTTTTGGCTTAGCAATGCACAAAAGTTCTCAATTAAATGGTAATAAATCATTAAATTTTGTTGTTTTTCTGAAGAATTTTTTTTGGGGTTGTGCCTACAATTCTATGTTATGTTATTCTGTATATAGGAGTTTTATTTATTTATTTGAATTGTTGGAAACTCTTTATGTAATTGGGTATCGCAGCTGTGTGATCAGAGTTCATGGTTAATAATCGGCCATTAAACTGTAAGAAAAACAAGCTCTGTTTTATGTTTTATGTTTTTTTGGTTTTTCTAAAAAGAACGGAGAATAGGAAAGATGGCGGATGGACTAAGCACTGCAATGATAATCTGTGAAGAATGTGTTTATTTGGGTATTCCTGTGATTAGACTGTTATCTTTAGTAATCTCTGACTAGAGATAGTTAAATCATTGACACTTGAACATTTTTAGATGCCAATATGTGCACCTATGTTATTTCACTGTCAAGATGATCCTGGCTTATGCATGTTTCAGTGGTAGTTTTGAGTTTTAGGACCAGGCTTTTTGGAGGACAATCTGGTGGCTTCTCGTGTTCCACTACCGAGAAAGTAGGTTTACGAAATTGGCAACCTTTGAGGTTACTTTAAGTGGAGATGGTGCTTTAAAGTTTAAGGTGTAACAAAAACTGAATTAGAAGTGTACATTGAAATTCTAGCGTTACATTTATTATGTTTTGTTGTATGATAACATTTAGATGCACTGCATTGTCCATCTTTCTATCCCAAGGAACTGTGTGTTTTCACAGTTTTACCATTGGCATTCAATCATGATAACTAATTAAAGATTTTGCTTGATTGGTGGACTACGAAAATGGGACAGCTAGTTTGGTAGCTGATTTTTCATTTTAATGCTTTTCCCGGCTATATAAATAAAAAACCAACAAAAAAGTTGCTGCTCCGAATTGTTCACTGGTGTAGTGGTCGGCTGGGTTGGATTTGCTATCGCTTCTGATGGTTTTGGCTATTGTACTCGTGTGCTTAAGTATTTTGCTACTTAGTAAGGTGCATACAAAGTTTTTTGTGTGGGAAGGAATTGGTGATGTTTTTTGGTGCCTGACAAGCCCAGGCTTAGTAGCCTTACAATAAAGAGAAAGTTGACAAAAAAAGTTTTCTTGTTTCAGTTAGGATAAGAAACCTGGTTTCTTGTTCATTTACCCCAATAATGAGAAAGTCCAGTCATTTTTAGGTTTGTTACTAGTTGGTTCTAGGATTTTCACTTCTCAGACTTCATTTACCTTTCCTACCGCTCTTCTTGCCCCAGTTGTAAATTCTTTGAAAGAATTGACCAATTGTAAATTCTGGACAGCGATGAGTACAAGGAATTTGAAAAGTTGATTCAAGAAGACTTGCAAGAAATTGATAACCTTTTGGAAGAAGAAGAGGTTATCTAGCTTTCAGTTTACAGTAAATGATGAATCCTACCTGTCATGCTTGTAAACTTCCCCGTACACTTGCTATAAGCTTATTCTCATTACATTGTGCAGTTTGATGCTACTAAAATGATAGAAGAGGCTGAATGTGGATCAAAGGTAACATTTTGTAAGTTGTAAAGGAATTAGAGCAATTGAAATCATATTATTGTTTATGTAGTTTGGTGACTCTGGTCATGATTGTACAGTCTAATATTTGAGTCAACCTATTGATTTTGAAATTTTCATTCCAATCCTAGTATATGATTGCTACATGATTTTGGGATTTTGGTTCCCTTGTCTTCAGGACCTATAGAGAGAGTGGAGATATTGAGGAAGAAAATGGAACTGCATGCTGCTAGGAAAAGTGGTAAAGGTGTCTTGAACAAGGAATCTACCAACGAGGAGTCATCATCGAAGTGACGATGACAGCGATGAGAATTTGACAGTTAATTGGTGAGCGAAGTATTTGTACTCCCTCTATTTATTTTGGCAGGTCTCTCTCTCTCTCTCTCTCTCTCTCTCACACACACACACACACCAAAAAAAAAAAAAGAACACAAACATACAGGCACTCAGAGTGCGAGTAGGTTGGGGGATTGGGCTATATTCCTTTTGCGAGCTTACAATCGTATGTACCTTTAAAAAGTTTGATTGTAAAGAATGCTGAATTTGGTACTTAAATTGTAGATATGAGGTCTTTGGTCATTTCATGAGTTCAATGTATAATTGGTCTCCTACTCACGTCATCTTGGATAAGCTCCACTATTCCCAAGCAAAAGTTATGGTAGCTCTCTACTCAAGGTGCTGGAATCCCTGCTTGAGCAGATGCGAGTAGGCTGATGACTACGGATCAAAATTAGAAAGGTTCAGGTGCAAGTGGTACAAAGTTTGACTTATGCCAGCAAGTTCATATCATTTGCTTTATGTGCCATGTCCAAAGAGCAATATCTGTAATTGCAGCAATTATCGTTAGACAAATACAGTTTTTGGGAGCTGAGACTGGTGCATGGTGGGAAATGCAGATATTGTGTTTGGAATCTGTTTGAAGCTGAAATCCATACTTTGCCAGTATATCATCAGAAAGACTTGACTAACTATGTCTTCTTTAACAGCCAAATTGACTCAGTTCATTGAAAGGAGGTAAAAAAACAATCTGCAAAGTGCAATCTTCCAAGTGGACTTTTATCAATACCACTTGCTAATTTCTTACGAATTTGATTCCTTTATTTGGTTGACCTTGAGAATCCATCTCAATGTCTGAAACGTAATCACTTCCCATATTGTGTAAGTTTTGCAATAATTTGTGTCACCTGTTAAAAAGTTAAATTGAAATGTTTTGCACACTTGAGAGAATTATACTTGTGTAAACCGGCTGTTCCTGATCAAATAGATTTGTAATAGTGTTGGAACATGGTTGGAGTTTCATTTAGCCATGTACGCTTTTACCATGTGTTTCCTTCCATTTTATGTTTCTGTATAGATGTCACGATAGTTCACTTTTGTCACTTCTTATGTACAATATCGCCACAATCAATTTTTATTTTTTCGAAAACAAGTGCTCTCAAATGGTAGTCTGAACAGCTCGGACCAGATGCCAAACGCGTTGAATGTGGCGGAAGGAATGCGTTTTCTCGAGTTACTTGTGTTTATTGGCTAAATTTGATTACACATGGACAGGCAGATGGTCATTGAAGAAGAATTCATAGCTCCATCAATGCCATCAAAAAGTCAAAATCTAGTACGTATCTCAAAGGTCAGAGAAGTTGCGATGGTGGGACTGTACAGCTCATTTTCCCCTTCTAAACGTGCAAATCCCCATAGAGGTTCGCTAACAAGTCAAAATTTACATCGGAAGTCAACTGCCATGCCAACAGAAACAAAGGAAAATGGTATCATTAACCTCAAAATCAATTTAGCATAAAAAAGAATAAAAAATATTCCTTCCGTCTCATTTTGATAAGCTTATAATTTTTTTCACACAGTTTAAAAAAATTAATTAACCTTATTGAAAGAATAAATTAATTTATAATGTTCTTAAAATATCTTTATATTCATCATTAAACATTTACATTAAATACAAAATAAAAAATTACACCATAAGTCAAATTAATTCCATTTGATATGCGAATGTATGGTTTGCTATGCACTTCTCACTTATAACTAAGTAATTAATAGTGATATTTTAGAGAAGTTGAAAATGAATTATATTCTTCAATTGAAAAGTAGACTATAATTTGAGATGGATGAAAAAGAAAAACAAGCCTATCAAAATGAGACGGAGAGAGTATTTGATAAATTTTTGTTATCTCGTTTATTGCCAACTTGTAGAGGTCGAAGGAGGTATTCAACATTTCCTATTTCATAACACATCATTGATGCTCACAATATTGGTACAAGACTACATTGGAGAACCATTGGCCCTTTAGATATTGGTACAAGAGTATGCTAGAGAAAGAGTTAAGAAGATTTCCAGTGGACTAAAAAAGTGTGTTAGACAATGAATTGAAAGATCTCAAAAAGATCCAAATGTTATCTTTTTGATATTATCATCCCATACATCAATAAGTAGAAGGAACCAATAGTGCATAATGGATCCAAATTAAATAGATGAATAAAATTCACAAGAATTTAGACAAGAAATCAGAAGAAAATTTTCGTATTGACTAACGTAAGAGACGGCTAGTTAAAAACAAAACAAAACCTACAAAAACTTATTAAGCCTGCATCGCTAAATGATAGGGTCACAATTTGTAAACAAAGCAAAATTAACAATTTCTTCATCAGAAGCAACATTATCAGGAGTAACAGCATAATCTTGCAAACGAGCAGGCAACTGTTTATGGCATTGTGGACGACTCATTAACTCAGTTTGTGAACCCTGAGTAACAGACACTTGCTGAAAATTAACATCTTCATCCTCCCTACCAAATTTCAAAGGCAAATCTGCATCCTTAGAATCCTCTTTATTCCAATGCCAAACACCTCTAATCAAAAGTCACATCTTTACTAACAATTACTTTCCTTGAATTAGGATTAAATAATTTGTAAGTCCGGTACGTTTCACTGTAACCAATAAACACATATTTTTCTCCTTTATCATCAAGTTTCTTTCTCAACTGATTAGGAATATGTGAGTAAGCAATACACCCAAATACTTTGAGAAAGCCAACAAGTTGTCTCCTTCCATTCCAAGCTTCTTCAGGGGGGTTATATTAGTAAGGCTTCTTATGGGGCACTTGTTTAACAGATAAATAACACAAGCAACTGCCTCTGCCTAAAAGAACTTTGGCGTATTTTTCAACTTCAACATATATCTCACCATGTCTATAATTGTTCTATTTTTTCTCTCTGCCACTCGATTTTGTCGTAGAGTGTACCTGACTATTAACTAATGATAAATACCATTTTTTTCTCAAGAATATCATCACAAACAAGATATTCCTGACTCTTATCTGTTCTCAAAATTTTTATTTGAAAGACACTTTGCTCCCCAATAAAAATCTTGAATTTTTTAAATGTTTCATAGGCATTAGATTTTTCCTTCAAAAAAATAAACCCAAGCTTTTTTTACTGAAATCAACAATAAATGTAATAAAATACTTGTAACCACCATTAGAAGGTACCTTTACAGGACACAAGTCCGAATGGATGATCTCTAATAATTTTCTTGCTTTTTATGATTTACCTGTCTGAAAAATTTCTTTGTACTTCTTGTCCAAAATATACATATCATAAACTATACCAAAACAATTGATGCCAGGTAACCCATGAACTATATTTTTGCTAGTTTAAAATCTCAAACTGTCAAAATTTAAATGACCAAATTGCATATGCCATCAATAATAGTATTCAAATAAGAAAAATCTCCACTATTCAAATTTAATGAAAATAAATAGTTTGGAATTATTATCACCTTTGCAATCACACCAACTTTCTCATAAAAAATCGTACAAACATCTTGCTTGATACGAATATCATGATTTTTCTCTGTGTTTCTTTTCCAAAATACACATATCACAAACTTTGTCAAGACAATTGATACCAAGTAACCCATGAACTATCCTTTTGCTAGCCACAAATCTCAAACTGTCAAAATTTAAATGACCAAACCACATATGTCACAACCAATTATCATCATCAATAACAGTATTCGAACAAAAAAAATCTTCACTGATCAAATTTAATAAAAATAAATGATTTGGAATCATTATCACCTTTGTAATCACACCAACTTTCTTATCAAAAATTGTACAAACACCTTGTTTGATACAAATATCATAATTTTTCTCTGATAATTGTCTCATCCTCAACAAATTATGATTCAACCCAGGTACATAAAACACATCATAAGTAAAATTGGTAGATCCATTTTTCATGTTAATGAAAATTTTTTCCTTACCAAAGACTAGTAGAACAGTGTTATTCCCAAATTTCACTTCACTTTTAATAGACTAATCAAGCTCAAAAATAATTCTTTCCTTCCACTCATATGGTTATTACATCCAATGTTCAAGAATCATTTATTTTTATCCACAACTCCATCATTATTGCAGGCCAATAATAAAATTTTTAAATTATGACTATTATTCTGAGTCTGATTTTTAACAACATTAGCCTGAAAATTATTGTTAGACCTACATTCAAATTTTCTATATTCAAATTTTTTACAGTTATAGCATTGAATCATCTAGCCATCATTATTCTAGTCAAAATTATATCTATTTTTATAATTATAACCATTACTTTTACCTCTATCAAGGTCATCTTTAAAATTAAAATTGTTACCTCTACCACGATGAGAATTCCATCTGCCTCAACCTCTGTTGTTAGCTTAGCCTCTACCTCTATTGTTATAACCATGACCTCTACTATTGTTGTTGTCCTGATTTCTCTTTTTAAAATTTTCTTACTCTTTGGGTTCATCCTTTGCCTTCAAATTTAACTGTGTCTGTTTAAAATTTTCTTACTCTTTGGGTTCATCATTTGCCTTCAAATTTAACTGTGTCTGCAAAGCCTTCTTCACAGTATCCGGGGTGTCCTCTATCTTCCAATTAATTCTCTGTTCATGTAGAATTACTGAGCATTGCAATTCTTCAATTTTTAATTCTGACAAATCTTTGGTTTCTTGAATTATTGTCACCGTGTGATCAAATTTCATGGGTAAAGTATTAAGAACTTTCTCAACAAATACCCCATCAAAAAGTTAATGATCATTGATTGCTATCTCGTTCTTGATTTTTGACAGACAAGAAAAATATAATTCAATTGATTCAGATTTTTTCCATCATTGCAAACTCAAACTTCCTCTTTAACATCATCAAATTGCTTTGTTGAACCTAATCTATGCCTTTTTTTTTTTTCAAAATATCCCAAGCCTCCTTTGCCGTATCTGCAATAACAATTTTTTAAAAAATTGACATGTCAATTCCCTGATAAATTTGTGACAACGCCATGTTATTCCTTTTTATGTCATATGCATCAGCATCTTTACCAATACTTTCTTCAACATATTGATTTAACCCATATGTCTCTAGATGAGTTAACATCTGTTTCCTCTAAAAATTATACTCTTTCCTATTCTTCAATTTTAAAACTAAACAAGTAATATTTGTGGATGTCATGACTCTGATACCACTCTGATACCACACTAGGAATTTAGATAAGAAACCACAAGAGAATTAATGAAGAAAATTTTCTAATTGACTAATGTAGGAGGCGACGAAAACACAAGATAAATAATGAAGAAAATTTTCTAATTGACTAATGTAGGAGGCGGAGAAACCACAAGGGAATTAATGAAGAAAATTTTCTAATTGACTAACGTAGAAGGCAGCCAGTTAAAAACAAAACAAAACCAACGAAAAAGCCTGCATCCCTAAAAACAAATCCACGTCAACTCTACTCCTACTAAATACATATGATCCTATACAAATAAGACTACAATAATACGATGGAAACCTATTAAAAACAACCAATAAAAATAAGACATGTGTCACTAACTAAATAAAATAATAACCAAAACCCATTGGTTTAACTTCTACAGTGCACAAACATAAAACCTTGCACGTTTGCCGCACAAAAAGCTCCAACGAAGTAATGACTTCTTTGGTTTAATTGTTTTGCTGAATACGCTGTACTAACATGCAATGTAATTAATTAAAACCACTTGGCGTACAGTTCAATTTCACACCAGGCAAGGTACCTTAGTCCCTCATTGTTAATGTTTCTTAGATTCGACTCTTCATTAGCAATGAATGATCAATATCACACTATAAATATGTAACTCCATACTCCAAAAATCATTAGGAAAAACTAAGATTGAGTTCAATGAAAATGAGAGGGCATTCATCAAATGTCTCCCTTGTTCTACTATATCTTTTGGCCTCTGTCAGCCTATGGTTGGCTTCATCAATAATTGTCGCCAATGCAAAACAAGTCAGGCACCAAGAAAGTGATAGGATCATTCATTTGCCTGGTCAACCGGTGAATATCGCCTTTTCTCAATACTCAGGCTACGTAACAGTTGATAAGATTGCAGGCCGGGCTTTATTCTACTGGCTGATTGAATCTCCTGCTAGTAAGAAGCCTGAGTTAAAGCCACTTGTTCTGTGGCTCAATGGTGGACCTGGATGCTCATCCGTGGCCTATGGCGCCTCTGAGGAGGTTGGTCCTTTTCGGGTTCGTCCAGATGGAAAGACGCTGACTGTGAGTCCATATGCCTGGAACCAAGGTAAAGGCCAATTGGCTCTATTTCATGGTCGTGCAAGTTGATGTACATTCATAAGTGCATCACTTAATTACCATATTATTTGCTAACACAAAAGGATAATAGTATTCTTGCATTTATTTATTTTATACTTACGAATATACATCAACTGAATGTACACCAGAATACTTGTTAGTTTGATCTCCTAGGTTACTCTTAATTTACTTTGTTTGTTTTCTTTCTTTCTCTCCCGTGGTAAGGTTAAGATGTGGTGGGTAGAATGTAGTTTATTTTTTCCCTTCATTGTGTTTATCATGAGTAATTAACCGAATATGAGAATGATCAATTTAAACATAGATTTGGAGATATAGCAAATTTACCAGCTATGGGACTTAGTTTTCTCATAATTTCTGAGGCATGCATTGAATATACTTTCGGTGCAGAGGCCAACTTACTATTCTTGGATTCTCCTGCTGGTGTTGGATTCTCTTACTCAAATACTTCATTTGACATGGTGACCGGAGATAAAAGAACAGGTGCATGTGGTGTAGGCATGTGTGGTTTGATTAATTTTGCTGCATTCGCTTGTTTCTTGGTCACTGACTTGGTAGCTCAAAACTGCAGCTAAGGATGCTTATAAATTTCTGAAAAGATGGTTTGAAAGGTTCCCTCAATATAAAAACAGGCCCTTTTTACATTGCCGGAGAAAGCTATGCAGGTTTGATATTAGAAAACTTTCTCAATTAGTTTGTGAATTAACTCTCCCCCCTAATTTGGTCTTTTGATTCCCATCTTTGTAACTTATTCCATTATAGCTTTTCGTCTGACTAACTACTTGATTTCAGGTCATTACATTCCTGAGCTATCTCAGATTATAGTCCAATACAACAAGGGCATCAAGAATCCCATCATAAACTTTAAAGGCCTTTTGGTAAGACTTAAAAAAAAAAAAAAAAAAAAACTGAGTCGGCCTTTCTCATGGAGTGTGTGCTACAAATCAAGCTTTATTTTTTTTCCGTTAAAATTTTGCAGCTAGGGAATCCACTCATTGATGATTATTATGATAGCATCGGTACATTTGAGTTCTGGTGGAATCATGGGTTGATCTCTGATTCAACTTACAAGGCACTAAATGAATCCTGCGCATATGATTCATTTCTGTTCCCAAGGAATCAGTGTTACCGAGCTCTTGAACTTGCTTTCTCGGAGTTTGGAGACATCAATCCCTATGCCATTTATGATAGTCCTTGCAATGACCATGGAACACTTGCCAACAACTTAAAGTTGCCTCTGGTGAGTCTTTGATATCCTCAGGAACAATCGTTAATTGTTACTCGTACATTATTTTTAGCTTTAATAATTGTAACTTAATTATTCTTAACCCAATTTACCTCAACTCATATCCCCCTTCTCAAATTTGCATGTCCTTGTTACGTGCCCCATGAGCACATATTTTTACTGAAAAAGTGTTAGTTTGACCATTTAGTGATATAATTCAGAGAAACATTATAAATTTGAGATACTTGACAACTTAATGTGAGACGGTATAAAAGATATACAAATTTATCTTAGGAAAGTCTTTGCTAGGGAGTCTGTATAAGTGCCACTTGTACTAGATTGCAGGTGGACCCACAAATTGCTAGAAAGTCCTTAAATTAGATTTTGTTTTAGTGTGAAATATGATAATCAATCCCTTCTCCGAGATGAACTTCTACTTTATCTGTTGGAATTACAGCCCTGGAAATTCAGAGGGAATGACCAGTGCATCGTGGAGTATACGAAATTGTACCTGAATAATCATGATGTGCAAAAAGCTCTCCATGCTAATGTTACCCGACTTCCTCATCCTTGGACGACTTGCAGGTTTGGACTACAACCTGACTAAGAGTGCTGAAATTCAAACTTCAGTATATAAACAAAAAAATGATAGAATCTTGAAATAGAAAAGAACAGTATGGAGATTAAAAAAGATCAATTAATGGTGTACTTCTAAATATCGATAAAAATTAGCAAAATGTTAGAGTCCCGTTAAGGTATCATACCGTTGGTTGAATGTAACATCTTGCATTGCAGTGATGTTATAAGAAGCAACTGGACTGATTCCCCAAAATCTATGCTTCCCATTTTCAAAGAACTTATAGCAGCTGGACTCAGAATATGGGTCTTTAGGTAAGTTTAAACAACTTCTTGTTCTTTCTTTAATTGACTCAAATATTGTACCTTAACGAAGAAACAGAATGTGAAGTATGGATATCTTTAGACAATAAGAAGAAATTCATTAACTTCGAATGGATTGAATTGGAAAACAGTGGAGACACAGATGCAGTTTTGCCACTCACAGCTACCCGCTATTCCTTGAAAGCTTTAAACCTCAAGAATGTTACTGATTGGTATGCTTGGTACGACAATCAGAAGGTTAGTTCATACTGCCACTTTAGTCTTGAAATTCATTCTATTTGATTGATCTATATTACCGAACAGTCACAATAAAAAATAAATTTTCTAAAAAAACTTTTAAGTTAGCTCAAAATCTTTGAAAATTTTACCTTTAATTTTTTGATATGAAGCAGGCATTGAAGTATTGTCTTTAACTTTGCCTGCTTAGGTTTGTGTTGTTGTTATGAATTTCTGATTGAAATATTTTACGCGCACAACTATTTACATATATAACATAGGTTGGTGGTTGGAGCCAAGTATATGAAGGCTTGACATATATAACGGTGAGAGGAGCAGGGCATGAAGTTCCACTCACCCGCCCAAGACTTGCTTTGACTCTCTTTCAGCATTTCTTGAACAATAGAAACCTTCCTTCATCACCAAAGTGAACAACAACTCAGAACTACTCAAGAAAACAAGTGCACCAGAAATTTGAGAGTTCTATACATGTAGAAGCAAAGAGAACCATTCCTCCTGATTACTTTTACGCAATTTCTTAAAAAATTTATTTGATTATAATGAATGGATGATAACACCTAATCTAGATTGCCACTTCATATTCTTCTATTTGTTTCTATTCTTTTATTTACTTAATAGTTTCAATCTCTCTTTTTCTTTTTCCTTTTTTTTTCCTGTTGAATAGTAGTAGTAGCAGTAGCAGCAACTTCAATTTCTGGGCACCATGTTTTCTAAATAAAAAAAAATTTCTTGGCAATAAAGGGTCGAGAACTTTGTAGAATAGTATACGTATTATTGCTAACTTTTAGCAATGGATGTAATTGTGGAATATAAAAGCGAATCAAGCTGGGAAATCAATTTAAAAAAGAAGGCCTTGATGAGAAGATAAGAAAGAAACAATCAAAATATTCCACAATCCTAATTCCATTCTGATCATCATGCTTTCTTTTTTGATCACCATGCTTTATGAAGAAGCAAAAAATTGGTATCTATCCCTATAGGCTAAGAACAACTTTAGACACAATTTGACTATATTGTCCCTTGTTATGCTTTGCTTGCCTTCTACCTATGGACTATGAATAAATCAACTGATACCTTAACTCCTAACATCAACTGCCAAATAGTAACTTGGCCAGAGATTCATGGATTTCATAATTCCTCTGTTTATTCTTAGCATGCAAAAAAAACAAAAAATAAAAATAAAAATTGTAGCTTATATTTCAAGATCCAGATTTGAAAAAATAGAAAATCAATTTATTATGCACTAAAAAGAAATTGAACAAACATTTTACAAGATGGAATGAATGTCTGTTCAGAGGGCAGCCACATCTTGAATAATTTTAAAATGTTTTGTATACTATTATAAGTTATAAATTCTGGCCCCCTCAAAAGCTTATATAGAAAGTGTAAAGTTGTTCCCATGTATGTATAAATCTTATCCCCCTTCCCTAATCCTAATTTCTGTATCTGCCTCTGACTCCATTAATCATAACTCCTTAGTCCAACGAAAATAAAATGCACCAATGATTGCCAAATCAAAATAAATGTTCATTGGGGGGGAGGGGGGGGGGGGGTTTGTTATGCATATGAATAAATTTTGAACAACCACCTGATCAACAACTAATAAAATTAAGTTTAAAAACTTTCAGAGTAAAAGTAAATGGTCTTGCATCCAATTTTGCCATTATATATTTTGTACCTAAGTAAAATATTTAAAAGAAAAATCTCCAAACTAAGCTTGCAAAGGATTTAATTGTCATTTCAACAGTCTAAACTATTGTTTCCTTAACAACTAAGACGTGCATTATAGTCAGTATCACCAGTTGCAAATAAAGTTTTCTGATGAACTTATTCCTTCTGCAGCAAAAAAGCAATTTAATCAAGCAAAGCTGATACACATTTCTCAATTCTTTAGTTCCCAACCATTTTCTGCCTCTCAAAAGCAAAAGCTGAACAAGAAAAAAGACATCCCAAGAACCACAAAACACACCTAGACACACGCAACAAACACACACACACACACTCGCTCTATAGTACAGTGCACTGATTAAGCAACAACATACTAGCACTAGTACAAAAAACGCAAGCAGATGTACAGATTCAGCAACACAGTAATAGGTTTCTTGAACCTCTTCACTCTATTAGCATCAATTCCAATCATAGGTGCAGGCTTATGGATGGCCCGGAACAGCACCACCTGTGAAAGCTTTCTTCAAACACCCCTTCTTGTGATTGGCTTTGTTATTCTCATAGTATCTCTGGCTGGTTTTATTGGGGCATGTTTTAACGTTGCATGGGCTCTATGGGTTTATTTATTGGTCATGTTGTTTCTCATAGGTGCTTTGATGGCTCTAACTGTTTTCGGGTTCGTGGTTACTAGCGAAGGTGGAGGACACCAAGTTGAAGGGAGAGTTTATAAAGAGTATCATCTTAATGATTATTCTCCATGGTTGAGGAAGAGAATTAAGGATCCCCATTATTGGATGGCTATTAGGAATTGTATTTTGGGGTCAAAAACTTGTGCTAAGATTGCTATGTGGACTCCGTTTGATTATCTTAGCAGGGACTTGACTCCAATTCAGGTATCATTGTCTTCTTTTTGTTTTTGTTTTTTTTTTCCGTCCCAAATACATGAATTAATTGATTTTTTAGAAATTGATTACTAGATGAACTGATCTTCATGCGATATGAATATTGGAGGCCTGCTAAATAATTGATGTGAAAAATTAATTTGTTTTTAAGGAGGGTAATTAAATTTGTGAGGTGATAGTACAGATATATATATATATATATATATATATATTTTGAAGCATATAGTACAGAGTTAATCTGTAAGTTTCTTTTTTTCACGTGCTGGTATTCTTTGTTGGTATCATTTTTGGGGGAGAGGTGGTGGTGAGAAAGTAGAAACTTTATGGTGGTCAAGGAACGAAGGGAAGTGTTCCTGCCGTCATGGTGGTGATTGTGATTTGCGAATATTATCACCACTTTCTACTATAGTTTTAGAAAAGAATTTATTCAATTTGTCTCACCTAAATTAGAGGAATAAAATAAAGATAGAGCTATTGTATGAGGTCCATTAGGCCTTTCATTATCTCCTATTGTTAAATTTTTAGTTTTTTTTGGTTTTTTCTTATGCTTGGTAATTGAACTTTTGAATTCTTGGAAAAAAACTCGAAAAAATTCAAAGATTAAAGAAAAAGTAGAACCTTAGTTACCTTTCCTCCACAATATTTGGTTTCTAATCATAATATTAGTAATGTATATCTTGATTGAAACAATTCCTTCCAAACATTAAGTTTCAGTCACCAATTTTAATGAAGTGGAAAAATAAAAGATTTTCAGAACCGATTGTCATGAATAAACTTTTCAAAATTTAATCTCGTGTGAATATGTATTGGAAGTGGTTAACTTGAATTGAAGTGAGGCAGCCAAAAAACAAAAAAAAAAAAAAAAAAAAAAGGGAGAATTTTTCAAGAAAATAATAGATCATTAAAGAATCCTATTAGTTTCTTGATATTCTGGTCAAGTAAATCTAGTTGCTGAACAGCATAAATATGACGCTGTTAAATATAATACTTGTTGCAGTCTGGTTGCTGCAAGCCACCAACCTCATGCAATTATGCAGCAGAAACAATGATGGCTCAGGACCCGGACTGCTACATATGGAACAATGCCCCCACCATGCTTTGCTACCAGTGCGATTCGTGCAAGGCCGGAGTTCTTGAAGATGTCAGGAGGGATTGGCACAAGCTCTCTGTACTTAACATTGTCATGCTTGTATTGCTTATTGGCATCTATTCAATTGGCTGCTGCGCTTTCCAGAACACCAAAAGGGCTGAAACAGACTATCCTTATAGTCGCAACAGGATGACCAAGATCCGCCCCAGATGGGATTTCCATTGGTAAGTCTGTCAAAATTCAACCTTTTCTTGTTTTGGGGGCTTTAATTAAAAGCTAATATAATCATAGAAAAATATTGTTTAGGTAACGAGACGGTAATTTTTTTTAAGAAACTAGTACAATTAGTTAATAAATTAAAATTTTGTTAAACAAAATTTACCAATTTCTGCAGTATTATGAATCTTTAAGGGCATGTATATGTGTGTTTTTGTGTGTGTGTGTGTAACACACACATTTTACATGTATGATTATTATTTTTTAAATTAGGAACATGAATGACAAGAGAAAATGGATGAAGAATGAATAATATTATTGATGAATCAATTAACATAACAACTAGAAGAGATGGGTGAAGAATTGGATTTTTAAATTCAGATTCAACAAAACAAACGTTTCAAACAAATTGGCCAAAGAGTTGAAGGTTTCAGCTTTCAGGGAAGAGACGCTGGTTCATTTATCTGAAGAGTTATTTTCAGAATATGCTAATATAATTGCAGCAATTAATTATTAAGACTTGACATCCTGTGTCACGTGGAGACTTTCTTTTCTTGAATTAAAAACCTTAGTTTCTTTCCTCAAAAAAAAAAAAAAAAAAAAAACCTTAGTTTCAGTTATATAATATAATATATGACTACTTGCATGTGTTAAGATCACTAACTAAAAGAACTGCAAATTCTTAGTGAACAAGTATACATCTGCAACCTGAAATGTCTCCATCTTTTGTTGAAACAACCAATTGACTTGACTTAACACTCTTCCTTTTATGCTTTTTTTGGCCTTTCACAGTTGGAGATGGTTGAATGACAGGAGGCACCAAATTTACTGAGAGAAGAGGAAGGAAATAAAGCTTTCCCCTTTTCTTTTTCCTCTGTATTTTACATTTTGTATCTTTCAATATATTCTGCAAAAGTAGGATATCCTTCCAGTGTTGTAATTTTAGTCACGAACCCTTTTCTCTTTATTCAACTGCATGCCCTGCTTTTTGTACAAACAAAAATTGAACTTTATTTCTATTGACAAACACAAGGGGCTGCTTTCTTGCTCACTCTAACTTTAACTTTGGATTATTGCCTCCCATTTCGGACCTTTTTGTGTTGGCACTTTGCAAATGCTCTTTTGTCCTTTCCCTTTTCAAGATTTATGGGGAAAGTAGAAAAGAGAAGGAGGCATGGCCTCATTTTCATGCCCGCTACAGCTGCTGGATATATTGCTTGGACAAAAGTGCAGCTCACTATAGCCATTTCTTTTTTCTTTTTTCCTTTTTTTTTGGGCAAAATTATTTATTTTCTGGACGTCCATATTTGAGAAAATACTTTCCAGTTGCTTTATACATAAGGGTGATGTTTTATTGTCATGGTAATTAATATACAATTAAAAGTAATCTACTTAATGGAAGATAACAATTTTTTTCGGGCATTCGATTCCACTCTAAACAAATACTCAAAATTTTCCATACATTTAGTACTAATTTTTTTATATCGACATTGTGAAGAGCGTGTACATACATACACATAATCCTAATCGAAAAAGTAATAGGCTACTCCACGAGCAAGTAAAATTTTTCTTTTTTTTTTTCTGTAGACAGTGACTTAAATTTGGTTTAATGAGGGCCATGCCGCTTTATCAAGTCACTCATAAATGACCGGGTTAATAACACTATGCCCCCCCCCCCCCCCCCCAAAGTATAAGGGAGTCTCACTTTGCCCCCTAACCTTTAAATATATACATTTTGTCCCCCTAATCAATTAGGTGAGAGAAAATTTGGTTAAAATAAATAGTCAAATGACACAATTACTCTTGACTTGGCAGAAAAAAAATTTCGAAAAAAAAACTTAATCCGTTACAATATATTTTTTAAAAAATCTTTTTACAAACTTCCAAATAAAATAAACTATTGAATTTTAGATGAATTAAATATAAAAAATAGCTAACAAAAAATGTGACTATGTTATCATAAAAAATTATACTTTTTGTACTATTGGAGAAGATCTCTATTAATTTTTTACTAAATAAAAATTGTACTGTTATGGATGCAAAGCTAAAATTGAAAATTTTGAATTTTTTCTTGATTTAAGAAAAATTCGTAATTTACAAAAAAAAATCTTAATTTTACTTTGCATTCATAACAATGTAATTTTATTTGGTAAGAATTAGTAAGGTCCTCTCCAATAGTACAATAAGTATAGTCTTTTATAATATTATTGTCACATTTCTTGTTAACTATTTTTCATAGTTAATTCATCTAAAATTCAGTAGTTTACTTTATTTAAAAGTTTTTCATAAATATTTTTATAAAATATTGTAATGCCTGAGTTTTATTTCAGGAAATTTTCCTCTTTGCCAAGTCAAGGGTATTTGTGTCATTTGACTATTTCTTTTAACCAAATTTTCTCTCACCTAATTGATTGAGGGGGCAAAATGTATATATTTAAAGATTAGGAGGGCAAAGTGTGACTCTTCTATACCTTTAGAGGGGCAAAGTGTTATTAACCCTAAATGAGGGATTCTTCCAATTGCTTTCCCTTCTTCCACGTTAGCTTTTCTGGCCTCAGGACTTTAATAAGAGATAAACACGAAGACTAATGTAATAAGAAATCAGACAATGACACATTTGACGCCTTTCCCTTGTAATGAAATGGGATTGGATCTTACAATTTCCCCTCTTTCCGATGCACGCATGTTGAATATAATATAACTGTCTAGTATTTTTATATAATTATATAGTTATTTTTTTTATACGAAACGATATTATTTTTTGAAGTTATTTTTTATCTCACTTATTCAATATTGTTCGTTTACTGTCAACCTTTTTAATTTAAATCGTAAACTTATTGCAAATGAAAATTATAAAGCCTCGTGGCTAATGAAATGACATTAACGTAGTGAAGGATGAATATTGAATATTTCTTCTCTCATTGAACATCTGTATTTCTCTGTGTTTTTTTTTTGTTTTATCTTTTTATTAAATTTATTTCCAGGCTTGTAGCAGCCCTTGAACATATCATCAATTTTCTAACAGGATTGCCTATGAAATTCTGAAAGAAGAAGACTCCACACACACCCACCAAAATAAATAAATTAATGAATAGAGAATCAGCAAGAATTTTATTGCTTGTAAAGCTTTTCCAGTAAATGAGAGCCACTCATTTTACTCCATGAAAAATTAGGGACAAAAATTTGTATTTACCAGCAAGAGTTGACGTATACATACGCTTGTTAAGCATTGAATTTTAACTACTCCAATTTCTTTTTGCTGATTTATTTAGCTCTTTATATTCTTTAAATGCATTTTATAACCAACTGCTTATATTTTCAGCTATTTTATTATCTTACATATATCACCTCTCAAAGAATAGTACAATATTACTTTAAGGCCCCGTTTGGTTGGCAAGGAATATGCGGAGAGAAAGTAATTTTTTTCCTAAAATTAAAAATTCACTGTTTGGTTCACCCCTTGTCTTAATGGGAAAGTAAAAACTTTCCTCAAATCAAGGAAAGTAGTTACACAGATCCTAGGATTCTAAATCCTATGGTTTTGTTGGTACTCTGATTACTTTCCCTAGTATTTTAATTAAAAAACACGCTCAAGACGTTTTAATCCTTCCTCTCTCCTCTAAAATAAAACAATCGTCTCTTTCATCCAACAACGAAGAAATTCATACTCCCAAATTTCATCAAAATTCCACAACTCCTTCATAACATAATCGCTGCACATATTCCAAGGTTAGGAACAAGTTTTATATTTTAATATTAAAGTTGTGTTTGGACAGCTATCGAAGATCAAAATTTGGTAGAAACAATGGTTGAGTTGAAAATTAGTGGAAATTTTGATGGTGAAAATGGTAGTGGATTAAGAAAGGGATATAAAAAAGAATTAGAAAAAATATTAGAACAAAAGTTACCAGGACATGGTCTCAAGGAAAAGCCACATATTGAATCTCGTTGCAAGTTATTGAAAAGACAATATCATGCTGTTTATGAAGTACGACATGGCGGAGAGTCAAGTGGCTTTGGTTGGGATGATGAAAAAAAATGTGTTACAGCAACTGCTGATGTGTGGGATGCATATATAAAGGTAAGTGTTAATTCATCATTTTTTATTTACATGCACAATTTTTTATTAATATTTTGATAAACTTCACAAACTAATAATGTGTGTAGTTATTGTATAGTTTATTAATATTTTGATAAACTTGTATACTAATAATTTATGAAATAATTGTAGAGCCATCCAGATAACTCATTTATGAGAAACAAGTCATTTCCTTATTATGATCAATTAGCTATTGTTTGGGGACAAGATAGAGCTACCGGAAAGAATGCTGCAGCACCCGCAGATATGTTGGAGGAAATAAATAGAGAAAATGACAGGAACGAGGAGGTTGAAGAATCTGATGAAGATGATGCTGAGACTCAAAATACTCAATTACCAACTAGTGATCTTCAAGGTGAAGGCAATTCTAGAAAAACACATCGTAAGAGGAGAAGGAGTGCTGACAGTTTAGTTTCTAGTTTGGAGCGTATGACTGACGTACTAAGTGCTCACATGGATAAAAACAGTGAGCAAATGGCTAAACTTGCCGAAATGATTGTTGGTCCAGACCAACTGAAAGTTGACAACAGGCACAAGCTTAATGAAGAACTTCGAAAATTGGATGGATTGTCAGATTATGAGCGTCACACATTTGGAATGAAACTTGTGCGCGATCCTAGATTTATTAGATTATTTTTTCACTATCACAGACTCCTGAAAAAGAACAATTTCTGAGGACAACTTTAAATTAGCAGTTAGTTATGAAAGAGTTGTCGTATTTATTCATTTAAATAATTTTAAAATAAATAATGTTTGACATTTTGTTTTAATGATTTAGTTTCAATAAATATTTATTATATTTTATATCTTGTATGATTAATTGTGGTTACATATGATTAGCAGCTGAATATGCCTAAAAATACTATATTTTATTGTCAAATAATTTAACTCTAGATAAAACTTGATTTTCATTGAATCAAATGGAACAAGCAGTCTCTAATTGAATTTATTAATTACAATGGCAATAAGTATTTTAATTAAATAATAATACTAATTAACATATAATTTATTAACTTATAATTTATTAATAGTTTGCATTCTAAAATAACATTATTTCAATCAGACATCTCACATATTATAATTGTAGGGGCATATTTGACTACATAGTGCAAATATACATTACATTACTTGTTACATTATAATGAACCAAACACTGTAATAGGAATCTAGAAACTTTTCCTGCTAACATTCCTAAGAGTATCCAAACATGTTAAAGGAATCATTTTTCATGGATTTAGATTCCTAGGAATCAGATTCCTCAATCACTTTACTTTCCTGACAACCAAACGAAGCCTAAAACTAATACTAAAAAAATGCAATTCAAATGAAGACCTCTTTTTTGGGTGTTTTTTTTTTTTTTTTTGGGGGGGGGGGGGGGGGTGGTAGGAACATAATAACAATACTACTGCTGATGAAATAAATTTCTAGCAGTTAGTAGATAGATAATAAAATGTTAAGAAATGATTTGATGCTGATCAAGAAAGAAAGAATGGCAATTAGATAGATGATAATGGATCAAGAAATGAAAGAACGAACTTTGTTCGTAACATTTTCGACCACACATATACGTTTTGGAAATTTAAAACCCTACCAAAATCAACCCAGCGAGCTACATTTCCGTCCTAGGATGTTGGAAAATTTGACAAAATGGTTTACTTCAACAGCATTCTTCTAGTTAATTATATTTTTCCATCCCATTCGATACCTACTCGACTTTTCGAGATTGCAGTCAATTGAGGGTAACGAAAGGCTGTCAATTCCCACAGTAATTTTCATACGATATCATGCTTAAATAACCACATTAATTTTCTTACACAATCATTTTTCCTATATCATTATAAATCACTGTGACCGTGGAAAAATTCTTAGACCCAATTTCCGATCTCACTTATCCTGTCAAATATTACAATAATTTCTTACATTAGCATGTATCACTTA
This sequence comes from Mitragyna speciosa, assembly GCA_024721245.1. NCBI lineage: Eukaryota > Viridiplantae > Streptophyta > Magnoliopsida > Gentianales > Rubiaceae > Mitragyna > Mitragyna speciosa. Next base: position 7,348,465 of record CM045554.1, read on the forward strand.
ATTTATGCCACTTTTGTTTAAACATAAATCTAAGTAAAAATTATAGTCGTGAAATTATACAACTTAACTATGCTATCAAGATCAGATTTTAGACTTTTGTTGTTCTTGTGTATCTTTGCCTTCTAATTGTCAATTATTTTTATTGATGTTCTCATTCGCCAAAATTTTGTTACTTTGAGTTTTTGTTCAGTTATACGTTGTAGCTTCAATCCCTTAGGTAGTTAATATTCTTCAAAATTTTTCTCAAAGACGCTTATGAATACCTTCATGAATTTAGCACTACTTTTAACCCCTTGGTTTTTGTGTATATATACGCTTCAGAATACTTTTTTTATATGGACTGCATAAATTTTATCTTCCAGCCCAAAAACTGAGGCCGTTAAGGTTTGGCAGCTCAATCCTCACGGTAATAATTATGCCAATTCTGCCTAAAAATCTCTTCAGGTGATCAAGAGGGCTCCCTTTTTCAGTAGATGAGATTAGGATGAAAGGTATTATCTAAACGCTTCTTTTCTCTGGCTTGCTCTTTCAAATCCAATTTTGGCCTGCGGTAATGTAATCGGGATTTCATCTCCTAAATTCTTTTTTTCTATGAAAGCAAGAGATGGAAAGTGTTGTTCTAAATTCTGCCTTATTTCATCTTCTCGGTAGACACAGAAGCAAATGACTAAAGAATTAAGTAGACTTCGAGAGGTCATGCAGTTTGCTATTCATAGTCTAATTTTATTATTTTTCATCCGTTAATTTAATTTGCTTATCAATTTATATAATGTATTTAAGGTTGTGATTAGAGTATGGGTACAAGGCTTCAAGCCAAATAACTAGGGTGTGATGTAAGTAATTTTGATTGAGTCAGATAATTGGGGTGTGATGTAAGTAGTTTTGATAGACTCCTAATTTGGGTGTGGATGTAAGTGATTATTGATGGGATTTGGCTAGACACCTAATTTGATTACTTATTTTATCTTTCCTATGAATTTTAGCTTAATTTATTATTTTTGCCGTGACTTTTAAATTAGAGAGCATTGTAAAGTTTTAACAGTATTATTTCTGATGAACAAAATAAAAAACAAATCGAATATAATGTTCCAAAAGTTGATAATTCATCAAAATTTAATGGGCCTGCACAGTGTTAATAGATTGATGTCTGCATGTAAATGGCAGCACAATTGATTAGAAGACAACTAATTATCAAGTGGTAAGTTTCTTGGTAATTTGTCCATTACACATTAGTTTATCACAATTTTTTCTTTTGCCCTTGTATTTTTCCAATTTATGCAACATTTTTTAAACTTAAATTTCAGCAACTACATGGAAACCTTAATAAAAATTTTCTTCTCTCATGTTTTATCCACAATTAATTTTTTGTTTTCCATGAATTTTGGATGTTATTGATCCATTGGATGTCTAACCGGACAAAAGATTGAAACTAAATTTTGGTGATTTGGAGCAAAGATTGGAAAGGAATAATTTGTTGGAAACTAACTACGAAAAAATATATTAAAGTGTTATTATTGGAATGCAACTATGATCTTCTTCCTATCTGTTTTACAAATAATTTGTTTTCAATTTGTTTGTGCAGTTAAATATGTCATTGCATGCTCAAGGTATCTTTTCAATTTAAATTAAAAATGCAGGAAGAGAAATTTTCAATTTTAGAAATAGTTTCTAAATTCATATAAATGTTATTAAGTACTTACAGACTTTCATATCCAATTTTGTTAAATGTCTAGAAGCCATCCCTAAAAATTTTTAAATCTAATTCTTTAAAAAAATTATTTATAAATAAATACAAAAAATTTCCATTTTTAAGAAATATATTTTTTATTATTCTTTAGTTTTATAAAAGTTTTTTTCCAAATTGTTTAATAAGAATTATTTTATATTTTTCTTTAGTTTTCTTCCAAAATAAATATCTAAAAAAATATTCAAAAAATATCCATTCATTTGAAATTTTTTTTCCTTTAAAATATAAGGGAAAAAAATTGAAATAAAAACTAAGTTTCCAAAGTAAAAATTAGTGTTACCATTACATATATATTCTTGATATGGTATTTATAAAAATAGCTGTCCGCATATAAAAATTAAAATGGAATAATAGGGATCAAGAAAACATAAAAGTGTAGTTTCGATATTTGTTCTAGATTATATATTATTTTCACACAAAAAATCTAAAAACAAACTTACATTTAAAGCTATAACATAGCTAATTGGAAATAAAAAGTTTCAAAAAACAGTGTATGTTTTTAGAAAATAGCTGTGAAATATTATTTGTTTTTATAAGACTCTTGATTTTTAACCTTTTTACATATTTATATTACTTTTTCCTTTTTATTTTTATATTGTTCGAATACCTAATAAGCAATAAGGCAATTAGCATTTAAGCAAGAGTATTTAGAAATTTTAGAAGGTAAATCTGGAAACACAAGGAACATACCAATAAACATCTTCAATTACTTAAGACATTGCTTTAATCAATTAATCTGGACTAGCATACTCTAATATGGTTTTAAGTGAAAATTGACGTAGGTTGCAAGATTGCTATTTGTAGACTTATTCTCCAATGCTTTATCAAAGATTCAGAAGTTTCTAATAAATATTTTAATAGGATTCTTAAAGTCTACATTATTATTATTGTTTTGAAAAAAAATTTAGATACCATATAACAATGTTTTGATAAAATTATATATTTTTTAAAACTATTTACTATTTTGAATTCCCTATTAAGAATAGTCTCATAAATAACTTCATAAATATTGTTTTGTTTAAGAATCATGGGTTACATGTGCCTAAGATTAAATATTTCTTTTCCATGAGCAAAAGTTGAAGGAACTTCAAAAGTCAAATTTATGAAAATTTTATTGGGTAATCATAAAGTGCCCTAAAAATACATAGTTATTTTAATTTCTATGTCTAAATGATGTTAGATGAACAGGTTGTATTGAAGGTTTATGGAAATTTAAAAGCTAAATTTATGAAAAATTTCACTGTGTATTCCTAAAATACTCTTGGAATACAACGTTGTTTTACGGTTATTTTACTTTCTCCATGTAAAATGATGTTTGTCAAATAGCTTGTATTAATTTGTGCCAAGGATTGAAATAGTCCCACAATTCAAAATGTATATAATTCACTATTATCTAATGTGTATAATTCACTATATATTTCAGATGATAATAGTTAAAATTTTAAAGTTATCTTGACATATGTTGCACTGATTTTTGTATAAGGATGTGGAAAAAGATATGCCAAATATTTCTATTCTTCCTATAACGCTTAATAGTCAAATTGAAGAGACCATCCATCGTTAAATACTAGCTTATAGTGTGAGAATGGGAAATTATGAAGAAACTATCTGTAGCATGGATGTCAAGATATGTTTCTTTTCAATCACAATTAGGTCTTCTCTTTTGTGCATTTTTCGTGTATATTATTGTCATCAAAATAGGTGTATTATTTAAACTAATAATTGCCTGCCTATTGAGATTTTCCAAGTTATACTGATGAAATTCTTTCCTTTTAATAAAAAATTGTAAGGTCAAGAAATTATCTTTGTGAAGTAAGCAAACCAGGTCACAAATTAGCCAATACAGTTAGTCCAAGTCAACAAAATAAAAGCCATTTTGTGTTGTGAACTTTAAATTATCGTAACTTGGCTATTATAATTTTTGCTATGTATATGATCACTAAATTTAACTTCTAGAAAAAGAAACAGATAGTCCCATAATTCTAAATTCATATATCCATTTAGTATATAATGCGACTAAATTTAAGGTAACAACACTTATATATATAGGTATATTGACAAATGAGACAAATAAGAATTTGTTTTCTCACTTCTATTTGTTATATGATGCAACTGCCAAGGACACAAGAATCTGTATACTTGGTCAAATATATAATATTTATATGATTTGAGCAATTATTTAGTTTTAATATTTGATCTATCTTTTCATTACCTTTTCCATTATTTTGTACTTTAGATGAATTTAAACTATCTTCAACATTATAGAACTAAACATCCTATGGTAGCACAAAAAATTAGCATATGATATACTGTCTTATAACACAATTGAAACAATTTTGATTATCTTCAAATTTTGTGTTATCCATTTGCTATCTTAATTATACACATTTCACAATTATACCTACTAAGAAATTTGTATACTCAAAGTATTATATTTTACACTTTAAACTTCCATATTTATGTACTTCAATAAGGTTAAAAATGACGTTTCATATTTGCAATAAAATCAAAGTTAAATAATCAAGGCTAAATCTAGAATCTATCACCATTTTGGATCCATCAGTCAAATGTATAACTTAATAGGTTGGGATTTCAATCTTAAATTTGGCCAATTAGTGTCCTATGATCATAGTAGTTAAGTAATGAATAAAAAGAAACATGTGAATTTTGACTTGTAATTTAGGTTTAAATTGTTTCAAGATGTGCCCCTCAAAGCAAGTATCACCATTATATTAATGACAAACAAAAGTTGAGGACATGAGATGTGGTGATTTTTTCTACTTTTCTCAAATAAAATTATTATCCCTTTTTTGTAAATAAATTTTTGTAAATAAACCTTTAAATTAAGTGTTTTGGTTATCAAAACTTATTGTATTCTCTCATCTTGTGAGTATATATACTACCTATTATAAATAGGATAGAAAGGAAATCTTTTTTTTTTAATGAAAAAGCAATATAGTTTTAAGAAAAATGTATGAGATTAAGAGAAAAGTTATTAATTTTGAATTTTTTGATCTGCCTCGCTTCCCCTATCCTTTGTTTACTTTTCGTTGGTTTTTAAAATTTCCTACTAAGGCATAAAATAAAAATATTTGAAAGTGTTTTACTTTATATGTTTTCTTGAAGGACAAGTAGAATACTCCAAATAGAATTTTGTTTAATGTATATAGTAGACTTTATTTTTTTTCACAATTGTAATAGAGTAATAAAATGATTTACATAATTAGAACTTTTTTTCCGTCATAAATTGACCTAAAACTACTTGTTATTTGATTAACTATCACGAAAGAAAACACCTACGTACTTCCACACTAGTAAAATAAAATTGGCCAACAACATCAACCTATTTTCTTGAAACTTTGTGAAATTATCGTTGCTGATTAATTCCCATCTCATTAGAACACCATTTGAATTGAAGGAAAGGATCCTACCTTAGTAAACAAAAAGAAAACGAATAAGAGAGAGGGAGGTGATTTTTTCATCCATTTCATCTGGATTTATATGTGAAAGATAAAGAAATAAGGGGTTGACTTGACAAATTAGGCACAAATTAGGCATTATGGGTTATTTACGGTTTGGAATTCTTTATTATACTTTATGATGTTATTCTCATATTACACTAGTGTAATACCATAAAGTATAACAAATAACGTGGCAGTTATTTACGCACACTATGACATACGTATTACCTAGAAAGGTTGTTCTTTCACTGGATTTATCCAACGTGAATTTTGACAGCATGAGGAGTAACTTTTAGATAGACATGAAAGTAAAAGTTCAATCTACAGACGAAACAGCCAAGTTTCCCATTAGTTTGGACAACTCCCAGTTTCAGCCACGAATTAATTGGACGAAATTAACATTCTGAATATTCTACCGTTGGTTCTTTCCTCCTTGTTGAACGAGTCAGTTTGTTGTAGTATTTAATAGCCCTATTACAGCTACTTGTACCAATTTGCAGCAAGTTGCTGCGCATTTGACCTTTAGTCGTTTTCAAGCCTCACATTCTGCAACATTTTTTCTTCACCCACCTCAGGATGTTTCTTGCTTACCAATTCTTTTTTTTTTTTTGGAAAAAGAATACTTCATATTTTAGTACTTTTCGTGCTTCTGATAATTTCTCCAGGAAAGGACCACACGCATCCCTGTAATTGTAAGTATTATGTTTAGAAAAATCATCAACACGTAAGACGAAGTCATGGAAACATAGATATGGGATGGAACAGTCAAAGAAGTTAGTTAAACACCCCCCCAGGGGGGGGGGGGGTTCCCTATCTTTCCTTTTTTTTTTTTTTTTTTTTCTGTTTCTTCTCACATAAGCTCAATCATTAACATGTAGTACATGTAGTATAAATATGTAAGCCAAGGAAGTATATTATTATCCTTTCCAACAGTGAACAAAGCAAAACTTTTCCAAAAACTGTCTCATTAAATTTTTTTTCCCTTTGGCTACGTTAATCTATACTTTTTTTTTTTCCCTTCAGTCTAACAATTTATTTGTCTCCAAATCAAGAAATCCTCAACAGCGTCGACCAAATCATTAGAACTTTCAGGCGTGAGGAGTAGCCTACTAGTACAACAATTTGAAACCATGGCCGGAGCTACTAAAGAACGTTCTATGGAGCAGACACCAACATGGGCTATCGCGGTTGTCTGTTTTATACTTCTTGTTGCCTCCATCATCATCGAACATCTCATTCATCTTCTCGACAAGGTATAGCAACGGTACAATCTTCCTTGCTTTAAGCTAATTTAGCACATTATAATAAGTTAACTGGGCTATGTTCACGATATACAGTGGTTAAAGAAAAAGCATAAACATGCTCTGTCTGAAGCACTCGAGAAGATCAAAGCAGGTAACTAATACAATTTTTCGACATCGAATTAAGTACTATTTACTTAAATATAAGCTTGGAAAATGAGCAGGATTGATTCTGTGCTGTGGCTTGTTTTCTTGCAGAACTTATGCTGTTGGGGTTCATATCATTGATCCTAACAGTAATACAAGGTTACATATCTGAAATATGCATACCTAAAAATGCTGGCCGGTCCTGGCATCCTTGTCGCAAGGATCAAGAGCCGGATATTGCAAAGTATGATGATACATGCGCCCAGGTATTGTATGATAATTAATTAATGGTCATACTGTTCAATTCAATTTCAATTTCACTTAGCACTGCAAAAAAAATGGTAGTGAGTTGATTTTATTTAAAGAAAGTGACAAGTTCAAAATCCTTTTTTTGAAAAAAGAAAAAGTCAAATTTTTGGAGACGCATATTTTTTTCTACAACTGACATATATAAATTTTTGGTCCTATGAACTTCGAATTTGTTTTGCAGGACAAAACGCAACTTGTTTCAGCAAAAGCGTTGCACGAACTCCACATCTTCATTTTCGTTCTTGCTGCTTTCCACGTCCTTTTTTCTATCACGACATTGGGTTTGGGTACACTAAAGGTAAAAAAAGTGCTTGAAAATTAGTAGCCTCTTAATAATTCTGCTATGTTTATTTTACTTCTAATTGCTGACGGTGTGAAATTAATGCAGATGAGGAAATGGAAGGCATGGGAGGATGAGACCAAGAGTCTGGAGTATCAATACTATAACGGTAAGAAGTTCCCACTGACCCAATAGCCCAAAAATCAATTTTATATATGCTGATTATAATTTGGTTGCTGATTTACAAAATTGTGCCAATTGAGTCCCTGAGAACATTGCATTATTTATAGCATAATATGATATAATTGCCTACTCAAGTATTGCAATTATACACTATATGACTTGATCTTTTTAGCAGTCAAGATAACTTTAGTCCAAATTTTGCCCATACTTATACTAATATATGTGAATGAAACTTGCCTAATTCAAAAATTGTTCATTTTTCAAGATTACGGTAGCCTTCAGACAAGGGCATGACAACATTTCCTAAATTAACAATCCATGTTTGACAAACTGTGAAATCAAATGTTGTTATGTTTGTTTGTTACAGATCCTGAAAGATTCAGGTATGCGAGGGAAACTTCCTTTGGACGTAGACATCTGCATTTCTGGAGCGAGAATCCAATCCTCCTCTGGATAGTAAGAGCTGTGACCTATCTTTCGATATATATATATATATAATGGTTTCAAAAAAACAGATCTTTTGAGACAGAAATAATCCAAATTTTGATTTTTGTCCCTTCAAACAGAGTAGTGATGCAGATACACATTGATGCTTCCTTACTCTATTGTTTGTTTTCATGTTAGGTATGTTTCTTCAGACAATTTTTGGCATCAATAACAAAAGTTGACTATTTCGCTCTTAGACATGGCTTTATCATGGTAAATATAGGAAATTCCCTTTGGATAGAATATAGAATAGTATGCACCACGAACTTTGACTTGCAGAGAGAGAGAGGGGTTAATTTATCTAATTACTTGAATATCAGGCACATTTATCACCCAACAACGAAGCATCGTTCGATTTTCAGAAATACATCAGCAGATCCCTTGAGAAAGATTTTACAGTTGTGGTTGGAATAAGGTTAGTTCATTCAGTTGTTTATGCTGTTTTCTTCATGATGAGTTATGCACAATGCTGGAATGGAATTGAACTTTTAACACTAATTCCTGTTTTGTATGTCTCTGCAGTCCTGTCATATGGCTCTTTGCTGTGCTGTTTCTTTTATCAAACACCCATGGTAAGGATCACTAAATGACTGTTCATATCTGCTTGTATTTGTCAACAAACTAATCAAGCCATGATCTCTTGAAGATATAATGCTCTGTTCAAAACTTCAAATTTATAATTTAAGGGCAGCTATAGTATCTTAGGATGGCTTTTCCTGTCATGTGGAACAACCATGATTGATATGGGGATTAATTTTTATTTCTTTTGGGTGGTTCCTTCCCTGATACTGCAAGTATAGTCCACAATTTTGTGGACGAATTTGTATCCTTGTTGGTTGACAAATTTTGTGTTGTGCAGGATGGTATTCATACTACTGGCTACCGATTATTCCTCTTTTGGTACGGTTATAGTGCATGCTTACAGTATCATGTTTTTACATTAGTATTTGCCATACTTCCATGAGCAAGTCCTTATAGTTAAAATTTGCAGATAACCCTCTTGGTGGGCGCAAAGCTCCAGGTGATTATAACACAGATGGGATTAAGGATTAAACAAAGGGGTGATATTATCAAGGGCACACCAGTAGTTGAGACAGGGGATCACCTATTCTGGTTCAATCGCCCTCGGTTTCTCCTTTTCTTGATTATTTTATTCTCTTTCAGGTACCTGTTAATTGAAAACATACTCATATATCGGGATCCAAAAGTTTTGCATCTTTATCTACGAATCTTTTTAATTACACTGGCACTGAGTACTCCTCTCTTATCTTGCAGAATGCATTTCAGCTGGCTTTCTTTGCTTTTAGCTACGGTAAGCGAATCTTCTTTTCTATTTCATAAAAATCCGGTTAAGAAGCTTCAGGGAAGCAAAGTTTTTATGTGTATGGTCGTGACATCATGTCTGTTTGTTGCAACAACTAAGAATTATAAAAATTGCTAAGAAGACTTTGAGTATAGTATGCTCCATACTATCCGTTATAAATTCAATATAAACTATTTATTCGCTGTCAAAGCATAATGTTTTTGGAAAGCAGACGTTTGCTTTTGTTATTAAGTCATTATGATCTTGAGTTATCTCCTTATGTTTGGCCTGCGTATACCTATTTTCCTTTATCAATAAAACACATGTTTACATCCTCAGCTTATAGCATAACAATCATCTTACTTTTTTTCCTGCAGTATAAATATGGTCTTCCATCATGCTTCCACAATGGGGCTGCAGATATAGCTATTAGACTCTCAATGGGGTGAGTTAATTAGATCTTTGGTTGGAATGTACAATTCTGCAGTTACCGTCACGTTTCAGTTTTGTTTGAGTTAATTAACTAAAATAATATTAACAATTACCTCTTCTCTTGTTTTAGGATCATCGTACAATTCATCTGCAGCTATGTTACTCTTCCTTTGTATGCTCTAGTTACACAGGTAAAGTGCTTCAACTCTTGGTACATAATACATGCTTCTCGTGAATGAGTTAATAATTTCCGCAAAATAAGGTAGAGTGATCATACAATTTGTGTTAATATATACTTTATCTGATCAAATTAACAGATGGGCTCAACAATGAAGCCGAGAAATATTCGATGACAAGGTGTCATCAGCGCTTAGGAGCTGGCACCACACAGCCAGAAGCACTTGAAAGAAGGCAGGAAATCAGAGATACAACGCCTTTTCTCAAGTAGGCCCGGTACACCCTTGCATGGAACATCTCCACTTCATTTGTTGCAGGGCTACAAAAATAGCACCAATGATGATAGCCTGCAAGTAGCACCACGGGCATCTGATTCTGACCATGAAATGTGGGCTAATGAAGTATATCCATCTTCCCCAGATAACATTGATGACGATGAATATCCTACAGGAAGAGGAAAGAAAGATCAAATTGATCATACAGGCCAACTAATATTACAAGTACAACCATCCATGTCACAAGTTACTCCAAGACAACGTTCCAGAAGTGTTCATGAAATTGGTATCAGCCCGACTGATTTCTCATTCAATGCCCCCAAATAAACTGGCAATTTTTTTGTATTCTGTTCATACTCTTATACTTTTAATTTGGCAATTTTTTGTATTCTGTTCATACTCTTATATTTTTAATTTGGCAATTTTTTGTATTCTGTTCATACTCTTATACTTTAATTTGGAATTGCTCAAGAAATTGACTTATTAAAGTTATAAGTTTTTAAATAGTTATGGTCTTCTGTTACATGTTTGTTGTGTTATACTCACTGTTACATCAACAAAGGATAACATGTGTATGTTTTCTAAGAGATGAACACTTGCTACTATTTTTAGGTTATGTAATACCACACAATGCAGTAGAAGACCCAATACCTTTTTAAATTGTGCACCGTGTTTGATTGTTGGGTGCAGATTTGTAAGAGTAACTTATAGTTGGATGCATTTTTTTTTTAAAGAAGAGTTAATAAGATTTTATCACCCTTGTGCGTACAATTTCGAATTTGTGCAAGCACATATCATAATTTAGCTGCTAAATAATCAAAGTCATATTCATTCTGAATTTCATTTGAGATTTTTTAATATAACATAATTTCATTAGGTAGTATAAATAGGAACGCTTGAGACCTATGTGAAATTTGTATACGAGTAAATGTTAAACACACACCAACTCCACGGCCCCTGGTCACATGCCACCAACTCCAACAGCTTCCCGCTGCTGTATCGGAAGCAACACTAGAGTATAATCTCTGTGGAGTTTTGGAATCCAGCTACAAGTGATTTAGTTGCAACATTCTTTAGGAAAACCCAAAAGGGACTGAACTTTTCAATGGTTGGATTCCAAATATTTGCAAAGCTTGGTAGTTAAGCAGTGGCGGTTTGGGCTGTTCTTTTAATTACGAGGCATCTACCTTGACCGTGTCATTTTCCAAATCTTTAATACTTGTAAACATGTTTTTATAGTATATTTTGAAGTGAACCCAAATTTCAATATCTCCGGCTATGCTAGTTTTAGATGATCGTTTTTGAGGCATTTTTTTTAAAAAAATATTACTGTGTTATATTTTAACTTTTTCAAAAGAATGTGCATATTAATGGGCCCAAGTGGCCACTAGCAGACCCTCAAGTTCTATGAGGCCAGTAGGGGGAGAGAGTGAGAATCCAGGGAGGCATTTCTCTCTGCCCAGCTTCCCCAGTTGTGCCAAAAATATGGATTTAGTTTTATGTTGATTGTCACGACCCGAACCTAAAGGCCATGATCCGGCACGTAGCTCGAAGTGGAATAAATCGCCCCAAACCACGTAAGTCTTAACTTTCCTCTAAATTCTATCGAAATTTCGGCAGCATCTCTCTGTATTTGGACCTTTCCCAAAAATTTAAAAATACTTGCACAAAATTTCAGCCAACCCAAGGATTTCCAATACATTCACAATACACCATATCATCTCATTCACAAATTTTCTACCATATTTCCCATAGGTTTATAACCTACTAACACAAATAATCAAACATCTAAATAGTCCAGCATCAATCATCCATTTCAACCATAAAAAGATATGACCATAAGAATTTCATATATTTATGCATAAATATCCCAAGATTCATAACTTACAACCAACGGAGTAACTATTAAAAAATATATATATAATATTTACAATACCAAGTACTATATAACACGGCCACAAGTGTAGAATAATACTTATACTATCCTATACCCGGGACAACAAAAATAACCGGGTAATACCTCTGAATTCGAATGACTATACGATTCTCCTTTGGATTTTAGCTCCTGCACTTTCTACAAAACACTGAAAAAATATTGAGGGGTGAGTTTTCCACACTCAGTAAGCATAATACATATTATAAACTATTGTAAACAATTTCTTTAAAATCACCACTTTTGGTATAAAATCTGTATAGTCATCACATATGGCATAAAACAATTAATAAAACCACATTCTTAGTCTCATAAATAACTTTGATTATTTCTCGAAGTCACAACTATGCAGAACCTACTATCCCCCGAAGGGTAACTATCCCGCGAAGGGTACTCTGTCCCCGAAGGGCTATCCCCCGAAGGGTATCTGTCTCTGTTCCCCGAAGGGTAATCTGTCCCCGAAGGGCTATCCCCCGAAGGGTATACTATCCCAGCGAAGGGAGGGAATCACTGCGGACATTCCCTAGCTGACATATACTAGGTGCACCCAAACTAACAATAACCCTGTTAGTTTTAGTTAGTTTTGCATAGAGTTACTTTCAAATCATTTTCACAATTAAATTCCTTCAACTTTATTTGACAAAAATCATTGTCACAAACAATCATTCACTTTCTCATTCTTTAATGTTAAAACTTTAACAATATATAAAAACATACTTTGGAAAAAACGTCAAATGTATTATCTTATACACTCAACGTAAATCATTCACCTTTAAATGCTTTGCAAGCTCATTTAAACTTTCATGTACAAAATAAACCACTTTGTATGTATTTTCTCAACGTGCATCCATTTATCAACATATATGTATGTCAATCTCAATTTATACATATAGCATACTTTAAAATATTCACAAAATGCTTTGCAAGCAATATATAGTACTAGTGATTCATAATATGTATTACACTTACCTCTAATAGGCTATGTACCAAAAATCTCGAACTCGATCGCCCTCTTAGGCGACTTCCTCCACCAAATGCTCTCTCGAATATATTATATAACATAACGATCAAAATTAACAACTAAAATACATTAGAAAAATAATACTCTAACTTTAATCTAGCTCCAAGGCTTAACTCAATTACATACCCATTTTGCATGGCCTAGACTATAATCAAATCTCAACTTTAATTTTCCAAATTAACTTTTTCCTCCTCTAATTGGTAATCAACACCATAACAAGAACTGTTAACTCTAAATAATACCAAGAAATCATTTTTCTCCAAATTTCCTAAAATTTCTTAAACCCTAAAATTCCATCTACTCAATTTCTATTCCATGCATGCTATCATTTCCACCAAAAATATCATATACTTCATCATAACTTATTTAATAAACAAGATTCAAGCAAAAAAATTACCTTATGTAATCTCTATACAATTTTTCTCCCTTTTTCCCTTTTCTTTTCTTCTCTCTCTCTCTCTCTCTCTCTCTCTCTCTCTCTCTCTCTCTCTCTCTCTCTCTCTCTCTCTCTCTCTCTCTCTCTCTCTTGCTGGCTGGACTTTCCCTCTTCTTCTTCCCCTTTCTTCTTCTTCTCTCTTTTCTTTTCTTTCTTCTCTCTTTTCGTTTCTTTCTTTCTCGCTGCTTCTCTTCTATTTTTGTAGAAGATTCTGCTTGCTTCTTGTGGAAATAAGCCCACCGACAATTGCTTTTCTTTTCCTTTGTTTTCTTTTTTTTTAACTATGGCCAAATTACATTTCTGCCCCTCACTTATGCTGGGTATTACATTACTTTAATATGTTTTACATTGATGCCCTTTACCAAACGTCTCGAGATGGGATAGATATGGATTATCAATAAAACACCTGTTTCTTTAACAGGGAAAATTATTTATGTGCGGCAAACCTTTTTTTTTTTTTTTTTGGTGGTGTAATCGTCTATACTCGTAATGCAAGTTCGCTGTTGGGTGAAATAGATGGATTTGGATTGGAATTACCTTTCCTTGTATGGTACCGTGATTTTGGTTCTTACATATTTCAATTTGATTGTTTTACTCTTCAAGCATGTTAGAAACGGACTACTGCAGTACAATAATAATACCAAGGCAAGGATAGCAAGAAATTTAAGCTGGCATATCATTGATTACAAGGAATCACTTAATTTCAACAATATTCCCAGAGGTGCTGTAGAACCAAAACCAGAAAGAAGGCAATAGCACGAAAGTTGTGAATCAATGAAAGCAATACCTCTTTTAATCCTTAATTCTCAAGCAAAGATGCCCTTTAGGGAATCAAATATGACTTCCAAGGCAAATTCATTAAGGACCAAAATGAAGTCCTATATATGCTGATGCATAAGCTGCTTCATTTTATCAATGTACAAGTAAACTAATATTTGACGTATTATTGCAAGTTAACATAACAAATTATTACAAGTTAACAGTCTAGTGAGAAAAGAACAACTGCCACGAAAGAAGGGATTTATTATTTTGCAGGCAGCAAAAGAAGCTGTAGAACGTGTACATTATTTTTGGTTGTGAAAACCTACTTGGTGCTTACAATGAGAGAATTGGTTGTGCTAGAGCTGGGGAGAAAAATGAGAAAAGGAGAGGTGATAAAGGTGATGATATTTTTGTTGGGAATTGCTTTATCAGTAGGGGCTGCGAATGATCGACAGCAAAAATGGTGGAACTGGAGGTCCACAGCGGCTACAGGAGCTTCTTCATCAGAGGCCAATCCACCTGCCTCCTCTGTCCTTCTCCCTCTTGACGGCAATGTTTACCCAAATGGGTATGTAGTCGCCTGCTCTTATTATTATTTATGCATGTCTTGATTAGAAATTAATTTTCAAAGAATACTGAACCGGAAATGCAGAGCTAATAAATTTAATAAAAAAATAAGATTGAATGATAGAGAGCATTAATTATGAATTTGTAGGACAAATTACAGTTGGTTCCCTACAAATAATTATACTTTTAGTTCGTCCCAAAATGATTTCATTATTTATTTTTTGAGCCTCTAAACTTCATTTCAAGAAACCATTGAGCTGTATCACTTCTTTATATAAGCTACTGGACCATGTCACCTGATTGAATATTTTCTACAGGTCGTACTTTGTTCAAGTTAACTTAGGACAGCAATCAAAGCCCTACGTCCTTGATCCTGATACTGGCAGCGACCTCACTTGGGTTCAGTGCCATCCTCCCCGTGTTCTTTTTTGAAGGGCCATGCTTCCCGTGTTCATTACACAGAGGTATGCCTAGGGTGCTATGTTCGACACATCAAATCACTGGATAATTTGCATGGAGTACATTATGCTTTGTTTTATACGAAGGATTGCTGTGCTAATTTTGCAACTTGCTTAAACCTTAAACAACTTTCTGGTGATCGTGGATGTCACTGTTTCATATTTTTTGATGATAAAATGAATTTATTGGAAAACATTGCCCATTTACCAGGACCACTTTCAGTATAGCTAATTGATTTCAGTATTGCAGAAATTCTAAGAAAAATTGTCGACTGTCATGACCAAACTCTATTTATGTTGAACTTTTACTTGTTGTAATTGCTACTGACCTTGTAGGCACCTCACCCGCCGTATCAACCCACAAATGATCTTGTTGCTTTTGAGGATCCCCTTTGTGCGTCTTTGCACTCTGGTGACTACAAACGTGACAACCCAGAACGATGTGATTACAAAATTGAGTATGCAGATGGGAGTTCTTCTGGTGGTGTGCTAGTCAAGGATATTGTTCCCCTCAACCTTACCAGTGGAATTCAACTGAGGCCTCGCCTGGCCGTTGGGTGAGTAGACTTATTTTTATCACATAAACTGCACCTATATAGCCTAATTCAGCCACAATGATGTTGCTGTTTATGATGCTCTTTTGTTCAATCTTGGGACCTTGTCCTTGGCTGCTTTGGAAGATCTTACTGGGTGGACTAGACTAGATTTGAGGTTATCTTTTTAGTTGCTTGAATATATCTGTTCGCTTTCAAATGCCTTCATTTTTTCTCTGAAACTGGAAATGAAAGGTGGTGGATTACAAGAAGAACTTAGCAAAAATTTCCTGTTTCTCATTTCTTCCATTTCTCCAGGCAAATTATTGATTTCTAATGTCAGTTAAACATAGCAAAAATTGTCTAGAAATGGAGGTGCAACTAATGTACATCACACACAAAATGTTAATGCAGCCTGAATGTCAAGAGTACGTGCCTGTTGTCTGCTGCTACCAAGATACGTGATAAGATTGGCGCACATTTTTAGGAAGGGTGTTTTGTTTCTGCTCAGTTTTCCCACTTATGATCATCTGTGGATTTTCTGGTGTTCACTGAATTTGGATTGAGACTTAAGTATAATTAGAAACATATAACTGAGGTTTCCTGTTTGCATGGTAAACTGTATCTTCTTGCCATCTAGATTGTCTGGTAAATTTTATCAATTTAAACCCCGAAGCCGATTGTTTAGATAGGCAAAAAGAAAATTTTTGTCAATCAATATCCATGGTGTGATAAACAAATTTAAAATGCAGATACCGCGGTGTGATGATTGGGGTTTTCTTCTGATATCATTTATTTTAATAAGTGGTCGTGCCGAATTCTTTCGAATAACACCTAGATGCAATTAAAAGTGATATGTCTGGATCTTTTATTTATAGGTGCGGGTATGATCAGTCACCTGGTACATCTCCTCATTTGATAGATGGAGTACTTGGCCTTGGGAGAGGAAAATCCAGCATTGTGTCACAACTCCACGAACAGGGGCTTGTTAACAATGTTGTTGGCCATTGTTTAAGCGTGACAGGCGGAGGATTTCTTTTCTTTGGAGATGATCTTTATGATAATTCTCAAGTAGTTTGGACACCAATGTCGCGAGATAACATGTAAAGCATACTCACTCCACCCTCCCCCTAAACACATGCACTGTAACTCACATATAATGCACTCCATCTTTCTTTCTGAGTAAATGCACCTTTCACTTTTTCACTGTAGTTTTATAACTTATTGATTTTTATGATAATTCTTAATTTGTAACTCCTTTTTCACTTTTGTTTCTTTTTTGTAACTCGTGATTTTTTTTCCCTTTAATGATGATCTTTATGATAATTCTCAAGTAGTTTGGACACCCATGTCATGTGATAATGCACAAAGCATACTCATTCCACCCTTCCTAAAACACATGTATTGTAACATACATAAAATGCACGCCATCTTTTTTACAGTAGTTTGGTAACTCATGATTTGTTACAGCAAGCACTACTCAGCTGGATCTGCAGAACTGACTCTTGGTGGAAAAGGCGCGGGGATTAAGAATCTTCTTGTGATATTTGACAGCGGGAGTACTTACACTTACCTGAATTCTCAGGCTTATCAAACTTTGCTTTCTTGGGTATGAGCATATTCTTATTTTCTTTCCTTTTATACTTAACCAAATGTTTCTAATATTTCATCTGATGCGAATCTTTTGCACGTACTAAGTTTTGGATGATTTGTTGGTATAAAATCCTTCAGTACCTCTATCTTTATCCAAATGACTTCCTACAGATAAGAAGGCATATCATATATCCGCCACTACATTTAGTTAATTTACTAATCGTAATTTACTGATCAATTAAGGTGTTATACCGGTAAAAGCTCATTTTTGTCATTTAACTAATAGGTGATGAAAGAATTACATGGGAAGCCCTTAAGAGAGGCCAAAGATGATCGTACTCTTCCTCTTTGCTGGAAAGGCCGGAAGCCATTCACAAGTGTGTATGATGCTGGGAGATACTTCAAGCCCCTAGGTTTGAGCTTTGACAATGGCTGGACATCTAAAACACAATTTGAAATACCCCCTGAAGGATATCTTATCATCTCAGTGAGAACTTAATACTTTTCCTTGTTTGCCTTGTCTGAACTGTCTTGAGCAGTCTATTCAAATTCCATGCTGACAATAATTACTTTTCCCTAGAAAAATGGCAATGCTTGCTTGGGTATACTGAATGATACAGAGACAGAGCTGCAGAATTTCAACATGATTGGAGGTAGTATACGCACATAAGTTAGGAAGTACCATCTTATATTTCTTGTTAGCATATTACAGCACATGTACACACAGGGCTAAGTAATGCCATTTTAAAATACTTGATCTGATATGCACTTTTTTTACTCCATCTGAAACTGTCTGCCTTCTCTTGTACAGATATATCCATGCAGGGCAAAATGGTGATTTATGACAATGAGAAGAGAGCAATAGGTTGGACCCCTGCAAATTGCAATTTGCCGCCGAAATCCAACGCTTTTGTCATGTCACAGTGAACTGATTACTGTCTTTCTGATGCTTGTAATAACTATGGCATCAATGGCAATTACAGCCTGTGAACAGTTAAGCATATGACAAAAAAATCATTGTAAATCTGTCATATCCTGTGCCCGGGATGCAACATCCACCATGTCAAGACTAAATAGTGACATAAGACTAGCAAAACAAAGAATTCAATCTTAACAAAATAACCAATTCATTTAACTTAACTCAAATACATTGTCATGTGATACATTACAATGATACCCTTAGACAAAATCATGAGTTGATCTTATACAATTCCACTAAAATCACAAAAATATCTCTAAGTGGAAACAATCTATACAAAACCAATAATCATGGCTCTTTGCTATGTATCACAATCCTATCTCCAAAAGCTAGTACCATGAGTCAGTCCAATATTCTTCAACAAAAACATCATTCTCTGCATACAATGATAAAAGGGGTAAGCGAACATGTCACTTAGTAAGTGGTAAAAATACTCCCTGTGGCTTAAGAGTGTTACATTACTACATACATTTCATAAACAAAGTCATTATCGAATATAGATACAAAATAATATGGCCAAAAGCACACTTTCTTTAAAAACATACATTTCATATTTCATTAAACGATCAAATGAGTTCTATCAAATGGTTCCAATTGACCCTGAATATCCAGTTGTTAACTATTACCAGTTAACACGGTCCCAAAACCAACTTTAATTGGTTGGTACGACCCCAAAACTAACTTTAACTGGTTAATACGGTTCCAAAGACATCAGTCACACAATTAAGGAACTAGTCCCATCAAAAGAGTATCACATTCCAGAACTCAATCAATTTATTCATCAAATCATTCATTCATGTAGGCCACATTATCACTTTTATAAACAAATGCAATTAACCACACTTAAGCCTTACATTTATATAGCAAATAATCATTTCAAAACACTTATCATTTCATAAAACTCATTTTCAAATATTAAAGAGTACAAACCCCACTTACCTCGATCCGAATTAACTAAGGTAATCCAAGTAGGTATGGTCGATGTCTTCGCCTAAAACACAAAGTAAACATACCATCAATCGCTAATTCTACCAAAGAAATCACATTCCAAACTTAATTCATAAACCTAAGACAAAACGGAACAAAATAAGCTAACTAGGGGTGACCCGCGGGTGGCACACCACAATCTGTGCCCACGGATCCCAGAAACTCACCCACAGATCTCAACCCAGAACTGATCCGCAGGTACTCCAAAACCAGCCACAGTTGGCCTACCAAGCCCACGGCTCAGCAGGCAAAAACTAGCCGCGACTTTGCCTACCTTGAGCTGCGGTTGCTACTCAATCAGCCCCACCCACGGCTCAGCAAACAGAGACTTGCCGCGGGTGGGTGCAAGCTGATCCCTGAGCCTGGCTCGCCTCCCAAAAGTCCACGGCTCACCTACGAGAAACTGTAAATCCGACCTTTCAAGCACCCAAGCCAACCATACTCACAAGCACACCAAAACCAAACTTTAAACATTACGTATAAGGTGGAAAATACCATTCTTACACTAAATCACCACATTATGGCCACCCAAACATATAATTTCCTCCAAGGTTCATCAAACACCAATAATCAAAGCAAAACACTAAACAACTAACACCCTCTCACAATGACTACAAAATGCACCTTCACTAAGGCATATAAAAACCAATTCTTCCTATCTTTAAGCCTAAAGCATAGCTACTACTTCTAAACAAGCATCTAAGAGGAGAAATGAATAATTACCTTGAATTGAAGATTGAGCAACACTTCCTAAACCCTCACCACTTGCTTGTCCTTGCAAATCCTCACCTCTACCTCTTTCTTCAAGAAATGATAGCAATTCGAAAGATGGAAAGAGTGGAAATTAGAAGAAAAAGGGAGAGGGATGAAATGAAAATGAAAGGAAAGAAAGAAAAGCCCTAATTCAATTAGGATAACAACTTCTTAGAATTGTAACTAAGTCCCTCAACTATCAACTAATCATCTTTCTTGCATTCTGCATTGGAAATTTTACAAAAATGCCCCCTAATTGAGGGCCTTGGTGTTACAAAATCTATTCGTCTTTCAGTGAAAGTATAGTTTGGTACTTTTTGTTTCTGTTTGGTAATTGTGCATCCAGATAGCTGCCAATAATTGGTACTCCTTGTTTTTCTGCTTTCTTTTTTTTTTTCCCTAATATAATTTGCGATCAATTTTTTTCCCATTTTCCCGAAAACATGTTTATGAACGAAATCATGTCTTTTCACTTATTCGCATTAGGGTGACAATAATTAGGAGGGAGAAAGAAGGATAAACGTCAACCTATAATTTGTCTCATTTGTTAGAGCCAGAATAATTGTGGATAACTTTCTTAGGAACAAAAAGTAAAAACAAAATATTTCTTTTGAATGTAAGTGAACTATTTCGACAGCATGAAGTACCACCAAACAAGTGTTAGTGACTATTGAAAAAAAAGTATGAAATTGAATATCAGTTTATGTAATACTCACAATTGATGAAATTGCAAATGATATGACTGTAAGATGCAGACCTTCGTGCACGTGGCATTACACGTGTTAAACCGGATGTCAAGTAAGTTTGTTATTTACTGGTGTGGCTTGGTCATCTAAATAAATTTTTGTCTGGGTCAGTTTCTGGTGTCCCTCTTTGAATATGTGGCATGTGACTTGCTGTAAAAAGGAAGCATGCGAGTATTCATTGAAGTGGTTACTTAGTTTCTTTCTACAAGCTAGGTATATTCAAATTTAATTAGTTATTCAAGAAAGTTTTACTGAATCACATTCTATTTTTGCTTCGCATCATACAAAAGTTCTCAATTAAATGGTACTACATTATCAAATTCTCTTGTTTTTCTGAAGAATATGTTTTTTGGGGTTGTGCCTACAATTCTATGTTTTGTTATTCTGTTTATAGGAGTTTTATTTGTTTATTTGAATTGTTGGAAACTCTTTATGTAATTGGGTATTGCAGCTGTGTGACCAGAGTTCATGGTTAATCATTGGCCATTAAACTGTAAGAAATACAGGCTCTGTTTTACGTTTTATGTTTTTTTCTTTTTTCTAAAAAGAACGGAGAATAGGAAAGATGATGGATGGACTAAGCAGTGCAATGATGATCTGTGAAGAATGTGTTTATTTGGCTATTCCTGTGATTAGACTGTTATCTTTAGTAATCTCTGACTAGAGATTGTTAAATCATTGACACTCGAACATTTTTAGATGCCAGTATGTGCACCTATGTTATTTCACTGTCAAGATGATCCTGGCTTATGTATGTTGTAGTGGTAGTTTTGAGTTTTATGGACCAGGCTTTTTGGAGGACAATTTGGTGGCATTTCGTGTTCCACTACTGAGAAAGTAGGTTCACGAAATTGGCAACCTTTGAGGTCACTTTAAGTGGAGAATGTGCTTTAAAGTTTAAGGAGTCACAGAAACTGAATTAGAAGTATACATTGAAATTTTAGTGTAACATTTATTATGTTTTGTTGTGTGATGACATTTAGATGCACTGCATTGTCCATCTTTCTATCCCAAGGAACTGTGTGTTTTCAAGTTTGCTATCGGCATTCAATCATGATAACTAATTAAAGATTTGCTTGATTGGTGGACTACGAAAATGGGACAGCTAGTTTGTTAGCTGATTTTTCATTTTAATGCTTGTCCTGGCTATACAAATAAAAAACCAACATAAAAGTTGCTTCTCCGAATTGTTCCCTGATGTACTGGTCTGCTGGGGTTGGATTTGCTATCGTTTCTGATGGTTTTGGCTATTGTACTCGTGTGCTTAAGTATTTGGCTACTTAGTAAGGTGTATACAAAGTTTTTTGTAAGGGAAGGAATTGGTGATGTTTTTTGGTGCCTGACAAGCCCAGGCTTGATAGCCTTGCGATAAAGAGAAAGTTGACAAAAAAGTTTTCTTGTTTCAGTTAGAATAAGAAACCTGGTTTCTTGTTCATTTACCCCAATAATGAGAAAGTCCAGTGATTTTTAGGTTTGTTACTAGTTGGCTCTAGGATTTTCACTTCTCAGACTTCATTCACCTTGCTACTGCTCTTCTTCCCCCAACCCCTCTATACCTCCCATTGCAGTGACTGTCCAATTATGTGGATGGATATTTCTTTGAAAGATATTGACCAATTGTAGATTCTGGACAGGGATGAGTACAAGGAATTTGAAAAGTTGATTCAAAAGACTTGCAAGAAATTGATAGCCGTTTTGAAGAAGAAGAGGTTATCTGGCTTTCAGTTTACAGCAAATGATGAATCCTACCTGTTATGCTTGTAAACTTCCTCGTACACTTGCTATAAGCTTATTCTCATTACGTTGTGCAGTTGATGCTGCTGAAATGATAGAAGAGGCTGAAACTGTGGAGCAAAGGTAACATTTTGTAAGTTCTGAAGGAATTAGAACAATTGAAATCATATTATTGTTTATGTAGTTTGGTGACTCTGGTCACGATTGTACAATCTAATTTTTGAGTCAATCTATTGATTTTGAAATTTTCATTCCAATCCTAGTATATTATTGCTAAATGATTTTGGGATTTTGGTTCCCATGTCTTCAGGACCTATAGAGAAAAAGTGGAGATATTGAGGAGGAAGAAAATGGAACTTAAGGCTGGTAGGAAAAGTGGTAAAGGTGTTTTGAGGAAGGAATCTACCAATGAGGAGTCATCAAGTGACGATGTCAGCGATGAGAATTTGACAGTTGATTGGTGAGTGAAGCATTTGTAATCCCTCTATTTATTTTGGTAGGTCTCTCTCTCTCTCTCTCTCTCTCTCTCTCAGACACACACACACACACACAAAAACACAAACACACAGGCACTCAGAGTCCAAGTAGGTTGGGGGATTGGCCATATTCAATTCACGAGCTTTCCATGGCATGTACCTTTAAAAAGTTTGATTGTAAAGAATGCTTAATTTGGTACTTAAATTGCAGATATGAGGTCTTGGTCATTTCATGAGTTCAATGTATAATTGGTTTCCTACTCATGTCATCTTGGATAAGCTCCACTATTCCCAAGCAAAAATTACAGTAGCTCTCTGTTCAAGGTGCCGGAATCCCTGCTTGAGCAGATGCTAGTAGGCTGATGACAACAGATCAAAATTAGAAAGGTTCAGGTACAAGTGGGACAAAGTTTAACTTATGCCAGCATGTTCAAATCATTTGCTTTATGGGCCATGTCGAAAGAACAATATCTGTAATTGCAGATCGTTAGACGAATACAGTTTTTGGGAGCTGAGACTGGTGCATGGTGGGAAATGCAGATATTGTGTTTGGAAATCTGTTTGAAGCTGAAATCCATACTTTGCAAGTATATCATCAGAAAGACTTGACTAACGATGTCTTCTTTAATAGCCAAATTGACTCAGTTCATTGAAAGGAGGTAAAAAACAATCTGCAAAGTGCAACCTTCCAAGTGGACTTTTTATCACTTGGTATTTTCTTACGAATTTGATTCCTTTATTTGGTTGACTTTGAGAATGCATCTCAATGTCTGAAACGTAACCACTTCCCATATTGTGCAAATTTTGCAATAATTTGTTTCACCTGTTAAAAAGTTCAATTGAAATGTTTTGCACACCTCACAGAACTATACTTGTGTGAACCGGCTGTTCCTGATCAAATAGATTTGTGATAGTGTTGGAACATGGTTGTAGTTTCATTTAGCCAAGTACGCTTTTACTATGTGTTTCCTTCCATTTTATGTTTCTGTATAAAAGTCGCAAGAGTTCAATTTTGTCACTTCTTATGTACAACATCGTCACAACCAATTTTTGTTTTTTCGAAAACAAGTGCTTTCAAATAGTAGTCTGAACAGCTCGGACCATATGCCAGACGCGTTGAATGTGGCGGAAGGAATGCATTTTCTCGAGTTACGTGTGTTTATTAGCTAAATTTGATTACACATGGACAAGCAGATGGTCATTGAAGAAGAATTCATAGCTCCATCAATGCCATCAAAATGTCAAAATCTAGTATGTATATCTTTTTTCAAGAATTAAGAGGGGAAGGGGAATGAGTAAAAAGATAAGAGATGAGGTACACAAAAGGGTTTCAACCTTTTGTGTAGCCCATCAAACTTATCTATCTAAGCCTTACACTCTTAATTTTCGATGTGGGAAATTCTACTTGACACAGGGGAGAAACTAGTTAGCTGCTACTAGAGGTTAACGAACACTCCACTAAACTAGATAAATCTCACATTGAAAATTAAGAGTGTAAGACTTGGATAGATAAGTTTGATGGGCTACACAAAAAGTTGAATTCTTTTTGTGTACCTCATCTCTCCTCTTTCTATTCATTCCCCTTCCCCTGTTAATTCTTGAAAAAAAAAAATCTAGTAGGTATCTCAAAGGTCAAAGAAGTTGCCGACCTTGGCACTGTACAGCTCATTTTCACCTTTCAAATGTACAAGTCCCCATAGAGGTTCGCTAATGGGTCAAAATTTACATCGGAAGCCAACTGCCAACAGAAACAAAGGAAAATGGTATCATTAACCTCAAAATCAATTTAGCATAAAAAAGAACAAAATTTTTTTTTTGATAAATTTGTGTTTTCTCGTTTATTTGCCAACTTGTAGAGGTCGAACGAGGTTTCAACATTTCCTATTTGATATCACATCATTGATGCTCACAATATTAGTACAAGACTACATTGAAGAACCATTGGCCCTTTAAAGAACGAGTTAGAAGATTTCAAGTGGACTAAAAAAGTGTGTTAGACAACGAATTAAAAGATCTCAAAAAGATCCAAATGTTATCTTTTTGATATTATCTTCCCATACTACACATCAAAAAGCTTCAATGGAATAATGACTTCACCAGTTTAATTGTTTTGCTGAACACGCTGTACTAACATGCAATGTGATTAATTAAAACCAGCTGGTGTACAGTTCAATTTCACACCAGGCAAAACCTTAGTCCCTCATCGTTAATGTTTCTTAGATTTCACTTTTTATTAGCAATGAATGATCAATATCATACTACAAATATGTAACTCCACACTCCAAATCAATAGGAAAAGCTAAGCTTGAGTTCCGTAAAAATGAGAGGGCATTCATCAAATATCTCCCTTGTTCTATTATATCCATAGGTTCCGACTCGGCCGAGTCGAATAAAAATGAGAGGGCATTCGTCAAATGTCTCCCTTGTTCTATTATATCCATGGTTCAAAGAATTGGTCGAGTCGGAACTGGATCGGAGCTTGACGGTCCGATACCATTCCAATACTACTCGGAGACGGCGGACTCGCCGGGAAATTGGTCGATTTTGGTGAACTCGGACCAAGTTGGATCCGAATCGGTGCGAATAGTCCGATTTGGAACCGGATCGTCCGAGTCAACCCAGACCACCATATATATGCCATATTTCAAAGCAATAAGATAGAGATATTACTCACATGAATCTTCTGGTGGCTTGATCCGATTGGTTTTCTGGCGTTGGGATTGATTTTCCAGTGGTTTAGGTGTCTGATTTGGGGGTTATTTTAGTGTTTATTGTTGCTGCAATTTGTTTGGATTTCGATGGAATGGTGGTTGAGGTTGAGTAATGTTTCGGTGTGGTGATGTTGACTAGCGGGGAGGGTGATCCAGTGGCTGGCGGCGGTCTCTGATTGAGGGTTGGGAACTTGGTCCGAGTGGAGAAGAGGAGAAGAGGACGACGGCTTCTTTTTTTTTTGTTGTGTTGTAAGCACCGCGCGCAATGCTCGAGGTGCCCTTTTTTTTAATAATAAAAGCACCACGTGCGATGCGCGCGGTGCCCTTTTTTAATAATGAAAGCACCACGTGCATTGCG
Organism: Mitragyna speciosa; assembly: GCA_024721245.1. Classification (NCBI taxonomy): domain Eukaryota; kingdom Viridiplantae; phylum Streptophyta; class Magnoliopsida; order Gentianales; family Rubiaceae; genus Mitragyna; species Mitragyna speciosa. Next base: position 7,374,553 of record CM045554.1, read on the forward strand.
CATTGCGCATTGGCTTTTTTTTTTTTAATTATGCCAAGTAGTTTTTTTAAGAAACTCGTGCAAATGCAAGGCCATTTTTTATGTGATTTACCGTCAAATTTTCTTCTATATAAAGGTCACATCCAGTAGGCCAAACAGGTCAAATTTCTTATCTTGGTAAACCACAAAACTTCAAATCATCCCGCAGGTAGCTCTTTGGAAATCAATTTTGCCTCCCTCAAGCAAAATTTTAGGTTAGTTTTCCTTTTACTTATATATGGTTTTTTGTTTTTATAATGTTTTATTTTTTATATATTTTTCATATGCATATATATTATTGTTATGATATATATATATATATTATATTTTAGATTTGTATATGTATTATTATTGTAACACACACACACACTGTAAAATACATACACACACATAATATATATGTGTGTGTGTGTATTATTGTTTTTTGTTTTTATAATGTTTTATTTTTTATATATTTTTCATATGTATATATATTATTGTTATGACATATATATATTATATTCTGGATTTGTATATGTATTATTATTGTAATACACACATGCACATATATATACACGCATTTATGTGTGTGTGTGTGTGTATATTATCTTTGATATGTGTATATTATTGTTTTTTGTTTTTATAATCTTTTATTTTTATATATTTTTCATATGTATATGTATTATTGTTATGATATATATATATATATATTAAATTTTAGATTTGTATATGTATTATTATTGTAATACACACACACTATAAAATACATATACACACATACATAAATATATATGTGTGTGTGTATATTATTGTTTTTTGTTTTTATAATGTTTTATTTTTTATATACTTTTCATATGTATATATATTATTGTTATGATATATATATATTATATTCTAGATTTGTTTATGTATTATTATTGTAATACACTCACTCACACACACACACGTATATATAATATATATTATTATTTAAATCTTAGTAAAAATATCTTTTGAAAAATTGGACTAATGATCATACAAATAAGTTAATATGTAAATAAGATTTGCAAGTTACTAACATAATCTAAATAATTACTTTTCTTTTGTCAAATACCAACTCATTACTTGTAGTAACTTTTTGATAGATTACTGATACTAACCATTTATGATGACGTATGTAACAGGTGAAATGGCAAGTAAGGACATTGGTTGGGAACATGGTATACCTATAGGTGGAAATAGAAAAGTTGTGAGATGTAATTATTGTGGAAAAGTAATGCATGGCGATATTACAAGATTGAAAGAGCATGTCGATCATATTATAGGACAAGTTGAACCTTGTCCAAAAGCTCCAAGAGAAGTTATAAATGTAATAAAAATGCATTTAAGAGCTGGTAAGGCTTCAAAGAGCTACCTTAAAGAAGAAAAAAGAAGAAATATTGAGCTCTCTGCAAGAGGAGAATATGTATGGCGACGAGGAGAAAGAAGACGTATATGAGATTGATGAATTGGAAGATAAGCAGATGAGGCGAGCAATGAGAGAGAGCCGATACTTACAATTTGTTGAAGAACAGTCGAAGGCATTCAGTGTCTGGAAGTCGACCATCCATATCTATACCAGGTATTATTTGTAAATTAAAATGTTATAGAAGTTGTAATATCAATTTATTAAAATACATTGAAATTATTATTTATTTATTTTTTATTATTTTAAACATCTTTTACTCCAGAATATATGGGTGCTAGTACTTTCGGAGCAAGCAACTGCTGAAAGTAAAAGGAGCTTGTCTCGTAATTTTAGTGTCAGACAAGCAGATGAAATCATAACAGAGGAGTTGACTCGCATATATTTCCTTCGAAACAAAAATCAGTCAAATCAATGTTCGCGGGGAAAAACATAAAGAGAGTCGAGTAAGGCAATTTCAAAATTTTTTCATTTCAATGCTTGTACCATTCATGCAGCTGATAATCCATACTATCAATCAATGATTGATGAAATTGTCAAAGCTAGTCCTGAAATTAAAGGCCCTTCAGCTTATCAAATTAGAAATGAATATTTAGATGAAGAATTTGAAGAGGTTCATAAATATTTGGAAGATGTCTATGGTAAATTTTTAACTTTTGGCTGCACACTTATGTGTGATGGTTGGAGTACTCGCACTAAGCACCCAATAATAAACTTTATGGTATACTGTGATAGGCATATGCTATTTAACAAATCAGTTGATTGCACAAATGTGAGAAAAATGCAGAATATATTTTTAAATTAATGGATGAGGTAGTAGAGTCTATAGGAGAAGAAAATATTGTACAGATTGTACAGATAATGAATCTAGTATGAAAGCAGCTGGACAATTACTAATGAAAAAAAGAAAACATCTATATTGGTCACCTTGTGCTGCTCATTGTATTGACTTGATGTTGGAAAGATATCGGCAAAATGGATGAGGTGAAACAAACTATTGCACAGGCAAAGAGAATCACTAGTTTCATATACAACAGTGATAAAGTAGTGAATTTGATGAAGACATATACAAGAAAAAGGGAATTGTTATGTCCCTGACATCACAAGATTCGCTACTGAATTCATTTCTTTGGAAAGTCTTATTCGGCATTGTTTAGAATTGAAAAGAATGTGCACCTCAGATGAATGGATAGATTTCAATAACACAACCAAACGAAGAGGAGAAGCTGCTAAAGTAGCTGAATTGATACTATTCGAAAGGTTTTGAATAAAGTCAGATTTGTCTGTGCAATAATGGAGCCTTTGGTCAAAAGTCTTAAAGACCATTGATCAAGACAATAAACCGACCTTACCAATTATTTATGAGGCCATGGATAGAGCAAAAATGGCCATTAAAAAGTCGGTGAAAAATTGGAGGAGTATTTGGGATGTGATTGACAACTAGATGGTATGATCAATTACATTGTGATTTACATGCAGCAGGTAATTTAAAATAATACACGCAATTTAAATATGCATTATATATGTATTCACTTGTTTATTTAATTTTATGATTTTATTTTATTTAGCATATTTTTTAAACCCGACCCTGACAATACTTCTGAAACATATGAGTATAACACTGATGAAGTTCGTAAAGGGTTGAAAAGAGTCATTACAAAGTTGGAGCCAGATTTGGATGCACAAGTTGATGCAATAAATGAGGTATATTTATGATTATTTTATTTATATGTATTAGTGATCACATGCATTACCAAATTCTAGAATTTTAACATATATGCATATGTCATTTTTTGTAGATCAAAATTTTCACAGAGAAAAGAGGAGGATTTGAAAGTTCTATTGCAGCAAGAGCATTGTCGAAATCCTTACCAGGTTCGAGCTCAACTCAATATATACTTAAGTTTAAGTTATATGAACGAAGTTAATATTTTTTATGGTATTAAGATTATTATTATTATCCTAATTGATTATTATTTTGTCTGTTTAGCTGAATGGTGGCTCAATTACGGTGAAGATGCTCCACATCTGAGAAAGATTGCAGTGAAAATATTAAGTCAAACTTGCACATTCCTCTGGTTGCGAAAGAAATTGGAGTACTTGGTCCTTGATTCATACAAAACTTCGCAATCGTCTAGCAATTAAAAAATTACACAAATTGGTCTTTGTGCATTATAATATGCGATTAAAGGTGAAAAATCTGATGTATCAAAGGGACACTGATGACTTCTACAGCCCAATTGATTTGAATCACATTTTTCATCAAGATGATATATTAGATGAATGGATAAGAGAAAGTGATCAGCTTACCTTATCTGAAGATAATCTCGAGTGGTTAGATGAGGGCATTCGCCAACATGAATCAGAAAGAGGTCAAGATGGCAATAGACGTGATAGTGATGATGATTTCGGTGATACATTGTCCTAATTTATTATCAGGAGGAACAAAAAAATCTTATTCAATCATCATCTCAGAGGCATAAAGGTAAGGGTAAGACTGGACAAACGAGTAGGCATGTTGCTATTTCATCTTCGTCTAATAAAAGTGATAAGTGACAATGATGATGGTGATGATAGTGATGATGGAAATAGAGTAGATAATTCTTTGAGATATAGTGGAAGTAACGATTAAGAGAACCAACAAACAGGAGATACGTCGTGGGCTTCGAGATTAAGATAATTATTATGCCACTCAAGACACTGATCACTGACTATCGTCCAGACATAGAAGCACAACGAGAATATCTCAACAAATTAACTGAGTTTCCAAGTCAAGATACTTTCGATATCTTTCAGACTCACAAAGACATAGAGGAGTTGAAGAGCATATGCAAAATTTGAGTATAGATCCGAACTATAAGTACTATTTTAGTCAAGATTGGAGCACTAGTCAATCGGAATATGGCTACGAGCAATCATACGAAATTGATACGGACTATTATAGCCGATATGGTCTATTTGATGGAACTGACAAGTTGATAGTTCTACCTAGCAGTCATGGTGGCATATATTATTAACAAGCAATTGATAGACATCATGACAGCTCCTCTTTTGACTCTAATAGCTTTGGCTATGATTGTACTAGCGATAGTGCTAACTATCGAGGGTTCGGATATTATCATTATGCTCTGAAATTCACTGACAATCAATCAATTCTCACGTATCATGATCATGGAATGCCAAGTCAATCCTCACAATCAACGAATGCACAAGATGGCTCTTATATGTTACCTACTCAAGATCATGTCTCATATCCACATTTGTTTTACCATCCATCGGGGGAAAATAAAAGTGATTTTGAACCGCATCGTCATTCTACTTGGTATTAATAGGTGAACATTCAAAATAATATTAGACATTTTTTCAATTCTTTACATTTTGTTTAATGTGATTCCTTTTTAAAGATATAGATTGTTTTTTTATATCGATAAAAATGACACATTTTAGAGATTTTATTTACTTATTTTTTGGTTATTTTTGTGTAGCATACTTTTCTTTATATTTTGAATGATTATTTATAATTTTTAGAATAGAAATTGATTTAAAAATGTGTGTCTCACCGAAATCGCGACTGAGACGTCAAGTCCGATGTGAAACGACACGTGCCGCGACCGCAACCGAGATCGAGACCGCGACAACCATGATTATATCTTTTGGCCTTTGTCAACCTATGGTTGGCTTCATCAATAATTGTCACCAATGCAAAACAAGTCAGGCACCAAGAAAGTAATAGGATTATTCATTTGCCTAGTCAAGTTCTCTCAATACTCATGATATGTAACAGTTGATAAGATTGCAGGCCGGGCTTTATTCTACTGGCTGATTGAATCTCCTGCTAGTAAGAAGCCTGAGTCAAAGCCACTTGTTCTGCGGCTCAATGGTGGACCTGGATGCTCATCCGTGGCTTATGGCGCCTCTGAGGAGATTGGTCCTTTTCGGGTTCATCCAGATGGAAAGACACTAACTGTGAGTCCATATGCCTGGAACCAAGGTAAAGGCCAATTGATACTATTTCGTGGTCGTGCAAGTTGATGTACATTCATAAGTTCATCACTTGGTTACCATATAAATTGCCAACACAAAAGGATAGTATTATCCTTGTATTTATTCATTTTATACTAATATACATCAATTGGCATTACACCAGAATACTTGTTAGTTTGATCTCCTAGGTTACTCTTAATTTATTTTGTTTGTTTTCTTTCTTTCTCTCTTGTTGTAGATTAAGATTTTGGAGGGCAGAATGTAGTTTTATTTTTCCCTTCATTCTGTTTGTCATGAGTCATTAACCAAAAATGAGAATGATCAATTAAACATAGATTTGGAGATATAGCAAACCTACTAGCTATGGGACTTAGTTTTCTCATATAAGTTTCTAAGGCATGCATTAAATATACTTTTGATGCAGAGGCCAACCTACTATTCTCGGATTCTCCTGCTGGTGTTGGATATTCTTACTCGAATACTTCATTTGATATGGTCACTGGAGATAAAAGAACAGGTGTGTGTGGTGTAGGCATGTATGGTTTGATTAATTTTGCTGCATTCGCTGGTTTCTTGGTCACTGACTTGGTAGCCCAAAAGTGCAGCTAAGGATGCTTATAAATTTCTGAAAAGATGGTTTGAAAGATTCCCTCAATATAAAAACAGGCCTTTTTACAGTGCGGGAGAAAGCTATGCTGGTTTGATACGAGATAATTCCCAACCCCCCCTCCCCCCCCCCCCCCCCCCCCTCCCCAAACAAACAAAAACAAATTTTGTTTTTGATTTCCATCTTCGTAACTTGTCCCTCTATAGCTTTCGTCTGACTAACTACTTGATTTTCAAGTCATTACATTCCTGAGCTATCTCAGATTATAGTCCAACACAACAAAGGCATCCAGAATCCCATCATAAACTTTAAAGGCATTTTGGTATGATTAAAAAACAAAAAACAGAGAAGAAGAAAAAAACTGAGTGAGCCTTTCTCATGGGGTGTTTGTTACAAATGAAGCTTTATTTTTTTCCATTAAAATTTTGCAGCTAAGGAATCCACTCATTGATGATTATTATGATAACATCGGCACATTTGAGTTCTGGTGGAATCATGGGTTGATTTCGGAAAGTATTTAAGTGGATCGGGTTCATAGGTGGAGCCGTAAATTTTGTAGTTCACCTTTACCTACATCTATCACCGGTAAACCCTCTTGTAGGTCCCTTGTGAACCCTATGTGAACCCTATAATACTTCTGATCCCTCTTATAAGTCAAAGTAGACCACAGTTCCGTAGGCCACCCAAGTATTTTCTGGCTGATCTCTGATTCAAATTACAAGGCAGTAAATGAATCCTACCCTTATGATTCATTTCTATTCCCAAGGAATCAATGTTACCAAGCTCTTGAACTTGCTTACTCGGAGTTTGTGGACATCAATCCCTATGCCATTTATGATAATCCTTGCAAAGACCTTTGAACACTTGCCAACAACTTAAAGTTGCCTCTGGTGAGTCTTTGATATCCTCAGGAACAATCGTTAATTTTTTTTTTTGAGCCAATCGCTAATTGTTACTAGGTACATTATTTTTAGCTTTAATAATAGTAACTTAATTATTCTTAACCCAATTTACCTCAACTCATATCCTCCATTCTCAAATTTGCATGTCCTTGTTATATGCCCCATGAGCACATATTTTTACTGAAGAAGTGTTAGTTTGAGCATTTAGTGATATAATTCAGAGAAATATTATAAACATGAGATATTTGACAACTTTATGTGAGACGGTATAAATGATGCACAAATTTGAGGATAAAAAATCCCATATTAATTTATGTTACGAAAGTCTTGGCCAGGGAGTCTGTATAAGTGCCACTTGTACTAGATTGCAGGTGGACCCACAAATATGGTGGCAAGAAAGTCCTTAAATTAGATTTTTGTTGAAGAGTGAAATATGATAATCAAGCCATTCTCTGAAATGAACTTCTATTTTAACCTGGTGCAATTGCAGCCCTGGAAATTTAGAGGGAATGATCAGTGCATCGTGAAGTGTACGAAATTGTACCTGAATTATCACGATGCGCAAAAAGCTCTCCATGCTAATGTTACCCAACTTCCTCATCCTTGGACGACTTGCAGGTTTGGACTACATCCTGACGAAGAGTGCTGAATATGCAATTTTTTGTCACACCTAGTGTCACGCCTAGGACTACAACCTAGTGTCACACACCGCGCCCAGGTGTAACACGTCGCGTATTAAGCTAACTCAACACGCAAGGCTGGAAAAAAATAATAAAAGGAATTCTAAATTATAAACATCATAAATATTAAAATACTCTAATCATTACAAAAATCCTCCAATAATGAAATTTAACATCCATAAAAGTCATCAATTCTCTGAACAGAAATAAATAATGCTAAACATGGGATAAACAACTATCATTGTCCCATAGCCATAAACCTACCAACTATTGATCCTCAAATATGTTCCATTATTCAGAAGCTAAAAGACTTGCTAGCCTATCCCGAATTAACCATACCTGCAAAACAGATAAGATACGTAGGATGAGCAACTAACGTGCTTAGTAAGCAATTCTAGCCCTTTTTTTACCAGTTTGGGCAGTTACATATATATATATATATATATATATATATATATATATAATACATGCATTCATTCCGTCACACACTATCTATATCACACCCAAAACATTAATACATAATATATATCAAAATTGTGGCATATCAAACGAAACATAATCCATACATATATATTTATACGTATATAGGCTCAGATTCATTAATGCAAGAACCGATGGTACTAGATATATAGCCTAACTATTTCCCAATTAGGAGGTCCAGAAAACGTACATACATGTCCGACTACTCACCATTAGCGAGGTATATCGAGAACTAGTTCTCTCTGGTGTACAAAGAATAATCAGAGCCAAAAACATATATGTCATACATTCACACATCACATACACACACACGCATATACTTATAGATAAACAAAGTGTCACAAAATACAAAGGATTTATGCACATATCACATGCCATTTCTGAATTTCATATTACAAAAATATCACGAAAGAAACATATATATACATAAATGGATTTTTCAAAAACATGAGAAAGGTTAGGAACCACTTACTCAAGAGTCCAAATCTAACCGTACCAATTCAGATAATCTTGACTCCAAGAATAGTCCCCGCCTAATTACCATCAAAGGAAATATATTTTCACCTTAATAAGTATATCATAAAATGCTAAAAGCCTACTTTACGAATAATTCTAAAATCCCAAATTAATTATAGAACTTAATTATTTTTACTAAGCAACGTAATAAAACTAAAACTTAATCTATTCTCATGAATATCTAATCATCCATGGCTAAATAACTAATAAATCCAAATAATATTTATTTAGTCAACTTGTGATAAAACTATAATTTAGACAATTACTAAAACTAGTACACAAAGTAACATAAACTGATACATAATAATCTACAAAAGATCTCACTACTACTACTTCGATTGATGACACAATTCATCTAGATTTGATCAATAATCTTAGTTTAATAATTTACTGCATCTAACTTTTAAGTGTTAGTAGACAACAGATGATGACCATAAGCATTACTTTAATGATTGACACCACCCAATATCTTATTTGCCATTAACGACAGAGTTGAAAAACTTCCACAAATTGAAAGCCATTCGACTGACCATTGAAAGCTTAAATAAGCGCACTTCCATGCCGTCATTATACTTGAGTACATATTCTCAGACGGTAAGTCATTGTCCAGATCCTCAACTTTTAGTGCAATTCAAAGATCAATTTCGGCCTTTTCTTTTTCTCAATTAACGAACTGCTCAGAAAAATTCCTTTTTCTTGTATTTTTTTTTCCAAGAAACAAAACCATGGCCACTGATCATCTTCATCCATTCGTTTCTTCTTTCTTCTTTCTTTTAACCAAAACAAATAAACCTTTTAAACTTTATCATTATCACCGAATTACTGAAATCCCTATTTCTACTACCCATCTTATAAACTCGAAAAAAAGGCATAATAAAACTTATAATCAGAAATTGGACTAACCTAAATCATAGTAGGAATCGTAGATGTGGCTTTGCAATCCTTGGCTCAATTGATATTCTGTCCTTTATCTTTTCTTGTAGCCCTAGAGAATTGAACAGACTGTCACTTGAGGAAAGAAAGATTGTCTGTTACGTTTTATTAAGAGAGTAGTTTTATTTTATTTTATTTATTTATTTGAAGCCCCTCAACTTTCTCAAAACTCCACAAAGCCAATTTAATTTTTTTTATTTGCAATCAAGCCCTTGCACTGGGGCACGGGTATTTCACCTAGACAAACACGCAACAAACGCACACACACACTCTCTCTATGGTACAGTGCACTGATCAAGCAACAACATACTAGAACTAGTACGAAAAACACAAACAGATGTACAGATTCAGCAACACAGTAATAGGTTTCTTGAACCTCTTCACTCTATTAGCATCAATTCCAATCATAGGTGCAGGCTTATGGATGGCCCGGAGCAGCACCACCTGCGAAAGCTTTCTTCAAACACCCCTTCTTGTGATTGGCTTTGTTATTCTCATAGTATCTCTGGCTGGTTTTATTGGGGCATGTTTTAACGTTGCATGGGCTCTATGGGTGTATTTGCTGGTCATGTTGTTTCTCATAGGTGCTTTGATGGCTCTAACTGTTTTCGGGTTCGTGGTTACTAGCCAAGGTGGAGGACACCAAGTTGAGGGGAGAGCTTATAAAGAGTATCATCTTAATGATTATTCTCCATGGTTGAGGAAGAGAATTAAGGATGCCCATTATTGGATGGCTATTAGGAATTGTATTTTGGGGTCAAAAACTTGTGCTAAGATTGCTATGTGGGCTCCTTTTGATTATCTTACCAGAGACTTGACTCCAATTCAGGTACCATTGTCTTCTTTTTGTTTTGTTTTTTTTTTTTTTTTTTGTCTGTCCCGGATACATGAATTAATTGATATATTAGAAATTGTTACTAGATGAACTGATCTTCATGCAACACAAATTTTGTGGACGTGCTAAATGATTGATGTGGAAAATTAATTTGTTGTTGAAGAGGGTAATTAAATTTGTGAGGTGATAGTACAGAGTTAATCTGTAAGTTTCTTTTTTTCATGTCCTGGTATTCTTTGTCGGTTTCTTTTTTGGGGGAGAGGTGGGGGTGAGAAAGTAGAAACTTTATGGTGGTCAAGGAACGAAGGGAAATGTTCCTGCCCTTATGGTGGTGATTGTGATTTGCGAATATTATTATCACCACTTTCTACTGTAGTTTTAGAAAAGAATTTATTCAATTTGTCTCACCTAAATTAGAGGAATAAAATAAAAACAGAGTTATTTTATGAGGTCCATTAGGCCTTTCATTATCTCCTATTCCTAAATTTTTAGTTTTTTGGTTTTTTCTTATGCTTGGTAGTTGAACTTTTGAATTCTTGGAAAAAACTCAAAATAAATTCAAAGATTAAAGAAAAAGTAGAACCTTAGTAACTTTTCCTACACAATATTCGTTTCTAATCATAATATTAGTCATATATATCTTGATTGAAACAATTCCTTCCAAACATTAAGTTTCAGTCATCAATTTTAATGAAGTGGAAAAATAAAAGATTTTCAGAACCGATTGTCATGAATAAAGTTTTCAAAATTTAATCTCGTGTGAATATGTATTAGAAGTGGTTAACTTGAATCGAAGTGAGGCAGCCAAAAAAAAAAAGGAGAATTTTTCAAGAAAATAATAGATCATTAAAGAATCTTATTAGTTTCTTGATATTCTGGTCAAGTAAGGCCGGTTGCTGAACAGCATACACATGACGCTGTTAAATATAATACTTGTTGCAGTCTGGTTGCTGCAAGCCACCGACTTCATGCAATTACGCAGCAGCAACAATGATGGCTCAGGATCCTGACTGCTACATATGGAACAATGCCCCCACCATGCTTTGCTACCAGTGCGATTCGTGCAAGGCTGGAGTTCTTGAAGATGTTAGGAGGGATTGGCACAAGCTCTCTGTACTTAACATTGTCATGCTTGTATTGCTTATTGGCATCTATTCAATTGGCTGCTGCGCTTTCCAGAACACCAAAAGGGCTGAAACAGACTATCCTTATAGTCGCAACAGGATGACCAAGATCCGCCCCAGATGGGATTTCCATTGGTAAGTCTGTCGAAATTCAACCTTTTCTTTTTTTGGGGGCTTTAAAAGCTAATATAAGTTTTTTACATGTATTAGTATTTTTTTATAGTTAGGAACATGAATGACAAGAGAAAATGGATGAAGAATGAATAGTATTATTGATGAATCAATTAACATAACAACTAGAAGAGAGTGGGTGAAGAATTGGATTTTTATATTCAGATTCAACAATACAAACGTATCAAACAAATTGGCCAAAGAGTTGAAGGTTTCAGCTTTCAGGGAAGAGACACGCTGGTTCATTTATATCTGAAGAGTTATTTTAAGAATATGCTAATATGACTGCAGCTATTAATTATTAAGACTTGACATCCTGTGTCACGTGGAGACTTTCATTTCTTGAATAAAAAACCTTAGTTTCAGTTATATAATAATATATGATGACTACTTGCATGTGTTAAAGTCACTGGAATCACCCATAAATTAAAGAACTGCAAATTCTTAGTGAAGAAGTATACATTTGCAACCTGAAATGTCTCCATCTTCTGCTGAAACAACCAATTGACTTGACTTAACACTCTTCCTTTTATGTTTTTTTTTGGCCTTTCACAGTTGGAGATGGTTGAATGACAGGAGGCACCAAATTTACTGAGAGAAGAGGAAGGAAATAAAGCTTTCACCTTTTCGTTTTCCTCTGTATTTTACATTTTGTATCTTTCAATATATTCTGCAAAAGTAGTATATCCTTCTAGTGTTGTAATTTTAGACATGAACCCTTTTTCTCTTTATTCAACTGCATGCCCCGCTTTTTTGTACAAACAAAAAATGAACTTTATTTCTATTGACAAACACAAGGGGCTGCTTTCTTGCTCTCTCTAACTTTAACTTTGGATTATTGCCTCCCATTTCAGAACTTTGTGTGTTGGCACTTTACAAATGCTCTTTTGTCCTTTCCCTTTTCAAGATTTATGGGGAAAGGAGAAAAAGAGAAGGAGGCAAGGCCTCATTGTCATGCCCGCTACAGCTGCTGGATGTATTGGTTGGAGAAAAGTGCTGCCCACCTATAGCCATTTCATTTCTTTGGTAATTTTCTGGATGTCCATATTCGAGAAAATACTTTTCAGTTGCTTTATATTATACATAAGGGTGATTTTTTTTTGTCATGTACAATTAAAAGTAATCTACGTAATGGAAGATAACAATTTTTTTCGGGCACTCGATTCCTCTCTAAACAAATATTCAAAATTTCCCATACATTCAGTATTATTTTTTTTATTTCGACAGTGTGAAGACTTTTGTACACCAACAAATTTAAATGTTTGATATGTACACAAAAATAGAACATCAAATTTGAATAAAGATTACGTGTTTAGGTTCGTTAGTACACACACACACACATATATATATATATATATACACACACACACATTACACTGCCAGTGTGAGGAAAACTTGTACGAAAAAAAACTCATTAGGGATGTCTTGACTGACATGACAAGATCTCCAAAATGGGCACAAACTTCGTTGACATTAGGGGAATTTTTTTCTTTCACCAGGGTCCTTGAACTAATTAAGATATATGTCTATTAACAAAGCAACATCCTAACATTTTCCCATTCTAAAATCATCGAACTAAGGATTAGCATTTTTTTTTTTTTTTGGAGCATCACTTCAACGAAAATTACATAAAGAAACTTCATCAGCTATATGGCAGGAAAATTTCCAAATTATATCGTAACTGGGTTCGAGAGAGATTAGCACAGACCACCGATGGCCTGCATTTCAAAGTGATAGTCAAATCATGGAAATTTCAATCCAAATAATCAATAACATGTGTCGTATAATCTAATTAAGAATTTTCCCCAGCTTTTAATACAAATTAATTGAACTGACTTTTTCTTTAAAGAGAAAGGTCACACAAGGTATATTGTTTCAGTCTTTCCAACATTTTTGGAATGAAACCATCATAAAATATATAATAGATGTCAAAATCCACCGTGTATCGAACTAGATGTTTATATATAAATATACATGTGTGTGCACACATACATAAATATGTGTTTGTGTGTATGAACGTGTTATATACATATATGTGTACAGACATAAATATGTATGTTTGTGTGTGCGTGTGCGTGTGCATGTAAATATATACACATAATCCTAATAAAAAAAGTAATAGGTTACCCATGAGCAGGTAAAAATTTTCTAGATATTTTTTTTCTTCTGTGTAGACAGTGACTTAAATTTGATTTAATGAGGGCCATGCCGACTTTGTCACTCGTACAAACGAGGGATTCTTCTTTCCTGAAAAAAAAAAAAAAAAAAAGATTCTTCCAATTGCTTTCCCTTCTTCCACGTTAGCTTTTCTGGCCTCAGGACTTTGACAAGAGAAACACGAAGTCTAATGTAATAAGAAATCGGACAATGACACATTTGACGCCTTTCCGTTGTAATGAAATAGGATCGCTCTCTCCACATGCTGAATAATGAATGTGAAGTTACTCCACATGTTTGGACATTGATGGCTGATTACAAAGCCTACCCTCAAAGAATCCAGATTAGCTTTCAACATACTTATAGGGAAAGTAATTTTTGTACAAATTTTTTGGAGAATCAAGATGTCAATACGGACTCTCACTTTATTTTTTGTAGACACCCTCTTGTTGCTCTAGATTTTTGGATTAATGCAGATATAGCACAGATTACTTGGGAGAAACTCAAGTATCCTGTCAATGTAAATACTTTATATAGTTTCTCATTTTACCAAAAAAAAAAAAAGAAATAGGATCGGTCCCACAATTTATTCTCTTTCTGTTTTCGCGTATTGAATGTAATGTAATTGTGTAATATTTTTATGTAATTATTTAATATTTTTATTTAACTCTTCCAAATCATAATATAATTATTTTACTCTTCCAAATTATAATATAATTAATTTTTTTACATGAAACGATATCATTTTTTAAAGTTATTTTTGGCCTTACTAATTCAATTTCATTCGTTTATTATTGACTTTTTTAATTTAAACCGTAAACTTATTGTGAATGAAAATTATGAGGGCTCATGGACAATGAAATGACATTAACGTAGTGAAGGATGAATATTGAATATTTCTTCTCCCATTGAACATGTGTATTTTTCTGTACGTGTTTTTGTTTTATCTTTTTATTAAATTTATTTCCAGGCATGTAGCAGCCCTTGAACATATATCATCAGTGGTCTAACATGATTGCTTTTCAAGCTCAAATTTATCAAAAGCTCAAATTTTGCGCCATCAGACTCCACGCACATCCAACCAAATAAATAAATTAATGAATAAAGAATCAGTAAGAATTTTATTGCTTCTAAAGCTTTTCCAATAAATGAGAGCCACTCATTTTACTCCGTGAAAAATTAGGGACATAAATTTGTATTTACTAGCATGAGTTGACGTATACACACGCTTGCCATGCATTGAATTTTAACTACTCCAATTTTTTTTGGCTAATTTACTTTAGCTCTTTATATTCTTTAGATGCATTTTATAACCAACTTCTTATATTTTCAGCTATTTCATTACCTTACATAAATCACCTCTCAAAGAATATTACAATATTACTTTAAAAATAATGCTACAAAAATGCAATTCAAATGAAGACCTTTTTTTAGGGGGATGGGTGGGGGGGGGGGGGGAACATAATATCAATACTACTGCTGATGAAATAATATCAATTCCCACATTAATTTCTCACGATATCATATTTAAATAACCACATTAACTTTCTTACACTATCATTTTTCTTATATCATCATAAATCACTGTGACCATGGAAAAATTCTGAGACCTAATTTCCAACCTCACTTATCCTATCAAATATTATAACAATTTCTTACATTAACACGTATCACTTAATTTATGCCCAACGGTTGGGGGTGGGCAAAAATAACCAAAAATTCAAAAAATCGCAATAACTGGTCCATTTCGAATTGAAAAATGAGGGTACCCTAACCGGTTCATTTGCAAAAGTAGTTTTAGTTCCGGTATTAATTTTTAAAAACTGTGGTTAATCGAACCGGTCCACATATATGTTTTAGACGTTAATATTTTATGAATACTATAGAGAAATTAAGAAGTATTAAATCATTTTATTTTAAATTAAAGATAACTTAAAAACTTAAATATCGTATTAGATTTTTCTTTCCATTTAATTTTTTGATTTGTATATTATTTTTTGTTTTTATACTCCAATTATCATATACTTTATTGATACTAAATAAAAATTACTTTCATACAACTCAAATGTGAAATATGGAAAATAACATAAATATTTTTTACTCGTATTGCGAAAAATTTTATTTCTAACTTTTTTTTTTAATTTTAAAAGGAGAAGATGTAAGAGTTTCAATTTGTAATGTTATTGTTTATTTTTTTAAAGTAATTGAAATTGTATAACTTTTATTTTTATTTGAACAACTAATTTATGTTGTAATATTTTTTAAATCTATTTTGTTAAATTAATTTAATACCATACGATTCCAGTTACCCGCGATACCCGATCTTCTTTAACTAGATAACTGCTAAGCAGTTAACCGACTAATGAGGGTCGGATACGGTTAGTAAATTAGGTAGCGGTTTCAATTAGGATTTTAGGTGAATGGACAGGTTAACCAATCCATGCCCAGCCTTATCAGCGGCGGATGCAAGGTGGGGGCCCTGGGGGCACGAGCCTCCACTAGCTACCCTTAACCACCTTTGATGCCCATGAGTTTTAGACAAATTTTTAAAATGTGCCCTCACCACCTCTCCTTAAACTACTTTGATATTCTAGAGGTTGCTCATTTTCTTTCCTTTGAGAATTAGAATGGGAGACACTTGGATGAGTAATTATTTAGTTACTTATATTGAAAAAAATATACTTCATGAAGTTGAAAATAAGAAGATGTAGACCGTTATCAAAAGATGAAAACTCATCATGAGTAATTGTAAATAGTTTGGTATACTTTTTGAAAAAAAATTACTGTTACTAATGTGATTTTAAGTATAAATTTAATTATGTTTTATGTAAACTATATGCATAATTTCTTCTTGTTATGTGAGTGTATTGATGTTCTTTTGTTAAAAAAAAAAAGTAAAAGAGTAAGTAAAAAATTTAATGTTAAGTAAGAAATTTTAATGTTGCTTTTGCACCCACTACGAATTTTTTCTGGCTCTGCCACTGTTTATGCCACCTTTGTGTAAATCATAAAGTCTACATAAAAATTTATTCATGGCCATGTGATTCTTAAATATATCGCATGGTCCGTAAATTGAGCTTTAAATCAAGTCTATCGGTAAATTGAACTGCAAATCAAGTCTACTTAAGTATTGTCTAATTGTCGAACCCTATTACCTATCAAAATTTCTTGCTGAAATATTAGCATCTTTATTTCATTCCTTTAACCTTCTTAACATTGCAATGATGATAACCAATAATAACACTTAAAGAGTAGTAGATCATCCGGGGTTAGAGACTTGGCCATTCCAATTGACACTCTACTATAATTTGTCATCGTTATACTGTCAATAAAGTAGTTTATAGAACATGAATTGCTTGTAGCACTACATAATTCAATAGGTGTTTTAAGAACTATTTTCTCCAAAAAGTAAAAAGATCTCTTATTTCTAATCATTGGTTTGCTTGGGGATATAGCCTGACTATGAATAAACTGCAATGCAAGTTGTCACCTCTCTGCCTTATATTGATCAAGATTTTCGAATTAGTATGTCGTTGGCTGTGGTCTATGGGATAATATTGAGCTTTTTTTTGGAGGATAAAAAGATAATATTGAGCTTGAGTAGGCCATCTGACGAGCCACGGTAGGTATGTTACATTTTGACCTTCGTATTTGTCACCAAATTTGGTTAATGCAATAGATTTCTCCATGGTTTTGGGCTTAATGAATTTGTGTTCTGCGACTACCAATTCATCCTTGGCTCTTCAATTAGTTTGCTTAGACAATCTTTCACACCGAACTTGTGACTAAAATATTACAAAGTGAAACCCACAATCACCACATGACTATAAATTATTAATTTCAACATACCACGTAGCAATGCAAACAGTCCATTCTATATTGTTTTCATTAAACTCCATTAAAGGCTCAGAAAGCCTCTTATCTACATTGATCGATCACATAACCATTATAAGAAAAAAGGACCAATTTTGTACTTAGAGGTGTGTTTAATGATACTCCTAAAATGCTTGGGAGCAATTATTGATGCACACTGTGTGATGTGACGCATTTTATTTTTTAGCCATCACAAAGTAAGGGAGGACTTGTGGCAATTCATCATGATGAAACTAATTCAGAAACACATTAATTGGTCGTCCTATTAATTAAAGCTATTAAATTGTATATATTAAATAAAATTGGCCGACAAAATCAATCTAGTTTCTTGAAACTTTATGAAACTATCGTTGTTGATTAATTCCCATCTCATTAGAACACCATTTGAATTGAAGGAAAGGATCCTACCTCAGTAAACAGAAAGAAAACGAATAAGAGTAAGAGGGAGGTGATTTTTTCATCCATTTCATCTGGATTATATGTGAAAGATAAAGAAATAAGGGGTTGACTAACAAATTAGGCACAAATTAGGCGTTATGGGTTATTTACGGTTTGGAATTCTCTATTGTATTTTATGATGTTATTCTCATGTTACACTAGTGTAATACCACAAAATATAACGTTATAGTATAACAAATAACGTGGCAGTTATTTACGCACACTATGACATACGTGTTACCTAGATAGGTTGTTCCTTCACTGGATTTATCCAACGTGAATTTGATAGCATGAGGAGTAACTTTTAGATAGACATGAAAATAAAAGTTCAATGTACAAACGAAATAGCCAAATCTCCCATTAGTTTGGACAACTCCCAGTTTCAGCCACGAATTAATGGGACGAAATTAACATTCTGAATATTCTACCGTTGTTTCTTTCCTCCTTGTTTTTGTTTTTTTTTTTACAATTCGGAAAAAGAAAAAAGTAAACCAACCTTACTCAATTTAAACTGAAAACAGGAATGAAAATAACACATAATTTTTACCGATAAACCCACTCCAAAAGCGGTTCTTTCCTTCTTGTTGAACGAGTCAGTTTGTCGTCGTATTTAATTGCCCTATTACTGCCACTGGTACCAAGTTGCAGCAAGTGGCTGCCCATTTGACCTCAGTCGTTTTCAAGCCTAGCATTCTACAACATTTTACTTCACCCACCGCAGGATGTTTCTTTTTTTTTTTTTTGACACTTATTGGGGAATAAGGGAAAGGGAAGAATGCAAAGAACACCACCACAATTCTCTAAAAAAGTCATGGTAACTTTTATGGGGTAATTATGGGGTTATTAACAAGCTAACAACCCAAGCAAGAACCGATGTGGGACACCGGCCTTGTGTTTTCTTTTTTTGACACTTATTGGGGAATAAGGACCGCAGGATGTTCCTTGCTTGCCTTTTTTTTTTTTTCATTGAAAAAGAATACTTCACATTTTAGTACTTTTCGTGCTTCTGATAATTTCTCCACAAGAAAAATCATCACCACGTAAGACGAAGTCATGGTAAAATAGATATGGGTTGAAACAGTCAAAGACGTAAGTTAAACCCCCTCCCCGTGTTTCTTCTCACATAATCTCAATCATTAACATGTAGTATAAATATGTAAGCCAAGGAAATACATTGTCATCGTATTCAACAGTGACCAAAGCAAAACTTTTGCAGAAACTATTTCATTAATTTTTTTCCCCTTTGGCTACATTAATCTATACCTTTTTATTTTTTTTATTTTTTCCTTTAGTCTGACATTTTATTTGTCTTCAAATCAAGAAATCCTCAACAGCGTCGACCAAATCATTAAAACTTTTAGGCTCGAGGAGTAGCCTAGTAGTACTATAATTCTGCAACCATGGCTGGAGCTAGTAAAGAGCGTTCTATGGAACAGACACCAACCTGGGCTATCGCGGTTGTCTGTTTTATACTTCTTGTTGCCTCCATCATCATCGAACATCTCATTCATCTTCTCGACAAGGTATAGCAATAGTACAATCTTCTTTGTTTCAAACTAATTTTGCACAGTATAATGAGTTTTTAACTGGGCTGTGTTGATGATATACAGTGGTTAAAGAAAAAGCATAAACATGCTCTATCTGAAGCACTCGAGAAGATCAAAGCAGGTAATTAATACAATTTTTCGACATCGAATTAAGTACTACTTACTTAAATATAAGCCTGGAAAATGAGCAGGATTGATTTTGAGCTGTTGCTCGTTTTCTTGCAGAACTTATGCTGTTGGGGTTCATATCATTGATCCTCACAGTAATACAAGGTTACATATCTGAAATATGCATACCTAAGTATGCTGGCCTGTCCTGGCATCCTTGTCGCAAAGATCAAGAGCAGGATATTACAAAATACTATGATACATGCGCCCAGGTATTATATGACAACGAATTAATGATCATGCTGTTCAATTCAATTTCAATTTCACTTAAATCTGCAAAAAAAATTGCAGTGAGTTGATTTTTTTTTTTTTAAAGAAAGTGATAAGTCCAAAAGGCTTTTCTTTAAAAAAGAAAAAGTCAAATTTTTGGAGACGCATATTTTTTTCTTCAACCGACATATATAAATTTTTGGTCCTATGAACTTCGAATTTGTTTTGCAGGACAAAACGCAACTTGTTTCAGCAAAAGCGTTGCACGAACTGCATATCTTCATTTTCGTTCTTGCTACTTTTCACGTCCTTTTTTCTATCACGACTTTGGGTTTGGGTACACTAAAGGTAAAAGTGGTGGCTTGAAAATTAGTATCCTCTTAATAATTCTACTATATTTATTTTACTTCTAATTGCTGATGGTGTGAAATTAATGCAGATGAGGAAATGGAAGGCATGGGAGGATGAGACCAAGAGCTTGGAGTATCAATACTATAACGGTAAGAAGTTCCCACTGACCCAATAGCCCAAAAATCAATTTTATATATGCTGATTATAATTTGGTTGCTGATTTACATAATTGTGCCAATTGAGTCCCTGAGAACATTGCATTATTTATAGTATAATATGATATAATTGCCTATTCAAGTATTGCAGTTATGCACCATACGATTTGATCTTTTTAGTAGTCTAGATAACTTTAGTCCAAATTTAGCGTGCACTTGTACTAATATATGTGAATGAAACTTGCCTAATTCAAAAAGTGTTCACTTTTCAAGATTATGGTAGCCTTCAGACAGGGGCTTGACCACATGTCTTAAATTAACAATTCATGTTTGACAAACTGTGAAATCAAATGTTGGTATGTTTGTTTGTTACAGATCCTGAAAGATTCAGGTATGCGAGGGAAACTTCCTTTGGACGTAGACATCTGCATTTCTGGAGCGAGAATCCAATCCTCCTCTGGATAGTAAGAGCTGTGACCTATCTTTCGATATATATATATATATATATATATATGTACGTATCTATATATATATATATATATATATGTGTGTGTGTGTGTATGTATGTATATATGTGCATCAATACTCTGTTTGTCCCTTCAAACAGAGTAGTGATGCACATACACATTGATGCTTCCTAACCCTATTGTTTGTTTTCATGTTCTAGGTGTGTTTCTTCAGACAGTTTTTGGCATCAATAACAAAAGTTGACTATTTCGCTCTTAGACATGGATTTATCATGGTAATTATAGAAAATTCCCTTTGGATAGAATATAGAAAAGTATCCACCACGAACTTTGACCTGCAGAGAGAGAGAGAGCGGTTAATTTATCTAATTACTTGCATATCAGGCACATTTATCACCCAACAACGAAGCATCGTTCGATTTTCAGAAATACATCAGCAGATCCCTTGAGAAAGATTTTAAAGTTGTGGTTGGAATAAGGTTAGTTGATTCAGTTGTTTATGCTGTTTTCTTCATGAGTTATACACAATTCTGGAATGGAATTGAACTTTTAACACCAATTCCTGTTTTGTATGTCTCTGCAGTCCAGTCATATGGCTCTTTGCAGTGCTTTTTCTTTTGTCAAACACCCATGGTAAGGATCACTAAATGACGGGTCATATCTGCTTGTATTTGTCAACAGACTAATCAAGCCATGATCTACCCTTGAAAATATAAAGTTCTGTTCAAAACTTCAAATTTATAATTTATGGGCAGCTATAGTATTTTAGGATGGCTTTTCCTGTCACGTGGAACAACCATGATTGATAGGGGGATTAATTTTTATGTCTATTGGGTGGTTCCTTCCCTGATACTGTAAGTATAGTCATAATTTTGTTGACGAATTTGTATCCTTGTTGGTTGACGAATTTTGTGTTGTGCAGGATCATATTCATACTATTGGCTACCGACTATTCCTCTTGTGGTACGGTTATAGTGCATGCTTACAGTATCATGCAGTATCATGTTTTTACAATAGTATTTGCCATACTTCCATGAGCAAGTCCTTATAGTTAAAATTTGCAGATAACCCTCTTGGTGGGCGCAAAGCTCCAGGTGATTATAACACAGATGGGATTAAGGATTAAACAAAGGGGTGATATTATCAAGGGCACACCAGTAGTTGAGACAGGGGATCACCTATTCTGGTTCAATCGCCCTGGGTTTCTCCTTTTCTTGATTAATTTTATTCTCTTTCAGGTACCTGTTAATTGAAAACATACTCATATATCGGGATCCAAAAGTTTTGCATCTTTATCTACGAATCTTTTTAATTACACTGGCACTGAGTACTCCTCTATTATCTTGCAGAATGCATTTCAGCTGGCTTTCTTTGCTTTTAGCACGGTAAGCGATCTTATTTCTATTTCATAAAAATCCGGTTAAGAAGCTTCAGGGAAGCAAAATTTTTATGTGTATGGTCTTGACATCATGTCTGTTTGTTGCAACAACAAGAATTAATAAAAATTGCTAAGAAGACTTTGAGTATAGTATGCTCCATACTATCCGTTATAAATTCAATATAAACTATTATTCGCTGTCAAAGCATAATGTTTTTGGAAAGCAGACGTTTGCTTTTGTTATTAAGTCATTATGATTTGAGTTATCTCCTTATGTTTGGCCTGCGTATACCTATTTTCCTTTATCAATAAAACAATGTTTACATCCTCGCTTATAGCATAACAATCATCTTACTTTTTTTCCTGCAGTATAAATATGGTCTTCCATCATGCTTCCACAGGGGGGCTGCAGATATAGCCATTAGACTCTCAATGGGGTGAGTTAATTAGATCTTTGGTTGGAATGTACAATTCTGCAGTTACTGTCACGTTTCAGTTTTGGTTGAGTTATACAACTAAAAGCATATTAACAATTTCCTCTTTCTCTTGTTTTAGGATCATCGTACAATTCATCTGCAGCTATGTTACTCTTCCTTTGTATGCTCTAGTTACACAGGTAAAGTGCTTCAACTACTGGTACATAATACATGCTTCTCGTGAAGAAGTTAAAATTTTAAGGTAGATGATCATACAATATATGTTAATATCATACTTTATCTGATTAAATTAACAGATGGGCTCAACAATGAAGCCAGAAATATTCGATGATAAAGTGTCATCAGCGCTTAGGAGCTGGCACCACACAGCCAAGAAGCACGCGAAAGAAGTCAGGAAATCAGAAAATACAACGCCTTTCTCGAGTAGGCCTGGTACACCCTTGCATGGAACATCTCCACTTCATTTGTTGCAGGGCTACAAAAACAGCACCAATGATGATAGCCTGCAAGCAACACCACGGGCATCTGATTCTGACCATGAAATGTGGGCTGATGAAGTACATACATCTCCCCAGCGTAACATTGATGACCATGAAGATCCTTCAGGAAGTGGAAAGAAAGATCAAATTGATCATACAGGCCAAGTAATATTACAAGTACTACCATCCATGTCACAAGTTACTCCAAGACAACGTACCAGAAGTGTTCGTGAAATTGATATCAGCCCGACTGATTTCTCATTCAATGACCCCAAATAAACTGGCAATTTTTTGTTTCCTGTTCATACTCTTATACTTTTAATTTGGAATTGCTAGAGAAATTGATTCTTCTTCTTGATTTATTAAAGTCATAGGTTTTTAAATAGTTATGTTCTTCTGTTACATTTTCTTGTGTTACACTCATGTTACATCAACAAAAGGTAACACGTGTTTGTCTTCTAAGAGATGAACATTTGCTACTATTTTTAGGTTATGTAATACCACACAGTATAACAAAAAACCCAGTACCTTTTTAAATTGTGCACTGTGTTTTATTTGTTGGGTGCAGATTTGTAAGAGTAACTTACAGTTGTATACATATTTTTTTTAAAGAAGAGTTAATACGATTTTATCACCCTTGTACGTACAATTTCGAATTTGTGCAAGCACATATCATAATTTAGCTGCTAAATAATCAAAGATCATATTCATTCTGAATTTTATTTGAGATTTTTTTACACAGCATAATTTCATTAGGTAGTATAAATAGGAACGCTTGAGAATCCTATGTGGAATTTGTATATGAGTACATGTTAAACACACACCATCCAATTAGGATTTCTTGACCATCCCTCTTCTCCTCCTCCATGGGCTCTGGTCATATGCCACCAACTCCAACAGCTTCCCGCAGCTGTATCGGAAGCAACACTTGAGTATAATCTTTGTAGGACTGTCAATAGGACCGAGTCGGCTTGAGTTTGACTCGTTCAGCTCGAAAAAAAGTTTATAAACTTAACTTTATATTGAGTCGAGTCGAATTTAGGTTGAAATATTAGGCCGGAAATTTTTTTGAACCAAACTTGGGCCTCACAAGACTCGAATCTATTATAAACCTGGTTCATAATATATATATATACATACACATATATACACATATATGTGTACATATGTCTATGTACACACACGCACACTATATATACATATATTCATATACATATGTGTGTGTGTATTTACATATATATATGTACATATGTATATGTACACATATAATATTATATACACACACACATGCTATGTTATATATTATACTAAATTATAGATATTATATATCATAGTATTCTTTCGGTATTTATAAGCCTAATGAATTAGTGTAAGAAAGCTTTTGTGCCATAGATTTAATGCACTTAACTTATTTGATGGAGTAATGTAAAAGATAATACTTTTTTGTACCATAAAATTTTCGTTTGCTTTTTAGTTAAATACGTACATCAATATGTAAGTGAGCTATTTATGCTTAGTAGTAATATCTTGCAGATGTATTTTGTGAATTTTTTACTTGAATACCTGTTGGTATACATTTTGAGATAGTCATTTTTTACTTAATCACTTCAAAAAATTTGCTCTATTTTTCAAAAATAATTTTACACTAAAAAATTGTACTTATATACAGTAATATTAATTTACTAATTAGTTTGTCTCCATTCATCATTTTGTAAGATTATTAAATTTTAAGAATATTTTAATAGTTTTAGGCTCATAGACTTGTGAGTTTAAACTCACAACCTGAATATTTTGTAAGCCGAGTATGAAGTTTACGTCTCGAAACTTATAGCCCGAAACTCATAATCCAATTAAACCCGAAACTCATAATCCGATTAAATATATGAGTTAAGCCTGAATTTGTTAAAACCTAACTTATAGGGCCCGATTGATACCTCTAAATCTTTGTGGAGTTTTCGAATCCAGCTACAGGTGATTTAGTTGCAACATTCTTTAGGAAAACCCAAAAGGGACTGAACTATTCAATGGTTGGATTTCCAATATTTGCAGAGCTTGGCAGTTTGGCAGCGGCGGTTTGGGCTGTTCTTTTAATCATGAGGCACCTACCTTGACCGGGTCATTTTCTATATCTTTAATACTTGTAAACATGTTTTTATAGTATATTTTGAAGTGAACCCAAATTTCAATATCTCCGGCTATGCTCGTTTTAGATGATCGTTTTTGAGGCATTTTTTGAAAATTATTACTGTGTTATTTTTTAACTTTTTCAAAGGATGTGTATATTAATGGGCCCAAGTGGCCACTAGCAGACCCTGTGAGGCCGGTAGGGAGAGGGTGAGAATCCAGTGAAGCATTTCTCTCTGCCCAGCTTCACCAGTTGTGCCAAAATATGGACTTAGTTTTATGTTGATGTACTTTAATATGTTTTACATTGATGCCCTTTACCAAACGTCTCGAGCTGGGATAGATGAATTATCAATAAAACACCTGTTTCTTTAACAGGGGGAAAATTTTATGTGCGGTAAACTTTTTTTTTTTTTTTTTTGGGTGTAATCGTCTATACTTGTAATGCAAGTTTGCTGCTGGGTGAAATAGATGGATTTGGATTGGAATTACCTTTTCTTGTATGGTACCTGTGATTTTGATTCTTACATATTCCAATTTGATTGTTTTACTCTTCAAGCATGTTAGAAACTGACTATTGCAGTACAATAATAATAATAACAAGGCAAGGATGGCAAGAAATTTAAGCTGGCATATCATTGATTACAAGGAATCACTTACTTTCAACAATATTCCCAGAGGTGCTGTAGAACCAAAACCAGAAAGAAGGCAATAGCACGAAAGTTGTGAATCAATGAAAGCAATACCTCTTTTAATCCTTAATTCTCAAGCAAAGATGCCCTTTAGGGAATCAAATATGACTTCCAAGGCAAATTCATTAAGGACCAAAATGAAGTCCTATATATGCTGATGCATAAGCCGCTTCATTTTATCAATGTACAAGTAATCTAATATTTGACATATATTGCAAGTTAACATAACAAATTATTACAAGTTTAAAATCTAGTGAGAAAAGAACAGCTGCTACGAGAAAAGGGATTTATTCTTTTGCAGGCAGCAAAAGAAACTGTAGAACGTGTACATTATTTTTGGTTGTGAAATCCTACTTGGTGCGTACAATTAGAGAGTTGGTTGTGCTAGAGCTGGGGAGAAAAATGAGAATAGGAGAGGTGATAACAGTAATGATATTTTTGTTGGGAATTGCTTTATCAGTAGGGGCTTCGAATGATCGACAGCAAAAATGGTGGAACTGGAGGTCCACAGCAGGAGCTTCTTCATCAGAGGCCAATCCACCTGCCTCCTCTGTCCTTCTCCCTCTTTACGGCAATGTTTACCCAAATGGGTATGTAGTCGCCTGCTCTTATTATTATTTATGCATGTCTTGATTAGAAATTAATTTTCAAAGAATACTGAACCGGAAATGCAGAGCTAATAAATTTAATAAAAAATAAGATTGAATGATAGAGAGCATTAATTATGAATTTGTAGGACAAATTATAGTTGGTTCCCTACAAATAATTAAACTTTTAGTTCGTCCCAAAATGATTTCATTATTTATTTTTTGAGCCTCTAAACTTCATTTCAAGAAACCATTGAGCTGTATCACTTCTTTTTATAAGCTACTGGACCATGTCACCTGATTGAATATTTTCTATAGGTTTTACTTTGTTCAAGTTAACTTAGGACAGCCATCAAGGCCCTACTTCCTTGATCCTGATACTGGCAGCGACCTCACTTGGGTTCAGTGCGATGCTCCCTGTGTTCATTGCATACAGGTATGCCTAGGCTGCTAAGTTCGACACACCAAATCACTGGATAATTTGCATTGAGTACATTATGCTTTGTTTTATACGAAGGATTGCTTTGTGCTAATTTTGAAACTTGCTTAAACCTTAAACAACTTTCTGGTGATGCTGGAATGCCACTGTTTCATATTTTTTTATGATAAAATGAATTTGATTGGAAAACATTGCCCTTTTACCTGGACCACTTTCAGTATAGCTAATTGATTTCAGTATTGCAGAAATTCTAAGAAAAATTGTCGACTGTCGTGACCAAATTCTATTCATGTTGAACTTTTACTTGTTCTAATTGCTACTGACCTTGTAGGCACCTCATCCCCCGTATCGACCCACAAATGATCTTGTTGTCTGTAAAGATCCCCTTTGTGCGTCTTTGCACTCTGGTGACTACAACTGTGACAACCCAGAACAATGTGATTATGAAATTGAGTATGCAGATGGAGGTTCTTCTCTTGGTGTACTAGTCAAGGATATCTTTTCCCTTCAACCTTACCAGTGGAATTCGACTCAGCCCTCGCCTGGCCTTTGGGTGAGTAGACTTATTTTTATCACATACAGGTGCACCTATATAGCCTATTCAGCCACAATGATGTTGCTGTTTATGATGCTCTTTTGTTCAATCTTGCAACCTTTTCCTCAGCTGCTTTGGAAGATCTTACTGGGTGCATTAGACTAGCTTTGAGGTTATCTTTTTAGTTGCTTGAATATATCTGTTGGCTTTCAAATGCCTTCATTTTTTCTCAGAAACTTGAAATGAAAGGTGGTAGGATTACAAGAACTTAGAAAAAATTTCCTGTTTCTCATTTCTTCCATTTCTCCAGGCAAATTATTGATTTCTAATGTCTGTTAAACATAGCAAAAATTGGCAAGAATGGAGGTGAAACTAATGTACATCACACACAAAATGTTAATGCAGCCTGAGTGTCAAGAGTACGTGCCTGTTGTGTGCTGCTACCAAGATACGTGGTAAGATTGGCGCACATTTTAAGAAGTGTGTTTTGTTTCTGCTGAGTTTTCCCACTGATGATCATCTGTGGATTTTCTGGTTTCCACTGAATTTGGATTGAGACTTGAGTATAATTAGAACATATAACTGAGGTCTCCTGTTTGCATGCTAAACTGTATCTTCTTGCCATCTAGATAGCCTGGTAAATTTTATCAATTTAAATCCAGGAGCTGATATTTAGATAGGCAAAAAGGAAAATTTTGTCAATCAATATCCATGGTGTGATAAACAAATTTAAAATGCAGATACCGCAATGGGATGATTGGGGTTTTCTTTTGATATCATTTATTTTAATAAATGGTCATCCCGAATTTCTTTCGAATAACACCTAGAGATGCATTTAAAAGTGATATGTCTGGATCTGTTATCTATAGGTGCGGGTATGATCAGTTACCTGGTACATCTTCTCATCCGATAGATGGAGTACTTGGTCTTGGGAGAGGAAAATCCAGCATTGTGTCACAACTCCACAAACAGGGGCTTGTTAACAATGTTGTTGGCCACTGTTTAAGCAGGAGAGGCGGAGGATTTCTTTTCTTTGGGGATGATCTTTATGATAATTCTCAAGTAGTTTGGACACCAATGTCGCGAGATAACAATGTAAAGCATACTCACTCCACCCTCCCCCGAAACACATGCACTGTAACTCACATACAATGCACGCCATCTTTCTTTCTGAGTAAATGCACCTTTTACTTTTTCACTGTAGTTTTATAACTTATTGATTTTTATGATAATTCTTAATTTGTAACTCACTTTTTCACTGTAGTTTCTTTTTTGCAACTCGTGATTTTTTTCCCCCTTTAATGATGATCTTTATGATAATTCTCAAGTAGTTTGGACAACAATGTCATGAGATAATGCGCAAAGCATACACATTCCGCCCTCCCCAAAACACATGTATTGTAACTCACATAAAATGCACGCCATCTTTTTTTTTTAATTTCCCTGAGTAATTACACCTTTCACGTTTTCACAGTAGTTTGGTAACTCATGATTTTTTACAGCAAGCACTACTCAGCTGGTTCTGCAGAACTGACTCTTGGTGGAAAAGGTGCGGGGTTTAAGAATCTTCTTGTGGTATTTGACAGCGGGAGTTCTTACACTTACCTGAATTCTCAGGCTTATCAAACTTTGATTTCTTGGGTATGAGCATATTCTTATTTTTTTTTCCTTTTATACATGTTTCTAATATTTCATCTGATGCGAATCTTTTGCATGTACTAAGTTTTGGATGATTTGTTGTTATAAAATCCTTCAGTACCTCTATCTTTATCCAAGTGAGACTTCCTACAGATAAGAAGGCATATCATATATCTGCCACTGCATTCAGTTAATTTTTGCAATTTTCTGTTACTAATTGCAATTTACTGATCAATTAAGGTGTTATACTGGTAAAAGCTCACTTTTGTCATTTAACTAATAGGTGATGAAAGAATTACATGGGAAGCCCTTAAGAGAGGCCAAAGATGATCATACTCTTCCTCTTTGCTGGAAAGGCCGGAAGCCATTCACAAGTGTGTATGATGCTGGGAAATACTTCAAGCCCCTAGGATTGAGCTTTGACAATGGTTGGAGATCTAAAACACAATTTGAAATACCCCCTGAAGGATATCTTATCATCTCAGTGAGAACTTAATACTTTTCCTTGTTTGCCTTGTCTGAACTGTCTTGAGCAGTCTATTCAAATTCCATGCTGACAATAATTACTTTTCTCCAGTCAAAGGGTAGCGCTTGCTTGGGTATACTGAATGGCACAGAGATAGGGCTGCAGAATTTCAACATTATTGGAGGTAATATACGTACATAAGTTAGGAAGTACCATCTTATATTTCTTGTTAGCATATTATTGCACACATACACACAGGGCTATGTAATGCCATTGTAAAATACTTGATCTGATATGCACTTTTGTTACTCCATTTAAAACTGTCTGCCTTCTCTTGTACTAGATATATCCATGCAGGACAAAATGGTGATTTATGACAATGAGAAGAGAGCAATAGGTTGGATCCCTGCAAATTGCAATCGGCCACCGAGATCCAATGCTTTTGTCATGTGATAGTAAACCGATTACCTGTCTTTCTGATGCTTCTTGTAATAACTATGGCACCAATGGTAATTACAGCCTGTGAACAGTTAAGCATATGACAAAAAAATCATTGTAAATCTATTCGTCTTTTAGTGAAAGTATAGTTTGGTACTTTCTGTTTCTGTTTAGTAATTGTGCATGCAGATAGCTGCCAATAATTGGTTCCTCTTCTTGTTTTTCTTCTCTCTCTCTCTCTTTTTTAATATAATTTGTGTGATCATTTTTTTTTCCTGTTTCTCCAAAGACGCGTTTATATACTAAATCATGTGTTTTCACTTATTCGCATTAGGGCTAACAATAATTAGGAGGGAGAAATAAGGTAAACGTCAATCTATAATTTTTCTAATTTGTTAAAGCCATAATAATTGTGGATAACTTTCTTAGGAACAAAAGGTAAAAATAAAATATTTCTTTTGAATGTTAAGTAAACTATTTCGACAGCATGAATTACCACCAAACAAGTGTTAGTGACTATTGAAAAAGAAGTATGGAATTGAATATCGGTGTATGAAATACTCACAATTCAGTTGATGAAGTACATAATAATATGAACTTTTTCCTCAACACACTATTACAAATGATATGACTGTAATAGATAAAGGATACTGTTACTATACATGAGAAGATGGTAGGAGAGAAAGGATGAGTTTAAATGAAAATATAAAATCATGTTAACAAACACCTTGCACTAACAAAACGTTGAGCGGTTAGAGCTCTATGAGAGAAATTAAGGGTCCGAATCTTACCAACGCCATTCTCCTTCCCAATATAAAAGTTTAGGTTTGTTCAACAAAAAAAAGTCATTACTGATATGTCTATCATGAACGCATTTAAAAATTTAGGGTTGGAAGTATTTTCTATTTACAAAATCTATAATAACAAGTGTTTTTAACATGTTTAATACATTATTATCTTTAATTTATACTCTGAAAATTTTGACCTTTAAACTCAACTCAAGCGGACCGGTTGAACCAGAAATTGACGGTTCAATCTACAATCCCCCTGAACTTTTTTAAATAACTTTTTCCTTACCTTTCCCTCCAATCAAAACCATTCCCAGGAAAAATCCTTTAAAATGACTAAAATGTCCCTTGTCAATTATCTCTAAGCATAAAAATTGGTGGCCTTCCGATCCTCTCTTCTTCTTCAACTCTTCTCTTCTCTTCTCTGTTCAAAGCTCAAGCCCATCACTCCTGTCCTCGGTCTTCCTCGGCCCCTCACCACCAACTCCGGCAGCCTCCGTCTTCCCAGAACTCTCAATTCCAGCTTTAACTTCCTTGGTCCTCCACCGCCCAAAATTTTCTTTCATGTTGAAGAGTAGTTTCTTGGTAATACTTAATTCTGCATTCAATTCTTGCACCATTTTTCCCCTTTCTTTACTTAGTTTTTATGTTAGAAAGAACATAAAGATTGTGAAGTTGTGGACTTGATTTGGGATTTTGAAGTTAAAGAAAATGCAGTGATTTTTAACTCTCAGTGCAAAGACTGGAATTTTAGGCGACGAGAAAAAAATACAGTATTTTTGCAGGAATATTTGAAAGATGGATTAAGGTTGTCTTCTTTTGTTGATATCTTTTATGGGTTTTGATTATTTTGTTTGTTTATTTGGGGCAGTTGTGGAGTGGTGTGCAATACCTTCATGTTCCAAGACAACCCATCTTTACATGTAATAAAAGAAACAGGCCCATCAAATCTGCTGCTGTGGTTGTCAACAGTGCAACTAGAGCTAGTATTAATGCTGCTTCATCTCCTTCTCTGTTTCCAATTTTTCAGACCCCTACACAGCCCCAATCTACTGCTGCTTCTGAGGTAAAATACAGTTTGTGCCTAATAATCCTACCTACATAATTTTCTTTTCTTTTCTTTTGTAACGTGGTTATTCTTTTATTTTTTTCTCTTTATTTTTGCTCGGATTACTTCCCATTAATAGTTTGCCTTATGTGTTGATTACCCACATTAATAAGTCATTTGTTGTCCTATGATGAATATGATTCCCGTTGCTTTTTCACATTTTGTTTCTTGCGATGTATCTCCAAAGTAGAAAAAAGGTTAATGCTTAGTAGCATTTCTTGCTGAGCATTTGATTCCAATGTTCCTTTCTTTTTTGAAATTAGAAATGTAAAGATTTTCTATTTCTACTGGGATTTCAGATTGATCTTTGTCATATACCCTGTGGAAAATTTGGTATTAATATCTCATCAACTATTTAATATATTTATTCTTGCTTTCATTGTTCTATTATGACTTAAACAGTTCATAAATTTTCCATCAACAGTTAGATCTAGCAGACCCTGACTTCTATAAGATAGGATATGTTAGAAGCTTTCGAGCATATGGAATTGAATTCAGGGAAGGCCCTGATGGGTTTGGAGTATATGCTTCCAAAAATGTTGAGCCTCTTCGTCGAGCAAGGGTAAGTTTTGCTTCTAGTAGCAGTTACACTCTGCACTTAGCTGTTCCTTAAGTTGTCATCCATTATATCAAACTTGGATAATTTTTTGATTTGTTGTTTGTGAATCTGAAGCACAATGGAGTCCTTTCTATCCAAATATTCATTTGACTCTGCAGGTGATAATGGAAATTCCATTGGAATTGATGTTAACAATTAGCCAAAAGACGCCCTGGATGTTTTTCCCAGATATCATACCAATTGGTCATCCTATATTTGACATCATTAATTCGACCAATCCAGAGGTAAATGTTTACATGTATTGCTTGTTCCATGTGTAATCTTTTTCATCCATAAATGACAGTTTCACCATTTCTCTTTGTATGTTCTTTTGCATGTTTTGTTTCGTTTTTTTTCAAATATTTAGGTAGTTTTATTGCTTAGTTTTAGCTTAATAAATTTTAGCCATGCTTTGAGTCTTTCTCATCTGTAGGATTACTTTGTTTTCTTAAAATTCTTAATTCTAATGATACTATTTTGGCAGACTGATTGGGACCTGAGGTTGGCATGTCTTCTTTTATATGCATTTGATTGCAAGGATAACTTCTGGACACTGTATGGTGACTTCTTGCCTAATGCTGATGACTGTACTAGCTTGCTTCTAGCAACCAAGGTTTGTGAACAAGGATTGCAGTAGAATGTAAATGCCTTATTGCTAACTCAAAAATATTTGGCTTTTCTAAAAGTACTACTTTGTCCTTTATGTAAGGGCATGTAAAAGGAGTGGATATTGGATGCACAAGATAGTGTACAATGTTTTTAATGCTTGTTT
Source organism: Mitragyna speciosa (assembly GCA_024721245.1). Classification (NCBI taxonomy): domain Eukaryota; kingdom Viridiplantae; phylum Streptophyta; class Magnoliopsida; order Gentianales; family Rubiaceae; genus Mitragyna; species Mitragyna speciosa. Next base: position 7,408,071 of record CM045554.1, read on the forward strand.
CTAATGATGGACTCTGGAACCTAATTTCTGAAGTTTTGACTTCATACATTACAGTGTATTTTATTGCATTCACATATCTCTTAACTTTAGCATCCCTTGGCTTGAAGTGTTTATGCTAAATCAGAGTGTAGGTCTGAGCTCATAATTATCATATTAACATGTCATGCTTTACCTCCTGAAAAAATTGGGCATTCCTATGTTGATGTATGATGTTCGATATGATAGGAGCTGGATGTCCTTATTGAGATTGATTCAATCTGTTCAATGCTAAAATTATACTAGTAGGTTGATGTATATGATATGCAATTAAGTTAGCCAAGTGTTCTGACTTTGAGCTTCTGAATTCTCACTAGGTATTGTTTGCTTTATGCAGTTCTAAAACTGCACACTAGTCCCTCCCATTAGTTCACAATTATTCAGTTGCTTCTTGTTTTGCTGTCTGACATGTATTTCTCTCTGTTTTCTTTTCATTATCAGGAGGACCTTTTGGAATTGCAGGATAATGATCTTGCTTCCACCATGAGAGACCAGCAACAACGGGCCTTAGAATTTTGGGAAAAGAACTGGGTATATAGGCATCTTATTTGTCCTATTTCAACATATTAGTTATTTATATCCAAGTGTTATCAGTGTCTAGTATGTTAACTCGTTCTTTATTTATTCAGCATTCTGCTGTTCCTCTTAAAATAAAGCGTCTAGCTCATGACCCTGAGAGATTTATTTGGGCAGTGAGTATGGCACAGTCTCGATGCATTAATATGCAGACGAGAATAGGTGCTCTGGTTCAAGATTCAAACATGTTAATTCCTTATGCTGGTGAGCTCCTCAGCTTAACTGTTGTTTTCTTCTCACACAGTAATGTATCATAAATTCATGAGTTGATGTGCCAGAATTATGTGGCCCTTCAGGATTTTATATGAATATGCACTTCCTCCGGTGCTTCCTATGATTTTCTGAATTTATCTTGACTGGCTAGAGTTCAGCAAAAAATTTGGACTGAGGTGAAGTTCAATCTCCTGAGTTGAAAAACGAAAACCAATGATTACTTGGTGCTTCAACTGCAATTCTGTTATAATAGAATAGCGGAAAATGAACAGTAGTAGGAAAGACATCAAAGAATCAATATTCTTATCAGGCTAAATCATAACAAAATCGAAGTGAATGATTTTTTTGACTGATTACCTCTTGTAGTCGTTTTGAAGGATAGGGAGATGATTGAGAACAACTTCTTGTCTTGTAATTGGTCACTTGGTAACAAAAACTGGTAGTTTGTTTACGTGTGGGTTACTTTTATGCCTGTAAATCTTGCACTTTTGTGCTGGCATGATGTCATTTGTAGGCAAGAGCAGCTCAGCATTAGAAGGGTGAAATCAGGGAAAAGGTTAAAGAGTGGCAAATTGCTTTGATACTGGAATGTGATGGTCTTTATGAACGACATAATTTATCTGCTGTGGATTGGATTATAGTGAGAGCAATCTTAACTTTCTGGAGGAATAGAATGATGTAGACTTGCTGTTTCGTGCTGATGCTTATTGGAGTTAAGAGTAAGATCCACGGCAAAATTGAATCCCGCTGACAAATTTAGTGGATCCATTTTACATCATACATTAGGCCATTTATAGTGCAGCAGTGAAATTATTGTTACAAAATGCATATATTAGAAAGGGTGACCACCAATTAAGTAGAAAATGGAGTTTCAGCAGCTAAGAATTTAGTTGACTCGTGGATCAAATGAAAAGTGAAATAAAGGTTTACCTAGAATCCTCTGTAGCAAAAGTTTTATGTTGCTAAAAATTTTGCTCAATTGTACTCTATGAAGTTAGCTTTTCACTTGCATGCCACCTTGCTTCCGCTGCTTTGCTTAGCGCATACATATTAAATTCATCACCTCGTTCTTTGATGAGCCCACTAATGAAGAGATTGCTCTATTTTTTGGATGTTCTATACTTGATCCGTGAAAATACACAAAGTTAAGCCACTTAATGATATTCAATCTCTATTCATCTGCCTTCTGACTTATTTGCGTATTGATTTGATGAGATTTCCCATTCAATTCACCGTTTATGAAATTCAAATAATCTTATAACAAAAACTTGTAATTGGTGCAGATTAACTATATGTCTTTTACACAAGCTCAACTAAAATGGCATTTTCCTTAACCGTAATTTCACATATTATTAGTCCACCTATCAATATCCAATTTTTTACATGTTTGCTCAAGTTGAGCTTGTGTCTCATAATTTTAAATGAGAAGAACAACCTGTCTTACTATAGGCAATATCTGGCTGATCTTTAAGCCATTAAATTTAAGACAGACTAGAATAAGCAAGCATAAAATGACTAAGATGTTCTTAGCCATTCTTTTCTGAAACAGGGCTGTGCTAGTTTGGAGCATCCTATTTATATAGGAAAACAACTAGGTTTACTATTTTCCTTTCATTGGATTTACATACATGTCAATAATGGAATCACTATGAACTTACTGAGAAATTATAAATTAAAGAATCTTAATTATTCTAGCTGTGGTAATAATTACTTAAGCTTCTTGTCCAGATATGCTCAACCATTCATTCCAGCCCAATTGCTTTTTCCATTGGCGTTTCAAAGATCGAATGCTTGAGGTGATGATTAATGCAGGACAACGGATTAGAAAGGGAGATGAGGTATCCTTATCAATTCTTTATCCTAGGTGGATGATTAACAATGAGCGACGTATGTTAGGATTAGACAGGCAAGAATGTGATTGTAGATCTTTGTCAAATTGTAGAAGGCATGATCTGTTTAGTGATTTAAGCTTTGTACTAGTTGTCTGGAGCTTGTGTGATTGCAAAACATCGATGTCTAAAATGCATTTTATGCCTTAAAAGTTATTAAAAGCTTTTTAATGGACGGTACTAGATGTCAATGTCAAAAAGCCACCAAATCCTGGATGCATGTAATATATCAAATGTTGCCTTTTGGAAGTTCTGTTTGACAAGGTCATGGTACTAGGACTTACTATCAAATGTCATGGTAAGAAGGAAGTTGTTTTGCTCATACTAACTTCTCTACTTGCTGTGCCTCCATTAATGCATATGCCTACTTGTTATAAAATGAAGATTGCAGATATGATCAGCTGTTACTTTCTTTAATCTTTGCAGATGACTGTCAATTACATGAGTGGATGGAAGAATAAATTTTTTATGCAAAGATATGGTTTTTCATCACCTGTGGTAATTTTCTTTTTTCTTACTCTACAATGGCTATTACAGTTTTGTAAATCATGCCACTGTATTTTATTTCCTTACATAAAACAGAAGACCTTTTTGCATTGCAATGGTTGAAAGGTTTATTATGTCCAAAACTAAGAACATATTTGGGGCGAGGCAATATAATCTTAGGAATATTTCAATGAAGTATTTTGGAGGCTCTTTTAGAAAAATATTACTGTAGCATTTCTTGGATAAGTATATCTGTGGGATAAAAAGATAGTTGGAGTACGTCTCTGAAATTTTAATTTTTGGAGAAAAATTGTTAACCGTATGGAGCCTTTATTATTTGCCTCCATTTTATGTTCATTTTTTAAAAGAAAAGGGAGGTGGCAGTCTTTCTTTAACCTGCTTGTTTTCTTTATTTTTTCTTTTAGCTTTTTGTATTCAAATAGGCTTAGAATATTTGAGAATATCATTTCATTTCAACTTAGGAAGTGGAAAAAAATTCATTACACTAACTTTTAATGTAAGCTAGTAGTCAACTTGGAAAGCATAGCAACGGGCTTTGGTGGGATAGCAGTCTTTGGCTTAAAAGTTAAATAGCTTAGGTCCAATAGACACTATAGGCTTCAGAATACAACACAACTCTCGATTTGTGCTATGTTGCGTTTGCCTGTAATGAAGTTGTGTATTACTTGCACTAGTGTAAACTCAAATTAAGATCTTTAAAGATTTAATGAGGTAGGGATTAAACTCATCTTTTATTCATCAGTTATAATCTCCCCTTCCAGACAAAGAAGATCAAGAGGAAAATGAAATTAAAAAACTACAAGAAAATTAAGAACGACACCGAAGGTTGGGAGTTGGAACTACTAAATCTTTTTCATCGTCTTGTTTTTCATCTTTTCTAAATCTTTAAAGTGTAGAAAATGCTGCTTCTCCCTCATTTTTTTTCTTTTTTTTTAATTTCTCTCTTTTATGAGAACATCTTAAATCCTATCAGTATGGATAATTGGGATGCTTACAATAACAGTGATGAGAGTTGAACTTTGGCATATTGTTGAGGAAGGCTTTAAACATTTGGGCTAACATTTGCCCTCATAAATTGGAGATCTTGGCATCTTAAATTCTTATCAACTGCATGGTTCTTGGTATTAGTTTTTGTGGTGCGGCTGATTGCCTATGCTTCCACCAGGGATGTGATCCCATTTTTTTGTCTTTTAGTTGTTTTCTTTTGGTATTAATACCTTTAATATATGATTGAATATGCAGAATCCTTGGGATGTCATCCAATTCTCTGGTAGCGTGCGGATTCATTTGGATTCTTTCTTGTCAGTTTTTAGCATATCTGGTCTTCCCGAAGAATATTACCACAACAGTATGGATGATGGGATACTTTACATTAGAGCTTAAATCTTTAGATCAAAAAGCCAATTTGCACATGACTTTCTAGCATTAATTTTATATAATCCATTTACTCGCTAGCAGGTCGGTTATCAAATAGTGGAGACAATTTTGTTGATGGAGCTGTTTTAGCAGCTGCTAGAACATTGCCAACTTGGTCAGATGGGGATGTCCCTCCAATACCAAGTATAGAGCGGAAGGCTGCAAAGGAGTTGCAAGAAGAATGCCAACTAATGCTTGCAGAATACCCCACAACGTCTAAGGAAGATCAGGAGGTTCTAGGTATGATTGATTTGGAAGATCAAGTTCCATTAACAGAAAACTATAGAACAAAATAATTCTGCTGTCTTTGAACATTAGGGTGATGAAAAAAAATATTTTCATTTTAGCGGTAGATTTGTAGAAAAAGTAGGACATTGTCTTGGTCGTCTGTGAAGAATTCTAAGTTGACCCAAGACAGAATTGGCGAAAGAAAAACTTGGTCAAATAATCAGTTGTAATTACTACTCGAATTTCGATGCTGATTATAAGTTTCATGTTTTCTGTCTTTTCTTGGCTTGGAAACTGTTGTTTCATAAACTGGATGAATTTGTTTTTTAAGATAATGTATGTTAAATTCTGATGTCCATGATTTTATCTTCTGGCTTTGTCTTTACAGATACAATGCCCGAAGCCAGTAAGACGCGGGAGGCGGCAATAAAGTATGGAGCCAGCAAGTTGAATTTATTTCTTTACTGACTGTTTATCAGAAATACGAGGTTTAAATGACATGATATTCTTGTTTGCAGGTATAGATTGCACAGAAAGTTACTCGTAGAGAAGGTTATCCAGGCTTTAGATATCTATCAAGAACAAATATTGTTTTAACATGAATGAATGTATTAGATCAAGCAAATTTTTCTAGCTAAGTTACAGGAGCCAAAGCATGCCAGCTTGATCTCAAGAGTGAAAGGCTTGTCAACTCATCCTCACTCGGTAGTTCATTTTTTTCCCCTCGGGTTGTTTCTTCAGGAGGGGGATGCTGGACTAATGGTTTGAATCCTTCACCTCCTGCATAAAGGATTAAGGATTTGACCACCACTAGGCCGGCCTTAACAACTCAACTCTTTTGATGCTTGACTAATCCTTAGGATTCTTAAGTCTCTTGACCTGACCTTTTTAAAGTGGAATATGCTAGTTGTTTTGCAAAGAAAGAAGCTGAAAATGAAACAAAAATGAAATGTCAAGTTGAACATTTGAAAACGTTTTGCTACCACATCATTGGTGACCAATGCTGGATGATCTATCACATCCAAATGGAAGGGCACAACTGCAGTAGTTACACACAAGCATCAGACACTACTCTTGTATCCTCCCATTAAGAAATCTGGATTGTAATAATCTCACCATAGAGCACTTATATCTCGGCAAATAATTCAAAAGCATGTCAACACTTACAGTAAAATAACGTCTCTATGAGAAATTATCTGAACAGAAGATTTGTTCATTCTATTTGAGCAAATACTGAATATTACAACTACAAAGATCAGGGGAAGAAATTCTTTGCTGAAGCAGGCACTGGGCAGTATCAAAGGTGGTAGTTCTTCCCTGCCTGATAATGTAAATAAAACTAAATAGTTGAAGGCAATCGAAGAAATCATCTTGTTTTGCCCACAACTGCAAAGGTCAGGGCATGAAATAAAAAAGAAACGGCTTCACTAGTGTTCAATTATTTGTTTTAAAGAACAGTTTGGTATTTGGGATAGCTTAGGATGGTAATATTATTGTTCGCTGTTAGGGAAATCAACTTTTTAACAAAAAACATTATTCAAAGGGAACCTTAAGGCGATGGTCCTAACGTGAGGCAGAGAAAGAAAAACAGACGAATTGCAGACGAGAAGCATTTTGCTGTAATGCACCACTCAAAATCGCAGGGAACCTTAAGGGGATGGCAAACTGCGTGGCAGAGAAGGAAAAACGGACTAACTGCATTTTACTGTAATACATTTCTCAAAAATAGAAAAAAATAAAGATGTAAATCAACCTAGTTTTCCGTGTATATCGCTAGTATGCATGTGAAGTCCAAACAGTCAATAAATTTTCCGTCTATAACGATCCAAGTACAATTGGAAACTGCCTCCAGAAAACTGAATCCTCATATCTCTAAGACGGGTCGAGTACTAAATACACAGATGTGTGCAAGCCAAAAAAGAGAGGTAGTTGATTAATGATGAAAATCAGAATAAACACAAGGCAAAACTGGTGTTAAGCATCTAAACAAGTACACTGACCAACAGTGCTTTTCACATAGCTGATAATGTGTATAGACAATTCCATAAACTGTATTTATAGTATTTGCATTATAAAAGATTTTAGACATTCTCAGAGGCATCTGTTTCTCTTTGTGACTCTTCTGACTTCCCTGCAGCAGCCAGCCTCTCTGCTGCTAATCTTTCTTCGAGTGCTCGAGCACCCCTTTCCCTGCCCACAAAAAAAAAAAAAAAAAAAAAAAAAAGGTGTCATCCTTTGCACGCATTTTGGAGATTCCATGTCAGATGAGAAAAGAGGCCATTCTTTGGTTAAAGCTCATTTAAGTAATGTCCTTGCTAAATTAAGTTTCAAGATTATTACTTCCATTAATAAATAACTGGTCAGGTTACCTCCTCCGGGTAGCCTCAATAGGATCAGAACCAGGCAGTGGATCACCTCCCACAGTATATCCCCTGGCTTCATCCGAAGCTTCAGCTCTTCTTCCACAAAACATTCGCCCAAATATTGTAGCTATGGGATCAATTACAGGTCTGCAAGCCGCTCATCAAACATCAAGGAAAGTGACATAAAGAGGTGCAAAACAGAGGTGAATAGGAATTGCTTACCTTAAAAATTCGGGGAAGAATGTAGAGAATGCAAATTCATCACTTGGATCACCCCTAAGTTTTGTTTCAGGTTTACTTTGCCAGTATCTAAGATAAATCCAACCTATATATGCACCGAATACTAAAGTTGGGAGGTATGATGCTGAATCTGCTGTAAGAAAGCTTGCAGCAATGGACACCAATAACATGAGAGAAGGCAACCACTGCAAATAACCCAAAATATAAATAAAAGAGGAAGTCAGACAATAATCTGAACCTTTTCTGTTATAGAAAAATATATGAGTTCCCAAAGCTGTTGAAAATTATCAATCAAGTACTTTCATGTTACATACTTTTGCTTTTAGTTTCAGCAAAGGGAGCTCTTGGTCAGGTATAATTTGCTTAATGCCAACGAGAAATCCTGATATAACTCCTTGGAATCCAGAAATTGGCATATAACTAGAAAAGAATGGCAAAAGAAAGAAATCAGATTGTCCTACATGAAAAGTGAAAAGCATGGCATAGGAAAATCACAATAACTTTGAAAGCCATACTAAGATTAAAGCTCTATGCATTTATTTGACATTTCAGTAAAACAAGGCATAGTATCAAACAGGAAATGAACTCCCAACGTAAGACCATCTTTCTGCATAATCACTTACAGGTAGTTTTCCTGCCTTGTTATATAGTACAAGCAAATGGCTGTGATGAAAACGCAGACAGAAGTTAAGAAATTAACCACAAAGATGAATTTCAAGAAATCTCGAGAACCCCAGATTGGTTCAAGCAGTTTCCCAAGGAAAAGGAGACCAAGAGTGCTGATGACCACCTGAAAAATATTTGTAATCTTAAGAAACAAAGAAATGACTTTCTTCACTAAAATTTCAAATGTCTTTTTTCAGGGGGAGCTCATGAAGATATAGAGAAGCATAAGGCCGTAGCCAGGAAATACGCACTCCATACACAGATTGCTCAATGTAACCAGCAGTTATAAGATTCCAAGCAAATGGAATAGTCCTGCAATAACAGAAAATATCATCAACAATGAAATATTACTTGCAATCTAGATATGGCTAATACTATGTTTTCTTGGACAACAAAATTTACTATCTAGCAAATCACCAGCATAAGTAGAAATCAGCAACGACTGATATTAGTATACATTCTCATACAACAACAAAAACATGGATGAACAATGCTCAACTGTTTCCCCAACTCTTTTCTCCATATTAACCATCTAAGTTCACGATAAAACTGTACAGAAGACATGGAAACTAATGCACTGCTACATTCTCATTGCCAAAATCACAAAATCGGGGACCAATCGTCGAGGTGGGTATACAGTAAGGAACAACAAATCCTTTCAAAAACCCCAATGGCGAAACGCCGCTGGATTAGGGTTAACCTAAATTCAATAAAACTACAACAGATTCCAAAATTTGAGTACCAATCAAATTTGCCCATATTCAGATCAGATTTCACCAATCAACCAAATGCAGAAAAGAACATACATAGAAACATAAATTAGGCAAAAAGGCCAAGCAGTAATTATCCAAACGCCAATGTAATATTAACATAATTTATTTCAAATTAAAGAGAAGAATGAGAAATTGGAGTACTTGGCGGGGATGAGAGCTAGATAAGAAGCAGCGGGAGGAACAATCTGGACAACAATGTGGCCGCCGATGAGCACCACCGTAAACCCTTTGCACAACTTAGTGAAACCTCCTGTCAATATGCCCTAATTTAAATCATACAAACACACCCAATTTTCAATCAATTTCACAGATCTGACTCCAATTCAATTTTGCCCTATCAATATAACACTAGTAGAGTCTAAACAATACTTACGACGCCGCCGGAGAGTGGTGGAGTGCTCATTGCTCAGCAGTTTTTAGTGTTCTACCGCCGGCGGTCTTTTCGGTTAAGCTTCCTCTGTTCTCTGAAGGGTCCAATATATGGTCTTTTGAATTGCACTGAAAAAAAAAAAAAATACTTGGATCAGGCAAATTGCCTGGTCAGTCCCTCAAGTATTTGTAAAATTCCAATTTGCTGTTTACAGTTCTCTTTTTTTTAAGTTAAAATCAATAACTACTATTTATGCAGAAGGCAAGAGATTTTTTTTTGATTTTATTAAGAAAAGGAAAAAAAATACATGTGATTTTGACAAAAAGTGAATAATTTGCTTGTTTATTGTTGCTAAAAATACATGTAAGAATCGTGTCATTTTGTTTATTAAATTATATATAATTTCTACTATTGATGGGATTAACTTGTTATGAATTTGAAATATAGTAAATCATAATTTCTACTATTGATGGGACTAGCTTGTTATGAATTTAAAATATCAAGGATAAAATAAGATATCCATTAATATTTTAGCTTTATAATTTTATTTTGTGAATATTAACAGTGAAAAGTGATATTGTTTCTAAATTATCTCATCTTAGTTTCTAATGTTTAATATGAAGTAATTATCGCTACAAGATCTTTAACCTTTCTTACATTATTAGTTACCTCGTATTTATTCTTTTAACCATATTAGCACATGTTAGCTAAATAAACTTAATCAAATTGAACAAAAGTGGCATTTTTTATGTCCAATATTAATATAAGATGTCCTTAATTCCATAACTGTTATATAATATAGCTAAAATTCTTGGAGGGACGACGTTCAACCATTTTTGTAAAATTTAATAAAAAGAAATCAATTAACCTCCTTAACGATCAGAGGATTTAGATATTGAAGGAAAGACTAAATGCAAGATTTATGCTACGATTAGGAATGAGAATAATCATTAGTCCAAAAGGTTAATGCTAATGAAAAAATGTCCGAAATATAATGTTAAGAAAAAAACCGCACGTGCTTATGATAGCATAAATTAATTGGCTATCTAATTCAATTTCATAATGAACTACCAGGGTCATCCCAGGCAACAAAGAAGCCTTTGACACCAAAGAGTCACAGCATCAATGATCAGAATAATAAAGAGCTCAAGCACAGGGGGGGAAATAGAAAAGGTAATGCATGAACTGCTACACTTTATAAGCCAAAGAAGCTACGGTGATTTCTGATTCTTTTGCATTGTCAAAACTCTTGTAAATATACAGTGTTTGCTATATTTCAACTAAACATCATCTAAAACACCAGCAGCCATCGATTTCTGCAAACTGACACATCCCTGACAACTATACAAACGTGTCAGATAACAGCAACACTCAGGACAATCAATGCTTGTAATTAGCCTGCCTTCATTCATAGGTTATTCAAGTGCTCATGTGTACTAACAAGTATATTAAATCATGTTAGCTCGTAAAAAATGAACCATCTTCAACAAAACTACCTCTACCCAACTTCAACTCCATGAATTACTTTGCCAAATGACTTCGCCATCAACGTGAGGACCCCCTTGTGGCCGTTGGCGTATTATACGCCCACAACAATTTGCTTGCGGGCAAGAGATAAAAATGCCAAACCGTCTTCAAACCGGGCAACTAATGCCCGGCGGCAAGCCATCACTACTGCTACGACCAATATAACAAATGAAGTCCAGTAAAACCTAAGCATCAAAATTGGATCTTTCCTTGCAGAATCTAGTATCTTGAACAAAATGATCTTTATCCGTCGATCTCTTAAAAGAGAATGATGGCCATTCATCGGTAGTAATCTCGAAGATGAATCTATCTCTATGTTGCTAATATGTCTAGCCAACTGCACCTGGGGGCTAAATTGTGTAACACGAACACCATTTCTTGAAGCCTTGTTTATCCACTGATAAAATATATCCGCAATAACTCTACAAAGTTGCTGACGAATGGAATGTGCTTCCCTGGAAACCATAGCTCGGACTAAAGAAGTTCCATCCTATTTGTCAAAATGCACGATCAGGCTCAAGTTGAAAGTTAGATTGCATAAACAACATGGTCAAACAAAAGGGAAGGCTAGCTCAAAATTTCACAAGTATTTATCAACGGTTATCACTCAAGTTAGAACTCTTGCATTTACAATCAATAGTCATCAACGCTATTTAAGAAGAGATTCATGCATTTATCTGACAAACACATTTTGATTCAACACTTACAGTTCATTAAACTGATTGCAAAGAAAAGAAATATGTCAAAATTTTCTTCCTTAAAAATAATTTCTGCCCCACTCCTCTACCCCAACTGAAAAATACATATCAAAATAACAAACTTGAGCTTGCCTAAAAAATTTGCCGATTTTCATATCCTTTGATTGATTGAGAATAATAGAAGTTTGAACAAAGTAGATAGGTACCAAAATGAGTTAACAATCAAGAATGACAATGCTGGAAAATCAAAATAGATGATGCGAATCCCCTTTACTAGCTATCTTCAATCGCCTTCAGAGATCACCATGGATACTTAATTAGACTAATAAAATTCAGCAACCGATTATGAGTGACAATGCAGACATTGGGGTGATATTTGTGAAGAAGAGGCTTGAAGCTAAAAATTACTTACTGCGGTCATTAGGAGTCTTCTCAGTACAACACCATCTTTAGAAGGTAAGAGTCTCAAAATAAAGTTTGTTACATCATGTGCACCAGTGACTCCATGAGGGGAAGGCTCACAAGATGTTTGAGAGTTTGATGCCACCACCAGGCGCGATCCTTTTCTGGGGGAGGCCAGAAAATCAATTTTAAATACACCAGAAAATAGTGATGGAAAAAACAAAAGGAACAACATATAGATGAGGTGGCAATGAACATCCTAAGTAATATCAAAGCACGCAAAGATCTTAAAGTTGATTATCAGACTACCAATTGTGGTGTCATCCTTTTCCAATCTCAGGACATGGAGGGGAAAAACAACTGACACAGGAATGGACTTCAGGAATCAAGATCCCCTGCTTGATGACACATTACTTTTAAGATGGTGTGTACTTCAAATCCAATATGTTATGCCAGCATGAAAAATAAAAACAAAAAAGATGTGAAAGTTAAGAGTTAAGCAGGCTTATGCTTTTCACGTCAATTAGGAATTTCCGGAAAATTTAATACACCTCATTTAGACAAACAACAATAAGCTGTGCTACTTGAACTCTTCATTTTGCACTAGCGTACCCGTGTACCCAAAAGACTCCTTTACCCAAGTTCGAGTAACATAGACAGTAACCTTCCTCAAGTTTCACCATAACAACAAAAACATGGTCACTTATTCCTAAAATTATGATGGTTTCTTAGGCTCTTATCAAATTTCATTATTTTTTAATAAATACCTTCTAATGCAAATACATGGCAAAAGTTTATTTGAGATTCCAAATGAACATTACATATACTGCAGAGACGATAGGACTCAGTAATATCAAAGATAACCTTACAAAATTGACTGGTAAATCAATAAAATTTCATAATGAAGAGAGGTGCTCTATGCAGGCAGGTCCATGTAATTTATCTCAATCTCTTCTATCTTTACTAGTAGGAGAAAGATATTTGTGTTGAATCTTTCAATGCATGCTAAAGGAAGCATATTTCAAAAGAAGATTTTTCAGTTAAAATATTGTAGCGAAGAGGATTGACTTAAAGATCTTTGGATCCTTCAAAAGCAGCCTCCACAACAAAATTTTTGTGTTTGTGTGTAAATCTAAAGAAGAAAAATAGGAGAGAAACAAAGGCTGGCCAGGAAAAAAATTCCGTGCACGTATTTATGCAAAAAGTGTACAATATCTCAGTATTCGAAGCATGAAATTATATAGAAAATATTTCCTCCACTGTTAATGAATTAAAGAATGGGACTAGTCGGCATACCTTGCAGCTCCTACTCTTAAGAAAAGAGCAAGCTTTTTCCACTGAAATTCTTTCTTTCTGTTAAAGACAACCTATAAAGGGACATAAAACAAACAAATCACAAGACAGATCAACCAAAAGTTATGGTAGTATCTTGCTGTCCAGCTAGCAGTTGACAGAAACTGGGAAGGAGGTGAGGGTGGAAGATTAGGACCTAAAGTAAACAATTGACGATAAACTATTTGGAGGGAAATAGCTTCTAACTTTAAAAAAAAAATGCACAATTACAATATGAAGTACACAAGAATTTACAATATGAAGCACACAAGAATAGGCCCAAGTAAGTTAAGTACCATCACTTACGGAGGTCAACTGCAGGAACTAACTTTAAATCTTGGTCTTCATTGGTATTGAGAGCAGGAAAGAAAATATTTTAACTAAAAGGTAGATCAAGGGTGGAAAACGGTGAAAGTTCGAGAACAAAGATGTAATAAAATAGGGTTTTCAGGTTGCTCATCAGGTCCAGTGATAGTTACATATAGCTAATTTCTAGTGGTTCCAGAGGATTATTGTACCTAAAAAGTGAACTTTCCAACTTTGAAGATGTATAAAGAAGGAAAGAATGGAAATTTTATTTAAAGAAACTTTCTGTGGTCTAGACTAACTAGAAATATCTACTTGACAAAAGAAATACAAGTAGCAAGTACAATTAGCCACCTCACTCTGAGCCCACTAGGAACGTAGTAAAGACAACTCCTTACTTCACTTTCTACAACACAACCAACTCAATGTAGACTAAGGAGCTAAACATAATAAACATAAGCTGCAGATATTTGAGAGACAATTTCATGAACCATAAATCCCAGTGAAATGACTGCAGAATAATTATTTTTATACGTACCGAGTGCAGAATTCTCCTCATGGAAACTGAATTATCAATAAGAAGCTTACGGACAACATAGGGATATGCGGCCTCAAATGTCTTAAAATTTGGATCTGCAGCAACAGCCAATCCTGCAATATAAGATGAAAAGGACGGTAAAGACGTGGTACAATACCATAGACAATCTATTAGAGAAGATAGAACAACACTCGTCCATAGTTTGGATAGCAAAAATTTTAAACCAGGTATTTCCAAATAGGGTTTGTTTAACAAGTGACCTTATGGCATTGGTTAAATGGGGCCCCAAATTTTACTTTTCTGGAGAACTGAAGTTAAATTGGGAAAATGTCCAAATGCAGGGGGAGTAATAAATGTTTGTGTGTGTGCACTACAAAAAGGCACCGGTTTGAGAATTCCTTCCAAATAATGTGACAAATACATAGCAATTTACTCTGCGCATTACATATAATATTAAGCTTTACTACAACACTTCAATGTTTGTAAGGAGAATTAACCAAATTTCCATAAAGTTGATACTACCAAAATGAAAAGGATGATGAAAGAAAAAAGACTTGATTTTTTTACCTTCCAATGAAGCCAAAGACCGCAGAACCAGAGTATAGTATGGTGGCATGCGAAAATGATACTTCAGTGCCACAGACCATATTCTACCAAGAACCTAGATCATAAATATCAGAGCTATCAACTACTTGTGTAAGAAATGGAGGAGAACAGACGGGATTTAACTCTCACTTTCCAAATCTCTTTCAAATTTTGAAAATACACTTTTAATCAGAAAAGAGACACTGATAAAGTTTCACCTATCCCAAGAATAATCAGAGTAAAAGAAACTAAGATTGTTACTTTTATAAACTCAACAACTTCAGAAGACTGTTTGAACCAATTTTAAGTGCCACAGGTATTAATCACCATATTACAGTTCTCACCTGACTAAACTTGACGTTGGGAATTCCGTTGTTAAATTCCACCTCTCCCAAGGCATCTTCCAAGTCCTGAATTATTTTTGCACCAAAAAAGTAGGTTCACAAATGAAAATTAACTTAAGCAATTAGCCATGCTGAGACAACTCAAGGGAGAACATGAATATGAACGCCAATTTATCAACAAGCAATTAAACAATTTCATGTAATGCAGGAATAAGAGAGAAGTAAATGCCTCAGTTGATCCTTAAAGCAGATCCAGAAATTACCATGGTAACACGCAGAATATTAGTTCCTGGCCTTATAATATCCATTTCAGTTAGTGCCCGCACAAGAGATGCCCAATCACCATAAACTATATGCACTATGGATGCAAGCATGGCAAATTGATGTTTCTTTTCCATACGGCATAGCAAGCCAAAATCAAGAAACCTAAGGAAAAAGAAGCAAAAAAAAAAAAAAAACCATACATAATTCAGATTTCCCTTTCAAGCAAGTAACAACATAGCAAATAACTTTACCCAATTTGTCCAGATGATGTATAGCGCAGATTGCCAGGGTGTGGATCAGCATGCAATAGCCCAGTCTCAAGGAGTTGAATCAGTGATGCCTCCACTCCTTTATTAACCTAAAACAGTTAAGGCACAATGATCAATGAGAAACGCAAAATTACTGATATAATCTAATTCATTATAAGAATAGTGCATATGGCCTACAGAAGAAAGCAGCAGTGTTATTTCTTTCTTTCATTACAATCACCGCAAGTTCAACAGGAAAAGGCTGGATTCTCTCCACAATACATATTTCTCTAGCAGACATTAAGTTCCAGTATAGACCAATCCGAATATGACTTTTATTCTTACAATGTTGTGTACATTCAAGCACCCTCAAATATGCATATTACCAAATAATTAATTCCTATTACATTGAGAGACATAAGATACAATATAGTTCACATACCAGGTCAAGAAGACGTCTTTTTGCTTCATTCTGCTGCACCTCATTGTATCCAGGACGCTGGCCAAGTGATTCAGTAGATAAGAAAAGTAAATCACGCGGATTATCACCAGTAATCCATTCCATGGTCAGAATCCTCCTCCGGCTAAGATGTTGAAAAATTTTTGGAACACATATAAATGTATATGGAGAATGTGCTTCCTGCAGTAATCAAGACGGAAACAGATAGTAAGATTTCGAATCTTTGGTAGGTTAAAAGCATGAAATTGTTCATAACACCACAATGCATCATGATAATTACAGAGGTGTTTAAAAGGAGTGATATAGCATTGAAAATGATTCATAGAAGTTTACTTGGTTCCAAACAAATATATAGAGATGAAGAAAGGGAGAATCATGCCACAGCACACTGGAGGAAATTGGGCCTGGCAGGAATGTACACTTTCTGCCAACTTCCATGCTAATCTCATTTTGATACTCCCACAGTCCAATTAACACATTTTCTAGTAACTGGGTTTGACTAACAGTTATAATACCAGTAACTAGCCTGTTTTCTGGAACAATATTGCAATAGCAAATTTAGGAAATTTCAATTTTCATATGTTGAGAAGAGTTTATAAACAATTAAAATGATGAACATTGTTAAACTATTATAGTACTTAAGGTTTTGTTTGGATATGATTTTTTCCAAAAAAAAAAAAAAAAACAATTTTCAGGCTACATTTTCATCTCACAAACACACTTAAGCATAAAATGCTATGGTAATACATTACTAAAGAACTTCCCAAAAAACGTCATCCATACAACACTAAAACGTTGCCTGCTGTGCTCTTTAAATGTCACAAACTTCTGATTGACTAAATAACCATCAACCAAGCTTCCTCATTTCTACTCTTTCTCTTGCACCTATTCCCACCCTGTGCTCCCCTGTGTTGATGTGTGAGAAGGTTTGGGAAAAGAATCCTGCAAGAAAAAGCAACTTTTAGATAAAGAACAAAATAAGTACCATAAACTTTTCTGCGTTGGCAGCTTCCACAGTGTAATCTAACTCCCCAACTAAGCCTTTTCCAAGTTCATCCGCATAAATCCGAAGGTCACTCTTCCTTTTTGCTATTTTTTGCAATAGCCCCAGCTGAAACAATTATCTCAGTGTAGGCAATAATTCTTGGGTGCCAGAAAATTTATTCCACACAAAGAATTTAAAACTAACCCCAAGACGAAGAATGTAAATATCTCGAATAACCACATGACGTAGGTTAGGGCGTTGGACTTTCACTGCAACATCAAAACCATCAATCGTGCTAGCTCTATAGACCTAAAATGGAAGTCAACCCAAATACATAAGAAACACATATAAATTACAAAAGATCAGAAACGAAAAAATTTCTGTCCAATTACAACAGCCAAACGGTACTTGAAACAATCGCATTGCATAAGTAAATGAACCACCTGACCAAATGAAGCTGCAGCTACTGGTTCATCTGAAATATATCTAAAGAATTTTCCAATAGGAGAGCCCAATTCTTCTTCAATGATCTTTAAAGCAACAACTTTGGGAAAAGGGGGGATTTGCTCATGCAGCCCAGACAAAGCCTGCGATCATGATTGCAATCAAACATGAAACTTGTACCCTCAGAACGACTTGAAGATATCACTGCAGTTCTAGATGTGCCAGTTCAGAAGCAAGGAGATGTAATTTTGGAGATCATATATCAGACAGGCAATATCAAATGTGACAATGAATGACTCTCTGCTATTATTGAGGCTGCACATCCTGTTATATATGAATGCTTCACAAATATAGATCATAGAATATCTATCCGAAACAAATCATACACAAATACAAATCAAGTGGATTGGACTTCCAAAGAAGT
This sequence comes from Mitragyna speciosa, assembly GCA_024721245.1. Taxonomy (NCBI): domain Eukaryota; kingdom Viridiplantae; phylum Streptophyta; class Magnoliopsida; order Gentianales; family Rubiaceae; genus Mitragyna; species Mitragyna speciosa. Next base: position 7,425,905 of record CM045554.1, read on the forward strand.
GCAAAAAATAAAGATGTGGCAACAGCTAGATTCTAAAATTTCTAATAAAGAAAAACAAGAAACCTTGGAGATTTCAGAACCAATGATATCTGGTCTTGTGGAGAGGGACTGACCAACTGCACAACAAGCAAAATAATAAAGTAAAACTTCTGCAACTCTCAACTAGATTACTCACAAAAATTTTCAAAATTTACGATTCTGTGGAAGAATGCTAGTTGAAAAAAAAAGGGAGGTTATGTACTAGAACCGAAAAGAGAAAAGAAAGCACATATTAAGAACTTGTTTGCACAGAGAAAATGGTGTGCTTACTTTTTATAAATGTCGGACCCAAATTCAGCACTGTTCCTTTCAACAACATTCCAAAATTATACTGGGAAATTTCCTTATCAGCAACATTGCCTTTGGAAGAACTGATCCCTGAGATTCGCATTCTTATTGCCGCAGAAGAAAAGGCAGCAAACACCTTAAAAAATAAATGAACTCGATGAGGATTAAGTTCAACAAAATAGCCCATTCAGAAGCTCTCTCCAGTGTAATTATAATGCAACCCAGCATGATCAGCCAGGAAATCTTTCACCACATATAGTGAAGTTCAAGGATATCTTCTTACATCATAAGGATACTCATGCTAAAGGGAAAATCACTGAATATCCATCAAACACTGTTTCCACATAAGTAAACATGCTAGGAGGATTCAATGAATTTACATTTACAAAGCTTAAGAATTCAAGGTTCCGGATGAGTGCAAAGCTAAGAAAAATCTTTTTAAGCAAACTGACTGGTTTCCAAATAGTTTAGTCATGCTTTTTAATAAGTTCAGTGTTCAGACATCTTCAACCATGAAAGTGATAGAGCATTCTGTATAGTTTCTTTCTTCCTTCAAAAGGTTGTACAAATTAAAATTACCCATCATTTTAATCATGGGTAGGTACAGATCAGAATATTTGAAAATTTTAAGCTCCAATGCAAGACCTTAGAATTATTATGGCAACCTTATATTCTTGTCAAAAGCAACGGATAGGAAATTTGAAATGCATCGGCCATTCTCCAAAAAAAAAAAAAAAAAAAAAAGTTGAAATTGGAATATTTCCAACTGCACGTGAGTAGATCTCAAAAGTAATAATTATACAAATGATCAGGACGTGTAAATGTACCTCTAGAAGACGGAGGGCAACTACATGAGGCCTCAAGCTAAAATAGTCAGCCACTTCTTCAGGATCATATGACTCAGGCAATGGCTTTGTCCGCAACCTGGATAGATAGTAGAAATAGCTAATATATGCCTCCAATGCTCGAAGATCAGCAACCAATAAATCAACCCCAGAAAGCTCTGTCAGGATGTATCAAATGCCCAAAGTCAAATAAATAAGGAACAAGGCCAGGACAATTAACTTTTACATGCATATCAACAAGGAGGCCCCTGAATATTACATTTGTTAATTTTAACACCTAAAAGGTTCAGTCTTGATTTCAACATTTCTTATTATTTTCAACAGCTCACAGAGCAAAATTTGATGAGTTATTACATAAAACCTCCACCTGCAACTTACCACAATTAGCAAATCTCATAATTACCAAACTAGTTTAAAATCGTCTCTAATCAATATTCCTTGCAACTTGCAACTAACAACAATGAACAATCCACCTTTATATCCAATAACAACTATTGACAATCCTTGGTTTAATAAAAAACAATACTAGTAACTCAAAAAAAAAAAAATGACATGACAGAAGTGACGAAATTACTAAAAAACTATAGAACTAATCAAATATTAGCAGTATGAAAGAATAACAAGGGAAGACCTGGACAATAAGGCTGAGGCCAAGAGGAAGTCCTATGACGGGAAGAACAAACAGCAAGTGGGTCTTCAACATAACGAAGCCAAATTAAGTCATCAATTGATTTTGCAACCTTGGGCATGTGAAGGGTCCTGTTGGTCCATTCCACGCCTTTACTAAATCCCTTCTTTATAAACTCAAAATCCCTTTTCACCACCGCCACCACATTTCCCGCAGCACCTCCACTTCCACCGCCACCAACTTTTTGCTTATTCTTGATGGGTTTTGCAGCATCATTACTTGAGCAAAATCCTGGCTGGACCGATAAAGCCAAGGCCATTTTAATGCCCCGAAACTGAGAAAGAAAAAAAAGGCGATTGAATGAGAATAGCCCAGCTTTGCTTTAACTAACCTGTGATGACCATCGCTATCCAACCACGAGTTTGTCCTGTGTAGTGGGAGTTGCTTTACGTGTTTCTTTTTCTTGTACACGGATTACGTTTACACGGAGAGTGGGATTTGAGGGATTCTTCTAGACACGCCTCACAAGCAGAAAATAGTGACAGTTGTCCTGGCAATTGCAGAAAAAACAACTTCAAATCTTATTCAGGAATTATTCAGGAATTCCTGAATCATATACTATATACTATACAATGATTCAGGAATTACACAAAAAAAAAAATCTTATTCAGGAATTATACAATTATACTATATCTTACAAATCATATACACCTTCATAATAAGAATGCAAGCTCACTGTACTCTTTAGTCTTGTATCTATACAATTACAACGCGTGGCAGATTGTACACAGCCATTCAAATTGAAAAAAAGAAAATAAATATCTATTGCCTGATGATTATATATAGAGACCGATTTATAGATAAATTTATTACTTTCTCAACAAAACCTAATTATAAGTTACTGTGCAGAAAAAAATTTTACATGGTCTTGCCTACAAACCTTGTAATTTGAACAAAAGCCATGTATCTTTTTTGTGTAGAGGGTGAGCTTGATACATGAATGATGAAATTAAAATTGAAAAACTTAATTTTAAAGTCGACTTTTTTAGGCAAACTTCAGGATAAATATTTTTCTTACTGAACTCGAATTTAGAAAATTTGAATTTTACAATCTCAATTTCATGAAACACGAATTAAATCTAAAAAAATTAATATCTAAATAAATGATCCTTAATGCACTTGTACTGCAGTATATTTTTGTCACGATTCGAACCTAAAGGTCATGACCGGCATGTAACTTGAGATAAAATAAACCCCCCAAACCACGTAAGCCTTAACTTTCCTCTAAATTCTACCAAAATTCGGCAGTATCTCCTCTGTATTTGGACCTTTCCCAAAAATTTAAAAATACCTGCACAAAATTTCAGCCAACCCAAGGATTTCCAATACATTCACAATACACTATATCGTCTCATTCACAAATTTTACACCATATTTCCCATAAGTTTATAACCTACTAACACAAGTAATCAAGCATCTAAATAGTCCAGCATCAATCATCCATTTCAATCATAAAAAGATATGACCATAAGAATTTCATATATTTATGCATAAATATCCCAAGATTCATAACTTACAACTAACGGAGCAGCTATTCCAAAAAAAATAATATTTACAATACCAAGTACTATATAACACGGCCACAAGTGTAAAATAATACTTATACTATACTATACTCGGGACAACAAAAATAACCGGGTAATACCTCTGAATTCGAATGACTATACGATTCTTCTCTGGATTCTAACTCCTGCACTTTCTACAAAACACTGAAAAATATTGAGGGGTGAGTTTTTTACACTCAGTAAGCATAATACATATTATAAACTATTGTAAACAATTTCTTTAAAATCACCACTTTTGGTATAAAATCTGTATAGTCATCACATATGACATAAAACAATCAATAAAACCACATTCTTAGTCTCATAAATAACTTTAATTATTTCTCGAAGTCACAACTATGCAGAACCTACTATCCCCCAAAGGGTAATTATCCCGCGAAGGGTACTCTGTCCCCGAAGGGCTATCCCCGGAAGGGTATCTGTCTCTGTTCCCCGAAGGGTAATCTGTCCCCTAAAGGGTATACTATCCCGTGAAGGGAGGGAATCACTGCGGACATTCCCTAGCCGGCATATACTAGGTGCACCCAGATTAACAATAACCCTGTTAGTTTTAGTTAGTTCTGCATAGAATTACTTTCAAATCATTTTTACAATTAAATTATTTCAACTTTATTTGACAAAAATCATTATCACAAACAATTATTTACTTTCTCATTCTTTAATGTTAAAACTTTAAAAATATATAAAAACATATTTTGAAAAAAACGTCAAATGTATTATCTTATACACTCAACGTAAATCATTCACCTTTAAATATTTTGCAAGCTCATTTAAACTATCATGTACAAAATAAACCACTTTGTATGCATTTTCTCAACGTAAATCCATTTACCAACATATACGTATGTCAATCTCAATTTATACATATAGCATACTTTAAAATATTCACAAAATGCTTTGCAAGTAATATATAGAACTAGTGATCCATAATATGTATTACACTTACTTCAAATAAGCTATGTACTAAAAATTTCGGAGTAAACTTTCCCTCTTAGGCGGCTTCCTCCGCCACGTGCTCTCTTGAATCTATTATACAATATAACGATCAAAATTAACAACTAAAAATATATTAGAAAAATAATACTCTAATTTTAATCTAGCCCCAAGGCTTAACTCAATCACTTACCCATCTTACATGGCCTAAACTATAATCAAAATCTCAACTTTAATTTCCCAATTTCTTAAAATTTCATAAACCCTAGAATTCCATATACTCAATTTCTATTCCATGCATGCTATCACTTTCACAAAAAATATCATATATTTCATCATAACTTATTTAATAAACAAGATTCAAGAATAAAATTACCTTATTTAGCTTAATCAAAATTTTTCCTTTTCTTCTCTCTCTCTCTCTCTCTCTCTCTCTCTCTCTCTCTCTCTCTCTCTCTCTCTCTCTCTCTCTCTCTCTCTCTCTCCTCTTGCTGGCCGGACTTGTTGCCGGCGTCTGGTGGCTGATCGGAGTTGGGTGGGTGGCCGGACTTTCCCTCTTTCTTCCTCCCCTTTCTTCTTCTTCTTCTCTCTTTTTTTTTCTTTCTTTCTCACTATTTCTCTTCTATTTTGCAGAAGTTTCTGCTTGCTTCTTTTGGAAAAAATCCCATCGACAGTTGCTTTTTCTTTTCCTTTGTTTCTTTTTTTTTTTTTTAACTATGGCCAAATGACCTTTTTACCCCTCACTTATATTGGGTATTACAATTTTAATAGATGTATTATTCATTACAAACAAAGTCCACAAATGAATCAACAAAAAGAGTCGTAGAAGCTATATAAACGTAAGGCAAATATAAAGCAATCAACGACAAAGCACAAATTCAATTTTGGCTGTTTAAGAAAAAAAATTTTGACCATAACCCCACCATAAAAAATCTACAGCAGTTTCCCCTTTCCTTTTTTTCGCCCCTTACTTCTCCAACCAGCAACAAGCACACTTTACATCAGTCACCATCGGATCTAGACTAGTGTGATTCTGTTTTTCAAAAACATATTTTTTTGAAAATTTTATACACGTTTTTTAATTAAAATAATCATCTAGATGGAGCTTAGTTTCTGGCTGCCCAATGGTGATAAGAGTGTAGCAGTAGACAAAAGAACTTAGAATGAATTTGTTTTGTATTAACCAATTGAGTTTGACATCGCAATATAGCATGCTCCTTGATAGGATGCATAACTTCTGGACATTTTTGCTGAATGACATGCTTGAAAAGATGTCCGATTTGAAACTGCGACCATGACCGGTGATCCATTCCGCTGCTTCAATCCATACTTGGATTGGTCCTCCTCCTTCAGTCTGAAGTCAACTTATCCTTTTTGGCCAGATACATCTTGCCATTATGACGTCTGTTCTTTCCTCTTGTTTGGTCAGGTTGCCCTCGCTTCCTCAAAACAAATGTCACATACAGATAGGCTACTTCCCATTCATCCGGTGATAGCGTACTTTGGTCGTTGTTTCCTTCACCCAGAACACCCATTCTCCGCATGAGCTCAATGAACTCAGGATTCTTCGAATGCTCATCAACAAAAACACGAAAATTATTAACAAAGACCAGCTCCAAGTCATACTCTTCAACCAATTATTTGAAGACACGGAAAGGAACAGTCCACTCTGGTAAGTCAACCTCATCCTTGAGGTGGAATTGGTATTTGATCCCAAAGGGACTTGAAGATTTGAACTTCCTTTTCGAATATTCCTCTTCAAAACGTACTGAGTAAACGCTATTACCAAATCCCAATCCTTCAGATTCTCTAAGATTCTTGAAGATAACATTGGCAGGCATGGTTCCAATGAAGACTCCTCCTGGACGAAATCAAAGCTGACACATTGGCGAAAGCCTGCCGTGCATGTAGAAGGATGGAATCTAATAACCAAAGCCTGATGAGTGAAGCCCTTCATTCTTATTCTTCCTCTCTAGTAAATGGAATTTTTTCTGCCCTTGATGCTCTTCGTATCTCAGAACAAAATCTTGAGTCATTGTTTACTATGGGGGGAAATGCTAAGGATAAGAACCTCTGGATATAAATCCCAATAATTTAAGTGTTTCGAACGGCATGGCAGTAGTGGAGGGACAACTGGTAAATAAACTGCGAAATGATAGATCCCAAGAGCTTCCTATGCCTAGCGATGAGTTGGGTAAGGATGTACAGATGCAATTAGAATAATCTGGCTAAATAATATATATATATATATATATTTTTTATCACTCCTATGGATTTGCTTATATGGAATTGTGGGGAGCAAGGAATGATGAGTTTAGGATAGTGTTTAGGGATTTAGTTAATAGGTTCAGACATGTGATAGTCATCATTTTGGAACCAAAAGTGTCGAGTATAGGCAATACATGAATTTTTAACAAACTTAATTTTGAGAACCTGAATGTTATCGAGGCAAATGGGAGATCAGGAGGTATTTGGGTAGCATCAAAATCAAGCGATGTTCAAATAGCAGAAATTCAAAGACATGACCAAGTGCTGCATGTTATAGTTTCTAATAACCAAGAAAACTTTACTTTGTCTGTTGTGTATGGTAGTCCAAGAGCTTTGGAAAGGGAAAGATTGTGGGAAAACATTAGAATCTTCTCCCAAAATGTGATTGGTCCTTGAATATTAGCAGGATACTTCAATGATTACTCAGATTCCTTAGAAAGGAGGGGTCGACCTGTCAATGACAATAGGAGGAGAGCTAAATTCAATGATAATGTCAACCTCTGCAATCTTATGGATTTGTGATGCTCTGGGCCAAAGCTCACACGGTGTAATGGTAGGGAGGGTAGAGCAAGGACTTACCTACGACCGGATAGAGCACTTGTGAACGTTGAATGGATGTTAAAGTACCCGAAAGCTTCAGTTATGAATTTGCCCAAGGTGTATTCTGATCATGCTTCGCTAATCATTCATACTAGTGGTAATCTCTCTAGACCTTATTCTCAACACCCTTTTAGATTTGAAGCCTGTTGGATGATGCATGACACCTTTCAATCCTTTGTTAGAAACACTTGGAATAATTGTATCTCTTTTATTGATAACTTGCACCGGTTTAAAATTGCTTTGTCTGATTAGAATAAAAATGTCTTTGGTAATGTGTATAGGAGAAAAAACCAGCTCATTACTAGATTGAATGGCATTTAGAAAAGCCGAGAGAATTATTTTTCTAATTATCTTTGCAATCTTGAGAAAATACTTATAAATGAATATAGAAATGTTTTGAAGCAGGAAGAAATTATTTGGTTTCAAAAATCAAGATCCAATTGGATTGTTCAAGGTGAAAATAATACTAGATTTTTTCATATGACTGCATTGAATAGGAGAAAGAGAAATAAAATTGACATGCTTAAGATTAATGGTATTTGGTCTAATGATTTGAACACTATTAGGAATCACAGTCAGGACTATTTTTTGACACTCTTTGCAGGGCCAAATGTCCACATTAGCCTATTGTTTGCAACTTTTTTCAAACCAGAATTGAAGAAAATGATCATGCTGATTTGTTATCCCCACTCACTGTTGATGAGATCAAAAGTGATTTATTTTTCATGAATGGTTTTAAAAGTTCAGGCCCCGATGGTTTTCACCCAATATTTTTTCAGAAATTTTGGAATCTTATTTATCCTTTCTTTTGCAGACTAATTTTTGATATGTTTGCTTCTGCTAGTTTCCTAAGGATATAGGGGCAACTCTAATTTGTTTGATTCCTAAAGTTGATCATCCTGAATGTTGTTCTCAATTTCGTCCTATCAGCCTCTGTAATGTGACGTACAAAACTTTAACGAAGATTTTGGTTTGTAGAATTAAACCTCTTATTCCTAACTTAGTTTCCCTATTCCAAAGTAATTTTGTCCCTGGGAGGCTGACCTCTGATAATATCATTATTACCCAGGAGATTATCTACACCCTGCATCATAAAAAAGGTAAGAAGTGATACATGGTTCTTAAGATTGATTTGGAAAAAGCATATGATAAAATTGAATGGCCTTTCTTGTTAAATACCCTTAAGGATTTTAATTTTCCTTATCACTAGATTTTTATTATTTATGAATATCCCAGGTGCAATAGTGTTTCAATTCTTTGGAATGGTTCCACTTTGCCTACTTTTACTCCTAAAAGAGGTTTGAGATAAGGGGACCCCTTGTCCCCATATCTTTTTGTTTTCTGTTTGGAAAAGTTGTCCCATTTGATTATGGAGAGGGTTTTTAATAAGGAGTGGGAGGAGGTTAAAACTTCCAAAGATGGTCCTTCATTCTCCCATTTGTTTTTTGCTGATGATCTTCTCCTTTTTGTGAAGGCCGATAACCACCATTGCCATATTATTAGAGAGGTTTTTGAGACTTTTTGTAATTCTTCAAGTCTTCATATTAATTTTAGAAAGTCCAAGATGTTTGTGTCTCCCAATATTTCCAATCAAAATGCTAGAGTTTTGAGTCAGGTTACTGGGATTCCTTTGACTACTGAGTTGGGTAAGTATCTTGGTGTGCCTATTATTCACAATAGGAAAAGTAAAGAGTGCTTTAAGGATGTTATTGATAAGGTCATCTCTAGATTATCGGGATGGAAAGCAAAATTGATGTCTTTCATGAGAAGGGCAACTCTCATTCAAAGTGTTACTTCTTCCATACCCAACTATACTGTGTAAACGAACTTGCTCTCTATTTCATTTTGTAAAGAATTAAATAGAATTAATCGAAATTTCCTTTGGAGTGATTGTGAGGATAAGAAGAGAGTACAGTTGATTAATTAGGATACAGTTTGCACAGATAGGAGCTTTGGGGGGTTGGGTTTGAGGAAAAGTAAGGAGAATAATTTAGCTTTGCTTTCTAAGATAGAATGGAGAGTTAACACAGATGAGAAATTACTTTGGATCCAAACCTTGAAGGCAAAATATCTTAACAATTGCACCCTCACTGATTATTCTTCAAAGAGACCAACTTCCCATATTTGGAGAGGTGTTGTTATCATTAAGGATTTCATTGTCAGTGACACTAAGTGGGTCATAGGAGAAGGTAGTTGTATTTCTTTTTGGTTTGATTGGTGGGTACTAGACAAGCCTTTGGAGATTTACAAATTGAGAGAGTTATCTAATAATGATCGTAGTTTAAAAGTCTCTGATGTCCTTTTGCCAGAGAAGTCCTAGAACCTTGATTATCTTAATTGCATGCTCCCAGCTTATATTGTGTATGCTATTATTGCGACTCCTATTCCAAAGGCCTTATCTTTGGATGATCAACCTGTTTGGGGACTTAACACCTCAGGTAATTTTTCCACCAAATCTGCCTACCAGAATCTTTGCAGGCATAATGCACTCAATGGCAAATGGAGATGGATTTGGAAACTAAAACTCCCACAAAAATTGAGGGGTTTTCTTTGGATTTGAAGTGTGGAAAATTAATCACTAACCACATGAGAGTGAAAAGGAAGCTTACAGTAGATGCCTCTTGTCACAGATGTGAACATATAAGAGAAGACCTTGATAATCTCTTCTGCGATTGCTCTCAAGTAAGACAAGTTTGGAGGATATTCTTACTGGAAGAGGAAGTAAATCAAACAATCAATATGAGTTTTTTTTATTGGGTGTATCAGGTGGAGGGATAGAATATCAAAATGAAATGTTCTTTAGAGCCTACTCTTTACTATAGTTCTTTGGCACATTTGGAAGGACAGAAACTTGGCTTGCTTTGAAGGGATCTCGAAACCAACCAATGCCACTGCAAAATTGGCCCTCGACTATGCGAGGGAATTACAAAATGCATTTACATTAGGTAAGACTACTTTAGTTCCCAACCATACCAAACTAATTAGTTGGGTTTTCCCACCTACAGGGCATATTAAGCTAAATATGGATGGTGCTGCTAAAGGTAACCCAGGTGAAGCAGGCTTTGGAGGGATTTTTAGAGATGATCAAGGAAGATGGATTTCAGGTTTTTACGAAAAGGTGGGGATTTCCACAAGTTTGGTGGCGAAACTATGAAGTATCAGGATTGGTGTCAAAATTGCAAAAGAAAGAGGCTACAATAAACTAATAATGGAATCAGATTCGAAAGTAGCAGTTGACATCATAAGTGAGAATTGTGAGGTTCCTCCGCATATTTTGGCTTTGGTAGCTGATTGTAAAACTTACTCCCAAGGGCTCCAAGTTAGGTTCCAACATACTTATAGGGATGAAAACTATTGTGCAGATTTTTTGACAAATAAGGGTGTGAAAACTAATGACCCCTTTTTGTAGCCAACCAGCAGTTGGGTTAGGCATTTTGATTTATTCATATAGTTTACATATTCATTGGGAGAGACCTAATTGACCTGTATCTGCAAATATTTTGTTTATTTAATTATTTCTCCTTTATTACCAAAAAAAGAAAACCTGCCGTGCATGTGCCTTTGTAGACCGTGAATAATGCATGGCAAACTGGCAGCTACAAATATCAAAAGAGGCATCATCTTCCGAAACTTTAACCAAGTGGCCATCAAAACCATCCCCACACAAAAGTTTTGCAGGGAATGAGAACGAGATCCTCTTTCGAGCTTGATGATAATTTGCATCACCATTGCAATGTATCCAGCAGTATTCTATCGAGCCCTGAGCAATATCAACGCCAACATAATATCCAACCTTTGCTTTGTCCCACTTGTTCAGATCACCACCTTCTCCACATGCAAGATCCAGAACCGCATCCCTTCTCTTGGCATGAAATTGAATCAAGACACTCTTAATCCAATTGTTAAGCTTCCTAAAATGGATGACAGGACTTGCTTCTCGCTGTTCAAGGTCTGGTTGGTTCTTGCATTGTAACGATCAGCAACTTTACTAGCAAAATCTTGTGTACTCTTATCCTTAAAAAACCGCGCATCTCCTTCTAGGATTGGATTGGGTTCTTGATCGATGGGGTTCAGAAGACCCTGCAAACAAAGATCCTGGGTTTCTTTGCTTCATGGCACTTGTCAAAAAGCTTCAGTAAAACCTTAAACAAAAATAAAAGCTTCAGTAAGACCTTAATCAAGAAACAGAACTTCTGGGGTTAGGAACTTTGTGATAGAGGGTTTCTCAACTTTGAGAATGTAAACACAGATGCAGCGGCAGAAGTTCTTTAAGTGAGACCTAAATCTCATTCTCCCCAGGAAAAGGAGACAAATTCGTGGCATTTTTAGGAATCTCCATAAGAAGATCAACGTCAATCCTTTTCCATTGTGGGTTAAATTACTCTATTGGTCCCTCTTAAACTTTTAATAATTGTGTTTATTGAGTCCTTCAAATCTTATATTAGTTTGTAGTTGGTCCGAATATAATTTATATCAAAATTGCCTTTCTATGAAAATTTTGTTTTTCTTTTTTTTATCCTTTTCTTTATATTCTTTTTTCTTATATTTTCTTTATTGTATTCCTCTTAAGGAAAAACATAATAATTTATTTAAAAATAATAATCTTTTTATAAGTTTTTGTCATCACATCATTTTTCAGTTAAAATGTTTGATGGTGAACGTTAATGGATACATGTATAGCTAAGCCCTTTTGCATAGTGGCACCAAAAATGAACACACTAACAAATAGTAATTAAATAAAATATCAATAATTTAGAAACGAACAGAGGATCGAGCAGTTAGAGCTCTATGACTTCACTCAGAGGTCGGAGATTCGAATCCTTAGCTGTATAATAGTGTAGGTTTAATAAATAAATAAATAACTGGGGAATGTAATTAAATACCTACCTTGGATCTTTTCTAAACTTGGAAGAAGTTCCACCACAGAAAAACACCATGAGATCTCCACTTGACATTCCACATAACAAATGCGCACGGATTAACAACTTTTATCTTATGTGGCCCAATAACAAAACACAATTTGATGTCCTTAGCCAGTACCAGTCAACCTTTGGATTGGCTCTGTATCCCCCACATCGTACTTCAATATAGTTTACTATACTACTAATCCCCTGTCACCCGACTTCTTCAATCTCAGCAAATCTTTTATTTTCAGCCCTTTTTCTTGCTAGCTACAATACAAACTCTCCGATCTAGTTGAACAAAAAAATTATGGCAGCAAATGCATTGATGGATTGCAGCATTCCCGTCGTTAGCCTTGCACTCTTCTCTTGATCCAAGTGAAAGTTCGCCGCTGCTTTAGCACTGCTGACCAATGCTTCGTCCGGCAGGTTCGCAATGTCTGCTGATTGGGTGCCTGGCAAACCCCGGCCACCCTACCTTGACGACTCAGCTCCGGGGTACGTTTAAGTTAATTAAATGTTGCATGTATTGTTTCACGTTGCTTCAGAGACTTTGGCTTCAATCAACTACGTTTAGGTGAAGTTCCAGAAAACTTGGAAAGAAAGAAGAAATCTGAACTCATCCACTCCCGAATCTCGATGGGCCATGCTTTCTATGGTACCTATGACTTTTTAATTAATTGGAACTTCAAAATTTTTAAGTCCCACACCATGAATCACTGGAAAATGATTATTACGGCGAATTCGAAACTTCAAATGTGATTAATTTGACGTTAACAATTCTAATTTAAAAACAATCATCCTGCTAAACTGTACAAGCATTTGTCCAGTGTCGTAGTACTAGTAACATTTTGCATTTGAAATCTTGGAGTTCGAAAAATATGCTTCAAAATTGTCAGAATTAACAATGGGATGTCCTATCCTAAGTTAACATTTTTGGAATGCGGAACTACTATTGATTGCAGTCAGGGAACCTAGTATCAGAGGCATTGGGCTTGGGTAAACTCGAGTAATTGCTTAAAGAGGGGTAGTTTTGAAAAACTTTCTGAAAGGGGAGTTAATTGGAGGGGTGTTTTGAGAGGGAGGTTAGCGCATCAAGTGAATGCGTTTTACAAGAATGCGCATTCGGTCAATGCCTAGTGTGTGTGTGTGTATAGATATACACACACACACGAGATGCGCTTTTTCTCCAAACTGCACTTTTACCTAAGGGGTAGTCTAAATTTTTTATTTTTATTTTTATTTTTTATGGCACTGAGAGAGGATCCAAGTCCAATTTTTGTGGTGCAATCCATCCAAGCTACTTGTATAAGTACACCTGATCATCACACGAAAACAGTTGGATTCCCCTAATAGCCTTGGGGATTAAAAAGTTAAACCCCTTCATCTCAAGGAAAGAATTTGCAAAACAAAAATATTTAAGTAAAAAAAAGTGTTAATATTCTTATACACATATAAAATTAAAGTATTTCGAATATCAACAGAAATGATGTGTTTTTTGAATCAAAATTTACTTATGTAAAAAAATATCAACATATGTAAAATTAATCCGAAACAAGATATTGTTCACACCTTCTCTCTTGTCGCTATGTTTTCAACTAGTTTGGAAATTGCCTTTTGCCTTTTAATTTCAACAGGTTTTGTTCTCTATCTGTTAATATGGACAAGTTTCCATTCTAGCAGGCTTTGCTTTTTACCCTTTTTTTTTTATGTCATATCAATTTTAGTAGATACTAATAAATGAACAGACCTAAGATTGTCTAATTGGAAAACGGAAATCATTAATTTATTTTAACAATAGTTTTTTGTTTCTAAGTTCATCTCCTTCTTCAAAAAAAAAAAAAAAATAATGTCAAGAGTGAAAGATACTATATGGGAAGTGAATTTATTATTAGGTTAATTACAGTTTACCTCCTGAAAGTGGGAGTAACCTACACTTTGCCCCCTTGAATACAAAAAATATACACTTTGCACAAAAAACTTTGGGTTAAAATTTTTTTATTAACTTCATTTTGTATAAATTATTAAAAGTTGAAATTGCCCTTCTAATTACACGTATATTGACAAATATACCTATGGGTATTAAAACTTACTTCTTCTCCAATTTTATCCCTTGCATATCTATTATACTCATATAATACGCATTTATACGTATAATTTTAAAAAACTAATATTGGAAAATACTCATACATGCTTTTTATCTAACCATATAAAATTTATAAAAATTCTTGTTGTATTATACTTCATGAATAATATTTGTGGCAAAATTCTAAAATATGTGTAATAGTAATGATATATCTTTCGCATTATATACAAAACAATAAAGATTTACATCCAAATTTTTATACATGCATATATATAAACCAATAAGATGCATATATATATTCAAAAAAATTTGTACAAAATCATATTTGTCAAAAATTAAAAGACAGTAAAATTTAGACTGTCCTAAGCTCTAAGACAATAATTTCATTAAAATTAAAGTGAGACAATATTAATTTGATTGCATTAAAAATCACATCACGTGTCTGACAATAATTGCATTAAAATTAAAGTGAGACAATAGTAATCTGATTGCATTAAAATCACATCACGTGACAAATTAAAAGCTTGCTTTACAGGCCAGAAAAAAAAATTCGACACTGCACATTATGCAAAAGCAAAAAGATCCGCATTTATGCAGCATCCACGTTAAGCGCGGTGGTCATTTTTAACAGCCTGGCAGAATGCCGGGCCTCTAAAAACAAAAAAAAACTTATACTGCGCGTTGGGCGAATGCGCATTCTTATAAGCGCATTTGCCTAATGCGCTAATCGCCTTCCCATCACCACCCCTCAAAATAACCCCCATTTTAGAATGTTTTTCAAAAACACCTCTCTTTAAGCAATTACTCGGGGAAACTCGGTTAAGGCTCAAGAATGGGCAGTCATTCTAGTGTTGGTTTTGTACTAAAACCAATTAATTCTAAAATTATAATTTATATTTATTATCAAGTGATTAGGAACCTAATAGGTAAGGGTTACCTATTACCGAATTCTTGTTGGACAAGATGTCTTAATTATTACTTTATAAATAAGTTCTAAATACCACGATTTTACATGAGATTCAATACAATGTAACAAACGTTAGAAAATTAGAGAAAGAAAAACTAGTTATTCTATTATATAATTTTCTTCGTGTTGCGACGTGTTAAGTGGATTACTTGGTGTTGATGAATCCTGATGAGGATTTCTATGAGAATCTCAAGAAGGTGTTCGTGTGATACCTTAGAGGCCGGACATATGTACGGCTGTGGTTGACATTGTGTATCGTTAATCAAGAAGATGTTCGTGTAGATACGTTAGAGACTGGACACGTGTGCGGTTGTAGTTGACATCGCATATCGTTAATCAAGAAGAAGTTCGTGTGGATACGTTAGAGACCAGACACGTGTGCGGCTGTACTTGACATCGCGTATCGTTAATTAAGTTGACTGTAATTATGTCATCAAGAAGTACGTTTTTATTTTTGTATAGATGATCAAAGATTCTGGTTAAAAATTAATTTTATATTACGCTGCGTCAAATTATTTTAGCATATTGATTTCTTAACATTAACATCCAGGAGGACAAACAGTCTACTTGGGGCAACCAGTCCAATGGGGTACGTAACCAACAATCTTGGTTGTTGAATTCCTGGACATTACATTCGTAGAGCATCAAAGAAGCATCAAGAAAGACCCTGAGAAAAAGAGGTACCCTGGTTGAGCTTTTGACCGCTTGGGCAACTCCAAGAACCCCGAATACAAAGTCAAGGAAATCAAGAATGGTACGTAATAACAAATTACACTTATATTAATCTCTAATTAAGCACCTAGTTTTTCATTGTTCCCCCATCTCAATTACTACATAAGTTCTGATAATGGTTCTCGGTCTTCTGTTACATTTTTTGATTTTTAGACCGCCTTGCTTTGTTGGTTTTTGCGGGATTCTGTGAACTGGACCGCTGGAGAACTTAGCTACTAATCTGGCATACCCATGGCACAACAACGTTGGAGACGTTCTCATCCCTAGATCAATTTATCATTAACCTTTTTTTTTTTTTTTTTTTGATGATGGGGGTGTTTAAATCATACACATTGTAAAAAACCTCGTGTAACATTAATTGACATTGACTGAGTCCCATCTGCCCATTCTGGAATGTAATTTACAAGTGTTAGTTAATTTTTTCACATGCCCCCATATACTTGTTACACACCAATGTCGGACGACCAGTTAAAAGAATTGTGATTATTAATCCGAGGTAGTTTTTTTATGTTTGTTTCTCATTCTTGTTATTGATTATAAAGTAAAAAAAAATGGATTACTCAAATTGGATTTTGAGCTGTAGTAAAAGTATAGAATCGGTGAAGTGGAAAAGTGATGGTCTCTCTGCAAAGTTATACACTTTGTAATGGGCTAGCCATGCAACTTAAGCAGGGTTGTGATCCAAACACCTGTTGGACAACTAATGAACCGGGGCTTGAAAATGCAAGTTGGGTCTGCCTGTGTTACCAGAAAACTGGGTCCAGTCTGTTCTTTTCTGACCCAGTTGATCATTTTACAAACTTTGCCCGATCCACAGAGAATTAATTTTTAATTGCTTTGCTCAATCATAATTTGAATTTTGTTAATAGAATCTTAAAGGATATTAACATAACACAAATCTATTACACTCATCTGTATAACTATACCATAGCTTGATATGTAGTTAAAGTTTAAATTTCAATATTCTACTATATTACTACTAATTTGATGGTGTCATCTTTCATTGGGATTCTCTATAGATGAATCGTTTACTTGTAATGTTTTGCTTCAGGCCATTGCTCTTTGTCATCAAATGATGCGCTGATGAAAATTTGTTAAAAGATAGTAAATTTTTGAAGAAAAATGATAAGTATTTGTTGAGGTCATGGTTCAAAGTTGCGGTTGCAGGTGCGGCCTGCACCATTTCACATTGGTATCAGCATATCAGTTGTTGTTTCGGCAAGACATACATTTTAAAATAATTTATATACTAAAAATTATAAATAATCATTCAAAATATAAAAAGAATGCTAAACAAAAATAATTAAAAAAAATTAATAAAAAATTCTCTAAGTGACCGAGTTGGAGATGATTCGGTCATCCTGGGAGGTGACTTGGTTATCTTGAAACGAATCCCTGAGTCTCGCCACGATTTGGAGTTGATTTGGGGCAAATTTGTTAAAATATTGGCCAAAAAAAAGAAAATTCGTCATTTATAGGTGTCAGAAAAAATTTTTTGGTATCTAAAGGCGCCGCGTTTCCCAAACGCGGCGCATGAACAGTAGTCAAGCGCCGCGTTTGGGAAACGCGGCGGTTACTGTTCACGGTACTTTTTTACTGTTCACGTTTTTTTTTTTTTTTTTTATTTTACAGAATAGGTAAGTGTTTAAGATTTTTTGTATTATTGTTTAGGTAGATTTATAGGATTTAAGTAAAAGTAATGAAGGTAATTCAATATTTGAATTGAAAAATTTTAGATTTAAAAATAATAAAGTTATAAACACCAAATTTTGATATACCACTAAATTTTCTAATATCTTGTGAGCCATTTTTTATTTTTCAGAATGGGAAATTTGGTTTTTAGAGAAAGTGTGCAAAAATCTTCCGGAAAATTATAATTTCAGCACGTAAATATATTTTTTGTCAATTTTTTATTTTTAAATTCATATTTATATCATCATACAAATTTCTAAATTTTGAAATTTTTCTAAATGAATCACTATTTTTTTAGGTATTACGTCAGTTCAAGGACAAAATAATCATTTCAATTTTTGAATACCTTTTTTTGGCTATTTTTGAATTCCAAACTCATATTTCATACTTTTACGTATATTCTAAATTTGTGATAATTTTTCGGGTTCAAAAACTATTTTTTCTATAATGCATACATATCTGAGGCAAAATCGTTTTTTTTTTTACCTAAAAAATTATCACAAATATAAAATGTGCTTAAAATTATGAAATATGAATTTAAGATTCTAAAAAAAATTAAAAATAACTATTTCGCCCTTGAATTGACGTGGTACACAAAAAAATAGTAGTTCATTTAAAAAAATTACAAAATTTAGAAATTTGTACAAGGGTATAAAATATGAATTTAAAAATAAAAAATTGACCAAAAAGGTATTTACGTGCTAAAATTATAATTTTACCAGAAGACTTTTGCACACTTTCTCTAAATACTAGATTTCACATTCGAAAAATAAAAAAATGACCTACAAGATATATTAAAAATTTAGTGGTATATCAAAATTTGGTATTTGTAGCTTTATTATTTTTAAATCTAAAATTTTTCAATTCAAATATTGAACTACCTCAATTACTTTTACTTAAATCTTATAAATCTACCTAAACAATAATACAAAAAATTTTAAATACTTACCTATTCTGTAAAAAAAAAAAAAAAAAAAAAAAAAAAAAAAAAAAAAAAGTGAACAGTAAAAAAGTACCGTGAACAGTAACAGCCGCGTTTCCCAAACGCGGCGCTTGACTACTGTTCATGCGCCGCGTTTGGAAAACGCGGCGCCTGACAAATTTGAAAAAAAAATTTCAGCGCCGCGTTTCCCAAACGCGGCGCCTTTAGATGTCAAAAAAAATTTTCTGACACCTATAAATGCCGAATTTTTCTTTTTTTGGGCAATATTTTAACAAATTTGCCTTGATTTGGTCCCAGATAACCGAATTCCTTCGATTTCTACTCGAGTTAGACGACTAATAGTCGACTTGGAACTGTCTCGAATCGGATTAAGCCGTTCTGTGATGACTCATTATCTTATGAAATGTATGACTTTCTTACAAAATTTACCATTTTCACTTAAAAGTTATGATAACGAAATATGACTGTATTATTTTGATATATTTTACTAGTATAATTAATATAGTTTATTGGGTGCTACCGATTGTACTTCATCTACTCAAGTTGAAGCCTCCCCTGTATTCTTGTTTTAATTTGGCGATCCATTTCCATTTTTTGGTGTGTATCAGGGTTTGCAGCAGGGACAGAAACGGCTGACTAAGTGAAGCGGCGAAATTCCAAACGCACATTTCTTCTCAAATGTAGAGCAGCCGGCTTGCTAGTACTTCAAATGATCTTCTGCAGCACTCGGGGACCAAAGAGAACACAAGTATCTTTTGCATAAAACAACAATAAAAATAAAAACAAAAGAACAAACACAACAAAATCATGTAAACAGAGGCAGTACATAATTTGGGATTCATATATAGTATAGGTAGATAATATCATAATAGTAGATAAATACAGAGGGGGAGAGAGAAAAAGAGAGCACAAAAAAGTACTGCAGAGAGGAGCAGCAGCACATGACATTGTTGCAGGACTAGAAGAGTATTTTCTCACCATTTTCATTGGGAAAAAACAATTAGTATTGTGGGGGTGATCTACTGTGCGTGAAAGTGTTTGCGGATGCATTTCGAGGCGTACTACAGGAGCAAAAGCAAGAAAATCATGAACTCAGCCAATTAGCGGACTTGGGATTTGTTGATCTCCAACAGTATAAGTATATATATATATATATATATATATATATATATGTAAAACATTAAAAAATAATTAATTTATAGTAGTACTACTAAACTTTAATCTTATCGGTATATGTTTTGTTTGTATAATTATTGCGGACAATTGCACAGTGCATGTAAATATAAACATTATGTGACATGTAAATTAGATAAAAATTGTAAACTGGTAAATGTGATGCTATTTATCATATAACCTTCTCTATTTGTAAATTTTAAATAATTTTCAATATCAATCATTCAATATCTATGACTTTCAATCTCTACCTAAAAAGTTGTTCTCAGCAATGGCAGTGACGAGCACTAAGAATCCCTTCCCAAGAGACAAATTGGTGACTGACTACCATCTAACCGTGAGGCAAATGAGTAGAGTCTGTACAGGCACTTGTTAAGAAACAAAAACCCTTCTGTTTTACCCCAAAATAAATTCTAAATCAAGAAACCATTGTGTAATAGTAAGACACATCTGACAACAGGATTCCCACTCTTATTCCTTCCAATACCCTAGACGATAAAGATTTTGCCATTTTTAAACAAGTTTCCTCTTCTCTTTTCTTTTGTTTCTTTTTACCATTTTTCCACTTATTATGAAAAAAAAAGCATTTTAAATTTTTGCAGCCTTTCCAAGACTCATTGGACAGCCACAGGGAAGAAGAGATCAGCTCTTGTCATCCCACCCCCTCCCACCCCACCACCCCACAACGGCACCCCCACCTCTTTGCTCATCAGTACTAATCAGTCCCTTTTGTTTTTGACTTATGCCCTGATCTCTTTCCTTCCCTCTGTTTCTAAAAAAATTGTACAAGCCATATGTTTGTCTCAATAGTATATTGTTTACAAACTATGTTCCTTGTCATGTGAGCAAATAGTTCCCCCTTCTTTCTGATCAATATATATATATATATATATATATATATATATATATATATATATATATATATATATAAAATAGATAATGGGCCGATCCAGAAATGGACAGATACAGATGTGATCCCTAACTTTAACAAGTTGTATATTTTGTAGTAGAGTTCTCAGTAATATCCCTAGTTGCAAGCTTTCTTCATCAAGAATGTCTTTTCTTGGTTATCACTTCCCCTGTGTCATATACTAGTCACGAATGTGTGTCTGGAGAATTTTAACTTTTGCGTTGGACTTCTATGCAAAAATAATGCATTGGCAAATCGGCCATTTTCCATTCCATTATCTATCTGAAGATTCTGAATTCTAGTAGACCTTTTGAATCAGAATTTTGACGATTTCAGAAAAACAGCGACATAGAGCACCAAGTTGGTTATGTGGTTTCTGCAAGACATTACTTTGGGCTGTCACACCTGGTTGGTCAATGATTTGAATGATTTGAAGTTTGGGTTTCTAACAAAATGGCTAGTTTGATTTAATTTTCCATGGAAGTATTTTTTTTAAACATACCAGGTATTGTAAAAAATCAGGTTCAAATCATTTTTCTAATATTTTTAGTCTACAATTATGTTTAATGTAAAATTATGTCATATTACTAAATGATATGCGATGTAGTAACACATAGTTTTGCATTAGATATAATTAATAATTAGTTAAATCAATGAAAGGAGTCACTTCTGAATGTGCCTCTATACATTTATTTTTACCCCAAATTCACAGTCAAAGATAACTATATTGTAACTCTTCCTCATCATAACTTAAAAAAAGGTAAATTTTCACAGAAAATTTGAAAGTTTCAAAAAAAGTATATGTTTCTTCAATAACTTAATATGTCCTTCAGTAATTTTCATCACCAGCATTTTTCTACAATCATTATGGGTATTTTTTTTTCTTTTAATTTTTTTTTAGTTTTTTTTTCTTTTAATTTAGATGCGTGTTTCCTATTGGCCCAAATTATTGAGCTCAACGAGGGCATACTTGTCTTTTCGTTGTAACAATCCATCTCATTTGATTAAAGTATCAAAATTTGTTTTCAAGAGTAAATTGTTGACTACTGTTTTTCGAAATAATTTTTTCTATAAATTTACATAAAACTAGAAGCCAAAAGCAAATGGGCTACATCGAAAGAACTTTATCCACCTCACCTTGTGTAAATGGGTTGTCAAGATATTCATCAATGCAGATTACATTAGTATAGAGAATTGCAACAGCAAAATGTTTTGGTATGCAATATCACTAAACAAAAGGCTTGATAATAGTAAATGAAAGACAACATGAGCACTATGATTTTGACAACTAATGTAAATTATATATGCTTGCTCATGGGAATTGGAAATGTATAATTCAAAAATATATAGTTGGAAATCTAGCCAAACAAAACATAAGAGGTAAAAGAACATCTAATCTGGATGACGTTGCTATTCATGAATGACAACCATGAAGCATGGCAACTTTTTCCTTTTTGAAGCCAATGTTGATTAATTGACTGTGTATCAATCGTTAAAGAATTAATTTATTCAAATATTTTTGTAACATCTTGGTTGGTGCTCTTGTTTATAATCTATAAAAGTGTTATGCCACATCACATAACTTTACACTTTGATGGTTATTTTTTGAAATTCTTTTAAAAAATATTATTGTAGCATTTTAAATATTTTTTTTATAAATATTTATATGAGATAAAAAAATAAATAAAAAATATGTTTAAAGTTTTCTAACAACATGTTCTTAAAAAACAAATCTAAACAAAGACAGCCTTCTAGTGCTAAACTAGTGAATATTACTCCGCATGCCATATTGAACTTTGATATTCCTAAATTTGACAGTTGTTAGTTCTCGTGGTTGTGTCATGTCATCACAAAATACAACCTTTGACCATGCACCTTATTCTTGGTGAAACCTTTTTCTCGTTGAAAATCTGTCCCGTTAAGTTGAATCTTCATCATTAGTTCAATGTTTCAATTTGATTGATGTGATTTTGTGATAACTGAGAAATTCAATGAGATGAGATTGTAGTTTGTATGCAAAGCTACTAATATTGCCACTCCAATCACACCTACTTCTTTGACTTGCCCATAATTGTCGGCAACAAAAGGTTACTTTCGAATTACTTTCGCTTCTTGCGACATTCTGTGCTTTGTGCATGAGAAGCAATTTTAGACGGAACAGGAGGTATGTATTAAGTGTTATGTGGCGTATTAAAAATAATTATATATTATTAAATAATATAAAATGTAATTTATTATCATTATTTAATGATAAATTATTAATTTTAAAAATATAATAACACACGTGATGTATTTAATATTTTTCTCGTAATATGTGCAAAATCCTTGAGCTATATCTTCTTTTATAGAAAACATTTGGACTTTCATCACCATTTTCTTTGTGAGAAAAGAAAAGAAAAGATGTTGCTAAAAACACTTTTGCTGGCTTAAATTCTCGATATATTCTGTTTTCTTCTCTGACCCCAAGTGTCCGACTTCGCACCAAACTAGTGAATTGCCATAACTAAGTGAATTAATCTTTTCTGTACTAGCAATACAAAAAAAAAAAAATTCGCTAAAAAAATACAAAAAAAAAAATTACGCTAACGAGTCAGGAAACATAACAAGTAACTCATATTCAAATTTAAATTTCTCTTATTATAAGGTAAAATTAACTGGCATTTTTATTTCTTTTCTCAGTTCTATTCTTACCTTATATGAAGAAATAACCTCAATCATTCCCTAAATAATGAATTCTGTTAACTGTCTGATCATTGAAATTTTTCCTAATTTCAATTCTTTCTTTTGCTGTTTATTTTCGTACTCCATGTTGTTGTCACACAACACATATGCACTTCTCATTTCTTATGCCCTCTCTTATCCCACATAAATCGTGTAATTGACAAGTGTACTCGAAGCTTTGTTCATCTATCATAGTGTCATAGAAAGTTTCTACCAGCTACAAATCAAAATTGCATCGTGGACATGTTCCCATGGCTGGACGGAATTATTTTCAAGAATAGGGTTTCTACTTTCGTTGCTTCTAGGGGAAGTGATAAGTCCCGTTTATCTACTTCTTTTAATCATGGTGCATATGTAATTTTCCCATTATCTTTTACCAGAAAAGCATTTACTTTCCTGATCTTCTTTATGACTGTTCAAATATCCTATTCATTTTTTTTATTGAGTCTAATGGTTTATTATACGAAATTATGACATATCACTAAATGATACGACGTAGTTTTGTACTAGACATGGTTGAGTGTCTAAAAAATTAGACAGAAGATTTGAACCGTCTCAATGACTTTTGTTATTTCATCCCCACTTGGAATTTGGAAATTTAGTTTGAAAAAAAAAAAAGTATATTATGGAAGTTATTGTTAGGTTACTTTCACAAACTTTTATTGGGTCAAATTTGCCAAATGCATGGAAAAATTTGAGATTAAGCAACAAAAATGAAATTTTCTCGAAACTATTTTGGAACCTAATGCTTAACAACCAAGATCCATCAATAAAATTATACTTGAAAACTAAGTTTTCTAAGATAAAGGAACTTTGATAATTTCATTTGCCCTAGTTGAAAGTAGGACACATAGTGGATAAGTTTTCTAAGATAAAGGAACTTTGATAATTTCATTTGTCCCTGTTGAAAGTAGGACATTGTGAAGATTAAACTTTGACGATAAATAAAAACAATCAAGATGTATCATTATGTTTGAACCTAATGTTAATACTGTTTTCTTGTTGAAAAGCTTTGCTTTATAATTTAGTTAGAGGCTTCAATTTTCTATAAATCATTGCATGGGTCCTCCACTTTATTTTTACTTTAGTGACTTAATTCTGTCGCTTTCTTTACATCTGAGCATTTTGATTATATTGTCGTCAAAAGGTCAAATCAACTAATTATTTTTTCTTCACGAAAATTAGTTATCTTCATGTTGAATAATTAATCATACCGTCCTTCTATTTTATGCTAATCAAATTGAAAGGAACTCCCTTTACAAGAAGAGTAAAGGTCCATGTTTCTGAACTAGCCTCTTGATTTTATCGTCACTTTGTGGACAAAAAATCATAGCCCATAAACTCATCTTTTATCAATAGTTGTCACGAGTAATCATTAGCATTTATTGAATCTCTGGGAGAAACCCAACCTCCTCCCTGATGGCCGTACACTGATTTTCCAGAAGAACTTTCGTGCATAAACCTGTAGTTAAAGCAAGAAAACCAATTGATTGCGAGAAGAAACATTCTTGAGTCCATTGGGTTTCCCAGAGGTACTGGCATTATAATTGATAACTTAGCAGACACTGAAATGGGGAATAAATATGTGAAAATGATCTATGATATTGATCCCTTCAAACCAGTACAGCATGCATTCAACACACTCAGTACAATTTGTGGAAGCATGAAATGTTACAGTCCCAAACATCATCATTCTGTACAAAATGGAAGTATGATTAGTCATGATATTCATGCAAGAATTAAATGTCGAGAATAAGATGATTTCAGGCATGCGAAACAACTTTTGAGATTAAGTAGTTCGATGATAAATATTTAGTAACTTGCAGAGTCACCTGAGTAATACTATGAGTGTATAAAGCTGTTGCTTATGTGCAAATTATGAATAACTGAAACTTTTCTGTGTGTTCTTTATCGATTCCATGGACAAATAGGCAGTAGCTTGATATCATAAGGATAAATTGTATATTGAGTTTCTGTCCAGAAATATCCCAGAACTTTTTTAAAGCTCTAGGTATAGTATGTTTAATTACATTTGCAGATGGAAGCCCATTTCTTTGATTATTAAATTCTTGTTGATTTCCGAGCTTCTGTGCTGTTACAAGTTGCATTAAGACTTACTCCCTGTCAGAATTTAGTAATTTTTATTAATTGTTTTTAGGGATATAAACTAGCTAATCAATCTGAACATTTTAGCATTCAAATTATTTGTTTATCTTACCAAGTGTGTACAACGGACCTTTTATCTAATCGAGTTCTAATAGTTTCAATTTGTAC
Source organism: Mitragyna speciosa (assembly GCA_024721245.1). NCBI lineage: Eukaryota > Viridiplantae > Streptophyta > Magnoliopsida > Gentianales > Rubiaceae > Mitragyna > Mitragyna speciosa. The sequence goes on from CM045554.1 coordinate 7,451,530, forward strand.
GTATAAACTTAAAGTTTTCCACTTATCAAATTATTTTTGAGGCAAATTTAAAATTTTAACTAATGTTAATTCATATTCGATTTAATTAACGAACAAATCAATCTTGAACGAATCATTATCAAGTTTTGAATATCGAATAGATTGGCTTGTGTTTTTTTCTTTTTTTTTTTGTTTTGTTTTTTGTGTATTTACGGATACCATTTGTTGGTCTGAATTGCCTCATTTACTCTCAAATTTTTTCTTTTCACTTGTAGCCATAACAGGCACAGAACAATCCCTAATTGTACTATTGATTCTCGATGTCATCCGAGATTCTTTTTTTTTTTTTTTTACTTTTTGTTTTTCTTTTCGTTTTCGAAAGAGTAATTGGTTTGAGATATAGAGCATTTGTTTGTGTCCCTATTATTTCTGATTCACTACCAAGGGTCGGTGGACTAAATTTGAGCATGCATAACATATTAATGGCAATAACCCTTGATAATACACCTAAAAATTGTACTTTAAAACACACGGTAAGTTAAATTAGCACAGATAAAAACCGTTGTTGCGTTACCAAGCAAATAAATTCATGTTGAAAATGTCTATGTGGAAAGCAATTAATCAATGTACTCCAACTCTTTGTCCCTATACAACACTAGACCAGGGAGATGGAAAGGATATACTGCTAATTCAATCATGGAATTGTAATCAATAACTTTAGTGAGGATGTAAACAATTTACAGCTTGTAAAGTTCTATGCTATTTGCTAGCAATGCGCAAATAGTCTTTTAGAACTTTTTGACACAGCAAATGCTCCCTTTTGAGTCTTCACCTCATAATTATTCTCCAAACTCTACATTAACCCTATGATAATTTCTCTGCAGAAAAAAAAAATCAAAAGAATTCTTTTTTATTTTTGAAAAGGAAATAAAAAGAATTCTAGTAGTACAAATGTCTTGGAGATGATAAATATAAGGTGAAGGGTGAAAATTATGTACATATAGTTGAGACAAAAGCGATGACATACCTGACTTGCTTCTTGTATTTATGTCAACCCTAGATGGCAAAAGATTCTCCTAAGATATTGACCATTCAACGGAAAATCAAATGAGGTTAGGATATCATTGTAAAGTTCTGATCACTTGCCATGCACATATGAGGCAATAATGACCGTGCAAGTGAGAAGCTAGTGATGCAGCAGCACAGCACACACATACACAAACACACATGCACACACACACAGAGGCTATTAGTGGGATATATATATATATATATATATTAACGCAATTAAGCACCCCACCCCATGTCTAGCTTTTTCAAGTTTCAACTGTCAAGCAGAGAGTCAATTGGCTGGATCTTGTGTAGTGTAGGATTTTGATATAAATAATCATCTTATGGAAAGCTAATTACTGGGCTTAATTTTTAATGCATAAAAATACAAAATGAGTCGGTCCAAATTAATATGGTTTTAGCTAAATGAAGTACAGGTTTAAGACAGTTAATCAGTAGTTGAAGTGTATAAGTACTATGTTAGGGTGGCAACTGGAATCATTCTAGTTGTCGTTTTTTTGTTTCTTTTGGGCTATTTAAGGAGGGATTACCTGAAAGGAGGAGTATATGGTATGTGGCAATTTAATTTACATGCTGGGGACAGATTGGAAAGAAGAAGTGATGGGGGAAAAGAAAAAGAAAGCAGAATGTATGGGGTTGAGTTGGGTTGGGTTTTATGGGTTTCTCTTTTTTCCTTTTTTTCCACTTTGATTAGCTAGAGAAAGTTGAGTGTGGGAGTAGTAAAGTTGGAGCAGCATAATAGGGAGATGAGGAATCCATGTTGTCCAAACACTCCCGGACAAAGGAGCTTCAGAGTAGAAAAGCTACATTTGCTTTACGACCCAGAAAAGGAGATTTCAAAACACCGGAAGGCCATGAGCCCCATGAGAGGGAGAGGAGCTCTTAGGAAATTGCGTGGCTACTCCTAACTCAATATTACAGCACACAGCCCCACCTCCCAACCCAAAGCCCCCATCTGTATTACTTTCTTTGTACGTGTGTGTCCATATTTAGTGGTGGACTGGGATGAACACCAACCTCACAATCTCCTCCTTTCCCTCACAAGACAAACCCCAACCAAAAATTTGGTAGAGAAAGGAAAAAAACCTTGTGTTTAGCCGCTGGTTTTTAGGGGTTGATTTGGTTTACCCGGCCAGCCAGCCCAGCCCCATTGCTTGTTTTTGCCACTTCAAAAGGATTTTGGTTTCTTTAAGTCCTTTCTTTCCCTTTCTTTTCTTGATGGATGGGAATCAATAAAGATCTTTTGAGGATTAAAGACCCGTTTATTTAGGTCCCAGTTTGATCCTCCAGATCTCTTCCCTATATACGAGAACCCCCCTCACTATCGTCCTCCTCCTCCCCACCGTTTCTTCAATCTACTTCACTCTTGAGCCTAATTCTCTAGGTCCTTCACCGCTTCATCTTCACCATCCTCATAAAATTGTGAAAGGCTTACTTATTTTTTCAAATTTATGGCAAACGTACAGTTCTTATTATGATGATGTTCAGAGGTCACATATTTGTTTGGCTTCTAGGAGATGGAACAAGTGTACACAGATATGTTTTTCATGGCTTCAAGATTTGTCTAGCATGTGTATATAGAAAGGCAAATTCATACTCTACATATATACGCTTATGCCTGGCTCCCTGTATGCCATTTGCAGAAAGCCCATCGAAAATCGATGGCCTCCGTGAATGGCGTATGAGGAGCCATGCATACATATGATATTCCATATGCAGTGTATATGCTCTTAGGCTTCCTCTAGGACCTCCTAGGATTTCACAACACTCTCTAGAAGTGGTGGGATGTTTGGCATAATATATTATGCATCTTACATATGAGCTAAGGGGTGAAGAGAGACATGATGGATTTTAGCTAGCTAGGGATTGTTTCGTTTTGTTAGAAGATGAGAGAAGCCGAATAAAAAGGGCAGCATTGCAGTTATCCAAAGAACCGGTCTGTCCCACCTAAAATATACCCGTCTGAAATGCACCAGCAAGCCAGGTAATTAAGAATTTTAGATCTATCTTGTCTTGATTATATTGTAATTTCTAGGGTTTTCTAAATTATTTCTTTTTCTCGTCTTTCTTGTTTTATGTGTTTAATATGTTTGGAGAGTGAATATAATAAAGGCGTATGCATAATGGTTTAAGATTACCATAGTATGCTTCTGAGAGATGAAGGTATCATCGATATAGCCCTACATGATTTTATGACAGAAGTAGGAGTATCTTTTTATTTTCATGCGAACCGACATCAAATCGCTTCACGTGTAACAATGCAAATCTGCTGCTGCTGCGTGCTGAGGCTGAGGAACCAAAAATTTCTTTCTCATACTCCGATAAAAATGCATCGAAACTAAGCATATATGACAACATGAAAGTTACAAACAGTAAATTGCCCTATTGCATTTCTGCACCACATCACTCTGTCTGTCTTTGATTAGATGATCATCAACATAAATCAATCTGTGTCACCATCCGTAGCATTCATCACCATCACTTTCCATTATATATATGACCTAAATCTCTACTACAACCTAACTTCAAGAATGCACTGTTTCATTAAGAGCTTAGAATCCGTGATTCTTTTTCTTGAATCGGTGTTATTAGAACTTTAAAATTGTATATTTAGCAGAAAAAACCAATTATATGTTCCTTTGATGCATAAGTATTTGGCATTTTCCATTTTGGAGAAAGTACAAAATCTCCAGTGGCAAAAGTCTTGAGCATGCAAGTTCTAACCGTTTGGTTTTTGGCAGTTTTTTGTTCAGACAGCTCAGGTAAACTACAGATCTATGGAACAAATCAAAACATAACTAAAACGTTAAACCAATCATCTCCCGTAGATAGTCCTAGCCACCTTGCTTAATATGTAACCAGTACTGGTCCTGCTAATTTTATACTACTAGATTTAGTTAAAAAAAACTGTCAAAAACCATAACTTGAGGCAAATAATCTGGAAGTGGGATCAGTCTATTTTAAGTACTCATATACTAATAATTCATGTAATATAAAAGTAGAACCCAATTACAAATAAGTATACTAAATTGGTGTCATGAAAGAACAAGAAGTTAAAGGATGGGCTATTTTGATCTAGGGCTCCTAACTGTAGGCTATACAGTCAACAGAAACCATGTTGTCACTTCTATTTATATATTGGACTGGTGCAGATGTGATTAGGATCATCTGAATAGGATTTTGAGTAAAGCTCATTTCTCATCAAACCTCATCGTCATCAACAGGTACCCCTACTACCATCAGACTTAGTCCTCTCAGTCTCCGACTACGTGTAGATTGGGGGGTAGTGGGTGGGGTATAGGAGAACATGAGTTAAAAAGAAATAATATGTGCTTTTTTTAAATAAAAGGACAGATCGGTAATCATAATGATAACTGCTGCTACTAAGTCTAATTAGCTAGGGAATCTCAAATACTCTATACTAACAAGGAGGGGGCGGGAGTGGGGTTGAACATTGGGGGTGGTGGTTGAGGGAATGGGCTAAGGAGGAGGATGGATGGACCACTGACCCTTTTCTCTTCCACCCTAATCAGTACTTATCACTAGTCTCTATTGCTACACCAACGCTTGCTCCCGGTTGGTTAGAAGGGAATATGTTATACGGTCAATGCAGGTCAAAAAAGGACACGGCGTTTATGCTGCAAAAAAGAAAAAGGGACCACTGCCACAGATCTCCTCCTGAAACTTGTTGGATTTGGATGATGCATCTTTCCCCTCATACTCACAGGTCACAGCTATAACTTTTGCACACATTCACACACTATCCCCCTCTTTATTCTTGAGGGAAAAGAGAATCACACACTCACACGGGCATCTGTGCACTGATGCTTCCCAACCTACAATAATCTGCAGAACATTCTTCTGAGTAATCGTCGGGCTTTATCTAAAAAGCAGGAAAAGGAAAAAGATAGAAAAGAAAATGGAAGAATGAGGGCGGTGGCTTTGCGCATTACACCCGCAGCACACTTCTTCTGACTGCACCCATGTCCTTAAAAGGAGATTCTGCCCCAAAATATCACTCCCTCTTCAATTTCTGACCCTTATAAAAAATAACTTTTGTTTGATTAAAGTATTGTTATCTGAAAACCCAAATCAATTTCGTCTTTGATCTTGAATTTGTACTAGCTTAATCTTTATTTTTTTCGAATAACCATGAAATGATTATACCATGCAATAGGGACATTTTCTTTTTGCCTTTTCATATATATGTGCCGTTTTCTTTTCTTCTGGATCCATCTGATGCACCCTATTTTTACTATTTTTAGTTCAGGATATTATCCTCATATAATTAATATTTAAAACTAGGCATAATGGTTTTTGGTTGCGTCTTAACAAACAGGTTTCTAGTTGAATTCAACGTGTCTTTATGCATTACTCATCTTTCAATATGTCATCCAACTAAGTTGTGGTGATTTTCATGGATGATATGATATCCCCAGCTAATTCAAATTAATCGAACAACATTAATTCCAAGAACGCATATGTATCATATCCAAAAAGCCCTTCGACTTTTCATGTAGCGAATCTGTTGACTGGAGAATTGTATTTCGAGTCCAATTATTTAGTATTTTATGTTCAAAATCTTGGGCCTTTAATCAAATACTTATACAATATAATACTCTATTTCTTTTTATATTTCCCTTGGCATTTTCGTTTATCCTTTTTTGTTGGGTGGGAATAAGGTGTGTGGGGAATGGGATATTGGGTTCCATGGTCAGTGTTGCAGTAAAGCATTTAAATTTCTGCATGGATTTACATACTTGATAAAAAAAGTACATATATTTATGATCGACTACTGATTTGAAACAAAAAATATATATTCATCAGGCTTCAGGAATTAATTTGTGTAGATTTAAATCCGATTGCAGATATCTTCGGACAAAGTGTTGTAGAAGTTTTTGATTTCCACGTAATAGTTAAAAAACGGCTAATTTCTAAAAATATAGCAGAAAACAAAATTTATCCGCAAAATGGGTAGGGTTCTGAGTTAAGGGTGGCCGCAAACAAGACGGAACTATTTTTTTATTTTTTTTTAACTTATAGTGTTGCCGCCAACACAAAAAAATTTCTAATTATTTGCACTCCAGTCCAAGGACTGGAGTGCAATTTGGCATCAATAAGAAAATTAAAAAAAAAATAGTAAACGTGAATAGTGTTGCCGCCAACTTAGTTGGCGATAACAATTAAAGTATCAAAATTGCACTCCAAGTACAACGACTGGAGTGCAATTTTGCATCAATAGGAGAATTAAAAAAAAAATAAAGAAATGGTATTGCCTTATGAGGATGGTGGGGTCCACTATTGAATTTAGTTTCTCACATTTTGATTTTAATTATTTGTAATTCATTTTTTATTTCTTTTTACCGGTCATCAAAATTCATTGTTAATTATAATGCTATTTTGAAGCAAATCGAAATTTGATTGACTTCAAACTATAGGATTGTGTGATATATAACAAAAAGCTTAATTGCTACTTTTTTTTCCAAATTTTTAGTATATTTTATTTAATTGAAAACCTTAATCGATTCCATTGATAATTGATTTTTTGTCTTCTCATTCTATAACGTTTTTTTTTCACAAGTTTTTTTATAATTTGCATTAATGCTAAATAGTACTTTGTTATTTTAACATATAACTATTTTATAGTTTATTAAAAATTCATCAAATATATACCCAATAGAAAAGGTTGTAAAATATTGCTTAGTTTTTTTTTATTTTGAAGAGAGTTTATTAATTCATCAAGAGTGATGGTGTTTATCATCATTTGCAATATTTCTACTTCAAATTATATTTTATGCAATTCTTCAATAAATTTCATCACATTGTAGTACACAACTTAAAAAAAATTGTAAAACATTGTAGTATTATTTATTTACAAAAGAAATGTACTCAAAAAGCATTTCCATAGGAAGTTAAAAAAAATTATTAGAAATAGTATTGGATCAACTCGATTTTGTTTTTTTGTTTTGGTTAAAATGTAAAATTAAAATATAATGGACAAAATTTTTCCAAACAAGTTGTTCCTTCATTTTCTTTAAATTACAATTTAAAAAAGAAAGGCCAAAATTCAAAAATAATTTTTTTTTTAATTTTAAGTAGTGTCACCACCAATTAGGTTAGTATCGGCAAATTTTTTTATTTAAGTTTTTTGAGAGTTTTTAGGCTTTTTAGGATAAGGCATTTGAGATTAGGGTTTCGGATTTTAGGGTTTTTAGGATTAGGGTAGGATTTTTGGGATCACAATTTAAGCTTTTCAGATTTTAAGATTTTTTGGATTAGGTGTTTTGTGGATATAAGTTTAGGGCTTTAGGTTTGATTTATTTGAAACAAAATTATGTAGTTTAGGGATTAGGGTTAAGCTTTTTAGATTTTAAGATTTTTTGGATTAGGTGTTTTGGGGAAATAAGTTTAGGGCTTTAAGATTTTTTGCAACACTGTCCACTTTTATTTTTATTTTTTAATTTTTCTATTGATGCAAAATTGCACTCCAGATCTTGGACTTGGAGTGCAATTTTGATACTTTAATTGTTGCAGCCAACCAACATTATTCACCTTTATTATTATTTTTTTAAATTTTCCTATTGATGCCAAATTACACTCCAGTCCCTGGAGAATTGGAGTGCAAATAATTAAAAATTTTTTTGTGTTAAGTTTAAAAACAAAAAAGAAAAATGACTCCGTCGACGACAACGTTGTTGGCGGCAACCGTTAACTCAGAACCCCACCTCAACCCCTACCCATTTTTTGAATAAGTTTTGTTTTTAGATATATTTTTAGAAATTAGTCATTAAAAACAGGTTTAGACAAATTTATGCTTCATTACAATAATTTTATGTTGTCCGTGTTGTGTCATAAGCTTATTTAGCTTGGTAGTTTTTGCTTATTTTATGCCATTGAAATTGAGCAAAATTAACATCAAAGACAATGAGGGACTAAGCTAAATAAGCTTAGTAGTGCTAAAAATTCCAATTCTTTAGCTTAGTAGTTTTTGCTTCTTTTTTTCCCTTAAATAATGTAAATCAATATCGATTTTCTGCATTCTGTAATTCTTTGATTATTGTGATTATATTATTTAGATTCTAAAATGTAGTTTTTTTGAACAAATTTTGTAAAGAATTGGAATTTTTAAAACTTCAAATGAATTGTCTATAATTCATGCAAAAACCAGAAAGATGTTTGGAAATTTAAGAAGCAAAATGTATGTCGTATTTTCCATGTGCACATCAAACTCAATTTTAACGGCAAGAAGCAAAAAATAAAAAACGAACAAATTGGAGTTTATGAGGGTTAATACTACTAGCTGATTGTCCATAGGTGAGAGGATTAACCTAATAAAACTTTTTTTTGATTTTTATTTTATCACAAAACAGGTTAAACCGAAATCAACGTAAACTTTGAACACTACATTTATTTTATTAACTTCCTGTTTTTTCACATCTAAGAATTATGTTAAATTCCAACGCTTGTCCTGAAAGGTATCCAATACAAAGGTATAGAAATATGTCACTCCAAGGGTGATAAAAAGGCGTAGTTTGTTACCCTTATTAGATCCTAATCCACGATACAAAAAAATAGTTTAATAAAAGTTAACCATTTAAGATATTTTTTCCCTCTAGAATTCTGGCTTACATATTTAAGTAGTCCTTGGTTGCTTGACATAACCACTCAAGATGGAAAATGATAATAATCTAAGTCCCTTTGGTTGGACGAAAAATATTTTTCTTAGAAAATTATTTATCTAAGAAAACATTTTATATGAAAATTTTCATTTTCCTTACAATTTTTAGGTGTTTGAATGAGAATGTGAAAATTATTTGAAACAGATTTTTCTGATATATTTTATTTTTAATATTATTAGTATAGGTTAAAAAGACTAATAACAATTGTAATAAATGTTTGACAATTAATTGGAGCTCACTAGAGATTTTTTGCTTATAATTAATATATAAATAATATAATAATAAAAAAACATAACTATAATTACATTACCATGGGACTCAAGATGATGAAAAAAAATGGATTGATAATAAGTAAAAATCAAAATAGTTTGGTAATAGAAGATAGAAAAGTATGCACATAATTAAGATTTAATGCCACTCTCAAACTTTTTGAAAAATAACTTACATTCATCAAGTACGTAAATTGTTTTCAGCCAGCAGAAGGAAAAGTAGGAAATATTTTACACAGAAAAATATTTTTTGATGTTTGATAATAAGTAAAATTTTGAAAATATTTCAAGAAAATAATTTTATTCCAAACAAATAGACCTCCTAATGTTAATGATATTCCATGGATAGATTACACCACGAACTTGAGTATGATTTTGTTTTGTTACGTTCAAAATAACGAAAGCTAAGCCAAATGGAGAGTCAAAACTCACCAGTGTCTAACAGACAAAACCAATAAACCTATTCTAGAGGTTTTCTTTTTCTTTAAATGAATGGTTAGATGGGGTTTTACAATGATATTGTTTCGGCTGGCTTGCACTTTTTGTACAATTAAATTCTTTTGGTCGGATGAATTCTCAAATATACATCCAATTGAGTACCCATGACTTTTTTTCAGTGTACTTAAAAAACCGAAACTTTTGATTGATGTAGCTAGTCGTGCCCCTAAGCTCTTCTTTCCTATAGAGAAATCTATGTCTGAACATCCAGGGCCACTTTCTGATGGTAAGGAATAAGGAGGACAAGAATAGGAGTCATAGTGATGAAAGATCTAGTTCTCAAATTTAATTTCCATAAATCTCAAGGTTTTAAAATACAGAAAATATTGTAATGACGAATAATTATTCCAAAAAAGTAAAATAAAATGTTATTGAAAATTATTTTTTTTTTCAAAAAAAAAATTATCATTTTTACTGGGAATTATGATAACATAAAATAATTGAATCATTATACTTGCGTTCTTGCTATCACTCTGGTGTCTTTTTTTTTTTTTTTTTTTTTTTTTTTTTTTTTTTTTTTTGAGAGATCACTCTGGTGTCTTTATGTAGGGCTCCACGAATTGTACACAGTAGCGAACGATTTGTAATCTAATAAGATCTCATGTAGCACCATATGGAAAAGAAAGAATGATTGATGTCTTGTGAATTGCACTTAAACGATTCTCGTATTCTCTTCCGCTGGCCAAGCTCCGTTTATGGTCTCTGCTGGTTTGAAGGATATGCCAACATGGACAGTAGTTGGTTGACATCGTTTTTCGTTTTAACGACTGGTGGTCAACTCTATTGCTATGTGTTCTCGCGGCGCTTCTATTCAATTTTTTAGTGTCCAATTGTTTTTAATACAAAATTATATCATAATGATACGGCGTTGTTTTACATTAAACATCACAAAAAATTGGATAGAGGATTTGTACTGCCTCGCGGTGTATATAATATTGTGGTGATGAACAATTAAATAACTATAAAAAAAATAGTAAATTTTCGTAAGAAAAAAAAGCGGTAAGTTTTAATTAAAAATTGAAAAATTACTTTACTCCTTTTTTTTTTTTTTTGGTTAATCTAGTTACATGAAATTTCATTTAATAGCATTTTAGCATTTCTTTGGTTCAAAGTTAAACATATTCTGTTTCAGTTAAAACACTTGAACATTAAATTGGTTAATCAAGAAAAGACGATAATATATATATATATATATATATAGCTTTAATAAATACAGATAATTTTGTTTTAAGTTAATTAAAATACTTGGCCATAATCATTCTATGATTCAAATTTAATTTTGTTGTCATAGATCATCACAAGGACGATATCTATATAACTTAAAATGTCTATTCATAAGCAAAGCACCTGTGCTAGTACGTGGTTCGATGATGTTAAGCAAAAGCTTCTTAGCACTAAGAGTTTCACAACAAAAAGTTGTATGTTTCAAGCATCTCAAGGTTCTATAGATGATCCATTGAAATTAGGTTTATCTGCTGAAAAATCTAGAGAGCAATATATCAAAGACATCTGCAAGTGTACGAAATTTATCAAAGATGGATAAAGCTATGAGTTATTTCTTACAACTCAGTTGAAGAAGACAAAAAAGGAACTACATCCTCTGGGATTTTATCTTAATCTTAGAGAAAAAAAAACCCCGCACATATCCTGCTTGGCTCAAATTTTCAAAGAAAAACCTGTGGATCTGTTGTTCTTCTCCTGAGAGGTTCCTTCCATTGGATAGAGTGGGCATTTTGGAAGCAAAGTCTATCAAGGTTACCATAGCTCGTGGTTCATCAACTAAACAGGAAGACGAATTGCTTAAGCTGCTTCCCAGTACAGGTAACGGATCTGTAACTGTAACTTGATTTTTTTCTTCCACTTCCCTGTAACTTTTTGGCTTACACTCTGTTGGCTCCTCGAAGTTTCTCAATCTGAACTGCTCTTGGAACTTCTGAACCAATCATCTTTTTTCCTTTGTTGTCGTATTATTCTACTTGTTCATTTTTGTTCTCACATATTCTTGTTGAGTTTCTTGACAGACCGTGCTTTTGGTGAAAAGGATCAGGCTGAAAATTTGATGATTGTTGACCTTTTAAGGAATGATCTTGGACGTGTTTGTGAACCTGGTTCTGTTCATGTTCCCCATCTTATGGAAGTTGAATCGTACGCAACAGTCCCCACCATAAATGTATCTGCACTTGATTGCGTTCAGAGCTGCAATTTAGCCGGGTGGTCAATGACAGGTGCACCAAAGCTGAGGACCATGGAAATTCATGACTATCTAGAAAGTTGTTCTAGAGGCATTTACTCTGTTCGCAAACATTTGATCTTAACATCAGTATAAGAACAATTGTGATACATGTGGATGAAGCTTTTATAGGATCAGGAGAGGCATTACAGCTCTTTCAAGTCCTGATGAAGAGTACAAAGAATTGATTCTGAAGACAAGATCCCCAGCAAATGCAGTTTTGACCATGAAAGAAGGTCAAGTTTAGTTCAATAGCACATAGTTAAGATAAATCTTTGAAAGAGCTGCAAATATGCTGCTTTTTTTTTTTTTTTTTTTTTGTGGTTGGAGAGGGAATATTTTTGACAACCACAATCAATTTAGTCATTCTTTAGGAGAGCTAGAACAAATGTTTTGGCTTTTCACACAAACCACACTTAAGGGTGTTTGGTTCGCGGGTATCAAAATCAACTCCAATGTTGGTGTTTGGTAATTGGGAATCGAAATCAAACCCTCAATTGGTGGATTTCGCAAAAACTAACCAAATTGGTGGGTTTCGCCAAAAAACACGAATGATTCTCACATCCGGACGTTCGTATGGATCATTCGGATGTTTTTATGGTCCATCCAGACGTCCGGAACCTTATTCGGATATCATCCGCATCAATGCGCATGTTCTAGGCATGCTGCCGACATCCGGATGATTTGCGGTTACGATTTTGATTCCTAGCAAACCAAATAGTAATTATAATAATGATACTTATTCTAGGTATTGAACCAAATATATGTATTAAAATCGGAGATTTCATTCTAAACCCATGAATAATGATTCCGATTCCGATTCCCGAGTGCAAACCAAACTCCCCTAATATAATTTTACCAAAACCCGTAGTAGGAGTTAGGGCGTGAAAGTGACGTAATGTAGTATTATGTCCCGTGTCTACTTTCATGTCTCAGAAAATTTGAGATTTAACAGGTATGGAAGTTGAACTTGCAAAAAGTAGAAGTTTGTAATTGTGCTTTCAGGGCTTAATTACTTTCTTTGTCTAGGAAATGTGCGTAATTGAAACTACACGATATATTTAAGCAAAAAAAAAAAAAAATACACGATATATAGAGTTTATTATCGTAATGATGGATGGTATTCGTTTAATAAAATATTAATTGTCAAATTCAGTCCTGGCTTGTACTCCACGTTGTATTTCCATCTTTGGGATCTTGGATCATGGTTATCATTACAACATAGTTTTCACTGCCGTGCAAAAGGGAATGGATTAGGCGAAGATTAAATCTGTGGATAGTGGGAATTAACTACAGTACAACTATGGTATACATAGATTAGTAGGGGATTAACGTTGAGTATTGTTTGCCATGACGTTTATATCCAACATTAATTATTTTTCTCAACGAACGTTGCATTCAAATCTTGGAAACCCAATGTTGTCCTCAGGTACAAACCAAAATTTCTTTAAAAAAAAGATATTAATCAAAATACCAGGCTCTCATACATCAGAATTAAGAGCAGGAAACGTGAATAAGATTTTTTTTGGGGGGGGGGGGGGGGTTGTTGGTTGAGGAGTTTGAAGACATCAAAGACTTTATAATTTTGATAGATACAGACATATTTTTAGGGCTAAAAGTCTAATATCTTAACATGGAAGTGGATATTTTTAAATTTGAATCTATAATTTTCAACTATCTTTCAGTGTCCAAAATTGCATATAGTGTAATTATTCAAAATTACAATTTACCTTAAAGCAAACTATTTTGCTTTAACCAACCAGGCAAAGTTTAATTGGTCAGAGGAGTACAAAAGGTCTGAAGTTCAAACCTCAACATTGACAATTGAAAATTGGGGAAGGGAGAGCGGAGGGAGGTGGTTTTGTTTAGACATTATATTGAAAATCACACTTCAATTGTGTGAGACAAATATCTCACAACATTGTATTGATAATTAAGAATTTATTTTTAAAAAAAATTAGGAAGATGAGCAATTGACATAATAGTAGCAGCCAGCCATCCCTAAGGATTCTAATTTTTTTTGGGGCAGTAAGGGGTGGTTACGTGGACCCAGCACCAACCCCTTACTTACTCAAAGACGCCGGACCCACCAACTCCCTCCTCTTTTTAACAACCAAACTCCCCCCCAACGAACTCCTCTTTCTTGTGTATCCCATTTCCAAATTCCATTCCTATTCTACCCACCTACCCTTCATATTTCGCACTCCTACTGAAAATCAAATAAAAAAAAGGAGTCATTTTGTCAAAGGAGTAAAACGACGACGGAGAATGGCGTCGTATCTAGCTACCAAACCTTTTCTGGGAGCTCAATCGGCATCATCCGATGGATCTTCCCGTCTCGGAGCTCTCCAATCTCCGTCCTTGCATCTTCCCAGTCGCCGTTCCCATCCCAAACGCCTCCGTCAGTATTTTCTTGTTCTTTTTTATTTTTTTATTTTTTTTTTGGTCTTCAATTATTTATTTCCTGTATATTTGTTTTATAATTATTATTACTATTTTTATATAAATAAAAAAAAAAACTTGCTGTTTTGGTTTGAATTGAAGTAATATGAGGTCAAGTATGTTACAAAATTAGTCAAAGTAGATTGAAAGAGAAGATCTTATTAGCTCATTGGAAATGCTTAGTTGCAATCTAACCGCATATTGAAGAAATTTTCTAAAATGATTTTTGCTTTTCTTAAAAAAATTTGTGATTTTTATTTAGCATAGACTCGTGAACTTTTGGTTTGAATTTCTTAACGAGCTGAAAATCGTGAAATTTGAGTTTTCCACGTGTAAATTTAGGTTCAAAACGTATCGAGCCAGGGTCGAGGAGGATACTGCCTCGTAATTTTTGTTTAGGTTTGGTTTTAATTAGTTGAGGGCCAATCGGATGAGGTTTTGTCAAGCCAAGTTTTGATAAATTGTTGATTAGCTTGGTCGTAAATGTATTGGCAAAGAATAAATTATTAAAAGGAGGTAATATTACCTAAGAACGTGGAAGCTAATTTGTGCTGGGTATGCAGTTTCCGATAGTTGGAGAATACAACGCAAGACTTTTACTATTTTGGTGGTGCAAAATGTATGTTATTAGTAGTGTACGGGAATTGATGCATCTGTTGTGCGAAATGACATGTCAATTGGCAAGGACAGAGTTCAAATGCTGCTTCTTTGTAATAACTACTTAAATAAGATGAGGGGTAATAATATATACGGCCATGACAAGCAAGTGGAATGTACTTTAGGCAATTTATTCATTTGATAAGCTTCTGAGAATTATGAGGTGACAGTATACTGTTACCATAAAGTTGCATCAAATACAGTTGATTTGGAATGACACTCAAAATCATTGACATTTTCTCACCTGCTAGTGAAATATGCCTAATGTGGTGATTTTGATATTTTTGGAATTTGAATATGTTGTGATGTGTGTTAATGTAATCAGTGTTGCCACAGTTTGTTGTCTAAACGGTTTTGAATTAGTTGGTTTCTTGTAAACAGTGTGCTTTGTTCATAAATTTATTGGTATTCGAAACCCAGGAAATTGGTTTTGCCAATACCATCATAGGGAGCAGTATCAGGAATTTTTTGGTTTGATTCTAACTTCTGGTGTTATTTGATATGCCATAAGTTAATCCGTATGAATCTTAACACTTTTTGTGCACTTACAGAGATAAAGGCTGCTGCAAATACATTTGGCACACACTTCCGTGTTACAACATTTGGAGAATCTCATGGTGGTGGTGTTGGATGCATTATTGATGGATGCCCCCCTCAGATCCCACTCTCAGAAACTGATATGCAAGTAGATCTTGACAGAAGGTATTCATTGGAGTGTGCTTTAGTTGTCATTTACACTTGAAATGGCATAAACAGTGTGCAAGTCTAAAAGAGGATGTTTTTGGTCTCAATTGTTTGGTTTCTAGTACTGAAAGTTACAAGTTTCTTGTCATGTGAAAGCTATTTATCAATATATTTTAAAATTCTGCATTCAGGAGACCAGGCCAAAGCCGAATTACCACTCCTAGAAAGGAAACTGACACATGCCGAATATCATCAGGGATTGCTGAGGGTGAGTTTTGAGGGTCACTTGTCTCCATATTATCCTTTATTTTTGTTTCAATTGTCACCTGCATTCCAGAATTTCACTGGTGCTTGATCCATTATTTGCAGGACTGACTACAGGAACTCCAATCAAGGTAGAAGTACCCAATACAGACCAGAGGGGGCATGTAAGTGCTTATGTCTCCAGCTTCTGCAACTATGCTGAATTTAGTTTAGACAGGACATGGAAAAGAAACTGAAAAGTCAGACATGAGGTGTACAATTGTGGAATAGCAGCAGTTTCTGATTACTTGATATGAAGTTCTAAATCCTATATGACAGTGGAAATTGCGTAATAAATCATGTAGTGCTTGGGCTGAACTCATTCTCCCCCACTCTGTTTGGACAAAACTACCTAACTCTTTAAGGATTTGTGTGAGTGGTTGACTTATCTTGATTTCTGCCTTTGAGGTTGTAGAGCTCTGTGTTTCTTTAGTAAATCAAATGGATAAAAGATGCATATTGCTTCCTAAGATGTGCAGGGAGACAGCTGACACGAATATTTGAGTACCTGTGGAGTCAGTATGGTCTGGATAGACACTCTACTGATGTTGGACTAGGTTAAGCTTATAGAATATTTTGAGCACAGTTGTAAAGTCTTTTGGTGATGCAAACTAGTTGTCATATAGTATAAATGGAGCTCACCTTGACATTCTTGTTCACAAACAGTTCATATGTGCATGAATTTTAACATTTTCTTCCTATTTCAGAGCTATAAGAACCTGCATCTGAATCTTCAATATTTTGATATCATGGAGTTTTTACATTCAAGGTTATGCATTTCAATTACGCAGGACTACAGTGAAATGTCAAAGGCATATAGACCATCTCATGCAGATGCAACTTATGATTTTAAGTATGGTGTGCGATCAGTGCAGGTAATAATGCTGAAATGCTATTATTGTGAATATGATATGTTAATAGATTCATACAATTTGGAGATATGATTTATATCATTTCGTCGTGTTTATGAAAACATAGGGTGGTGGAAGGTCTTCAGCAAGAGAAACTATCGGAAGAGTTGCTGCGGGAGCAGTTGCCAAGAAAATACTCAAGTTAAAATTGGGAACAGAGGTAAGCTTGTTTAAGTGGGATGAGTAATTTATTTTTGATGCCATTGTGAGGATATCCAACATAGTTTAAAATATGATTTAGCACCTGTTTCTTCTTAGTACATCCAGTATACACATGGACAAGCCTCCATTGTCACCCACATATGGCTCAAGTTTTTCAAAAGTATATACTGTTGGATTTGCATAATTATCGTGGAAAACATGATGTGGTTTACAAATTTTGGTGATTTTATAATCAGATGCATGCTTTGTGAAGAAGAAGAGTTCTACAATGATGAATTTTATATCTTAGTTGAACACGATTAGTTCTTCTAATTTTATATCTTAGTTGAACACGATTAGTTCTTCTAAGAAAGCTTGTGAATCTTCTAATAGCCTTTACCTTTGCTAGTATTCCTTTAGTTGCGGGTCCTTTTAATTTGAATAATGGTAAAATAAACTTTGCATTATAAATTGTACTTGCAGCTTAACTCGAACTATTCAGTATGTAAAATTAAGTCATCTTCAAGTATTTAATGAAATCAGTCTGGTTGAAATACCAGAATATGGTATTAATTTTAAACTTGACTCAAGCCCTTTTCTGAATCGTTGAGCCCCAATAGTTTCTAGCAATTCAAACGTTCACATCTCACCAATAGCTAGTTCATAACCGCTATTGGTTCTGGCAAAATTTTCTTATAGTGATTTTCCATCATTTGTCTTTGTAATTTCTGGGTGTTCCCGTGGCAATTTGATATAATCGACTGTTTTTGGCACAAGTGAGAGAGGGCTGAATGAATGTGGGATGCACTGTTCCTATGTTCTGCTGGAATTTTATTTTTCTTATTAAAAGGCTGAAAGAAGCTTCAATAAAGATTGAAAAATAGTAGATCATGGTTTTGTTTGCATTATTGCAGCTATACTTGCAACATATTATGGGAATGAATAGCATATGCTTTTTCACAACATTGGGAGGTTATTTTACCTTTTCATGATTTTTATACTGCAGATTCTTGCATATGTCTCACAAGTTCACAACGTTGTACTTCCTGAGGGTTTGGTAGATCATGAAACAGTGACACTTGATCAGGTAGCCTTGCTGCATTATTCTGCTATTTCCTTTTGTCGGTTAATTAAACAAAATTCAATTCTAGTTTATTTGATGCATGTCTTCAAAATGGCCAAGACTTGTCCAAATAATAAACTCACTTGTACAAGTGTTGTTATCGTGAATTCAGTTTGTATTGATTGCATCTGTAGGTTTTATGTACTTCTCTTCAAAACTTGCCTTTGCGGATGGTCCTTTAGAATGGTTGAGAAATCTAAGATGTTTGGGGTGTAGGATTCTCTTTTTGTAGGTATAACATTGGTCTTAATTTTTTTGGGTACCTTTAAAAGTTTATCATATCAATCAAATAACAAGGGTAAAATATTGATTTATAGATCACATACTTCTCCCTATGGTCTTAAATATGACACAAATTGCCAGAAACATTACAAGATATAAAGAGAGAAATCAACGCATCAAATTTCTGAAAGTGCAAATTTGTATAAAAATCTTGAGGTAAAAAAGAAGAAATTAAGAGTTAAATGTTCATTAAGACTAGGCAAATGTTGAAAAGAAGAGATTGGCCTAAGAATAACGAGCCAGAATTCCAATGTTTTGCATGGAGACAGTTTTGATTATTGTCGAAACAGGTGGTACTGGCTAATAATGGAGAAGTAATCGAATTACCGTGTCTGACTAATTAGCAATTACACCTTATATTTGAAAGAAGGGCAAGTATTATAACACTATCTTCCATTGATTCAGATACAACTATGAGGCATTGTAACAGGTGGAAGCATCTGATTCTTTCCATAGATGTGACATAATCTTGACATTTTTTTACTGTTCAACTATGAATTAGATGGCTTTACTTACATGATATTTTAAAATCGTTGTTAGTGTCAAGTGTCTGATATGAGCATTTGATGCCTTCTAGAAGAGGTCCATTTCAAATAGCCAAAAGTTACACTTTCTAAATAATGGACGGTGTATGGTCAATACTTCTTTGAGTTGATCAAATGGTCTTAATTAGCTTTCAAGCTAGTTGGTCATTTTATTTCATCTCAAGGATTTGTTTATTTTCTGCGAAATGGCCTCTTTTTGCTTGTAGTACTCTTTTTGTTCATACTAAAATGCTTCACTCAAGGACTAACTTCTCAATCCCTGATACCAGATAGAGAACAATATTGTGCGGTGTCCAAATCCAGAGTATGCAGAGAAGATGATAGCTGCTATTGACGCTGTTCGTGTGAAAGGTGATTCTGTTGGTGGTGTTGTCACTTGCATTGTCCGAAATGTACCACGGGTAGGCTGCTTGCTTTTCTGAATCTGTTTGTGCATGTACACTTTGATAGTCACTTTTACATTTATCTTCAGAAGCTTGGAAGCATGAAAGCACCATGAAATTCCTAATACATGGTAAAGTCATATGACAGTTTTTAATCTTATGGTAGGGACTTGGCTCGCCTGTGTTTGATAAACTTGAAGCGGAACTGGCTAGAGCTGTTATGTCATTACCGGCAACAAAAGGTTTTGAGTTTGGCAGTGGCTTTGCAGGTAGTGGAGCATGCTGGATCTATTTCTTTCAGTTATTTGTTATACCTATACTTGTTGACAAGCAATTAATATAACCCCTCCCCCCTCTCTTTTCTCCAAACGCCTTCTGGGTGATGGGAGTCCTACCATGCTTTCAATTGCATTTTGGGTTTGAATTTCACCATTCTGATTTGTTGTCATGGGTAACTTCGTAAGGTACATTCCTGACTGGCAGTGAGCATAATGATGAGTTCTATATGGATGAAAATGGCCGCATTAGGACGCGGACCAACCGATCTGGAGGGATACAGGTAATTTGGACTTCTGTCTAAAACAATATTATATGTATTATAGTTGTGCATTATGCGATATGTAATTACTTGTCATTTAAAATATTCTTGTAGGGTGGAATATCTAATGGGGAAACGATTAACATGAGAATAGCTTTCAAACCAACATCTACAATTGCTGTAAGCCTCTCTCTCTCTCTCATGCACCTAGTTGATTTATCGCCTTGTCACTGTTTTGCTCCTAGTTAGCTTCATAATCTTTCATTCACAGAAACATATCAATGTGATTGAGTCAAGTCAATTTTTTTACAACTTCTTGTGTTGACAATTCAGCCTGTGTGAACTTTGTGTATATATTACAACCTAGCAACAAGTTTCCAACTCTTTTATACCTCATCCATATGGGGGGTGCAAAAGTTCGTCAGGTTACAAGAGGTACTATTGCTCCACTGAGTACTTCCGAGTACTGAAGTTTCAGTGTAACATCCCGCATCTGGGCTGGCCCAATAACTTTTGAGTTTTTAAACCACGAGCTCAAAATGCTTAGGCCAAGTTATTTAGTAGCCCAAATGTAGGATGTTATATATCATTTCTTTTCTTTTGTTCCCACCGATGTGGGATATCACATTCAGTATCTTAATCTCGTCTATATATAGTCAACTTTGTGTATATATTACAACCTGGCAACAAGTTTCCAACTCTTCTATACCTCGTCTAAATGGGGAGTACAAAAGTTCCTTGGATTTTAAGATGCGTTATTTCTTTACCGATTACTTTTAAGTACTGAAGTTTCAGTATCTTAATTTCATACATATAGAGCCCATAACGCTAATGGAAATTGTTTCTGGAAACCTAGAGGTGTTTTTTGTGCCACTTTAATCATTGAGAATTTTCAAATTTGATCATATTTCCCATGATAATATTTTATTGTTTCACATATCTTGAAGCTCTTATCATTTCCTTTTAGCGTTTTTGACAATTAGCTTTTATCTCTTCCTAATGTTCAATCATTACCTGATTATTAAAAACTTATGCAATTCCCTTGAGGCTGTTCCATTTGGCTGTTGTAACTTCTTAGTCTTCAATTATTGGGCAGAAGATTTCATTAAGATTTTAACCATGCTAAATGGCCACGAGCGTAGTTTTTCTCTAGCTATATTTTTTATTATTTTGTTGACGAAGAACACGAATAAAATATCACATGATTACGATGATGTTTTTTCAGCGGAAGCAGAACACTGTGACCAGAGATAGGCACGAGACAGAGCTAATTGCTCGTGGACGCCATGATCCTTGTGTTGTCCCACGAGGTTTGTTTCATAATGTTACCTCTGCCAGTGTTCTCTTTCATATTTCTTTTCACTTGTTAATGACAACCTATGGGTTATTACAATCTAGAATTCCCTCCTTGTGATATGCCAGTACTGAGTCATTCTTTGGTTCCTACATTTCTTAGATATCGTTTTCTGGTGAGTATAGAAGAAAAACAGAAAGTTAGTAGCGCAAAGTGAAGGAATAATTGCATGTAAATCTTTTTTTTTTTTTTTTTTGGCTTGGTTTGAAGTTTAAAATAGATATAGTTACAAGAATATAGCCAAACAATGAAGTTTTTAAGTCAATGATTGGGTTTTTCTCAAAAAAAAAAAAAAAAAAAAAAAAGAGTCAATGATTGGGTGATGGTGATGCTGCAGCTGTTCCAATGGTGGAAGCAATGGTAGCCCTGGTTCTCGTTGATCAATTGATGGCACATCATTCACAATGTATGCTGTTCCCTATCAATCCTGCGTTACAGGAGCCAGTGGAGATGGAAAGACCTGAGCCAGTGCAGATTCCCCAGTGAAGTTGCTTGGTGACTGCTCTTTACTTTGTTGTGCCCCATGCTTGATTCTCATACCGACTAATCATGGCATTGTATGAATTTTCTTTTGATGAAAATGTTCATTTTTGTATTATTTACAGACACGGTAATCTTGCTTTCAATGTTGCTTGCATGTAATTGTTAAGATATTGCAACTGTATACGTCCGCCTATTGACGTAATAAAATGAGTTTTTCACCCTGGTTCAGTCCTTCCTTCCCTCCCTCCCTCCCTCAGCCTACCAGTGTGCTTGGATTCTTTGGCTCCTTAAAATGCTTTCTTTCTTGCCTTAGGCTGCTTTATAAATTTCTTAACCGTATTATAACAAGGAGAACCTCTTATTATACAATGTTGAACTTCTTTATACCAATTGCTTTTTTATTTAAGGATTCGAAATATTCCGAAAAGTCCCACTACTTGTGGATTATCGATCCTGAGCATGAATATATGACGATTCTAAATTTTGTACCTTAATTTTTCCATAGATATCTACTTGGGTTGTATAACTCATTTGATCTCCCATGTTTTGTACTCGTCTCGGTAAAGATGGCGATATTGCCATTCCTTTCTATGGTACTAGCTCTTGTTGGCTTCTTATTGTGATTGAATGGAGAAAAAAAAAATCTTTAGCATGTATCACGTATATAGAAAAATTTCTGAATAATATGTACTCATAAAAATAACGGAAAGGCTAATTATAATCTTGTAAATTTCAATAACTACTCACGATAAAAATTAGTTCTAACATCATTAACTTCTTTTTTCTTTTTTCAAATTCTAAATGTTTATTTATTTTTTTACTTGAAAATCAAACCTCTTCAACATAGAAAGTAATAGTTCCAAATTGTTAACATGTTTGGTGAAGCTTTAATTTCAATTTTTATTAAAATAAAAGCACAACTACTAATCAAACTCTTAGCAACAAAATTTTACCGTGATACGGTATGATATTATACTCAGTTATAAAAAGTTCTAAACCAATCTCAAGCCTCACCACCAATCAAATGACGAGAATCAGTTTATTTCCCCTTAAAAATTTTCCTGAATTAGATATTAATTTTTTGTTTTATATATTCTGATTTGTTAAGAAGTCAACAGAAATTCATTCTCTGGGGAGTTTATACACAAACATATTCTCTGGGGAGTTCACATTTTTCCTTGGGAGAGAAGAAAGTGACGTATCTCTGCCCACCAAATCAGATAACCTAAAAATGAATTTGTTTCTGAAGTTTTTTCTTTTATAATGAAAAAAAATGAAATAAATACTGCAAGCAGGGCACGAATCTAAGTAAATTACAACACATGAATCATGAAGACAACCAACCAATCTGAAAATATTCCAACTCGAGCCAGGTCCAATACATTAGCACTATAATCATGATTAGCTCAGCTAACCACATGTCACAACAATATCTGATTACATATACTAATCCTTTCTTATTAGATTATCTTCTTTATTTTTCCTTGATGTCTCCTCTTTATTTCTAATTTTGACATGCTTTTTTCGTATTTGATTAAAAAAAACCACTTCTAAGTATGATTGATTGCACGGATTAGAAACTTTTGAACCCCACAAGTTATAATTCATCATCATTACATATCAAAATAGGGTTTCAAAAGTAGTTATGTTTAGACCATCTTGTTCCACCCACCACTCACTTATGTTTCAATTAAAATGAGAAAAATGTTTGGTTAGGCCAATAGAGATGTCCACAAACTTTATAATCATGGAAATGTTAAGGCTCCTAATAGTTTAAAGAGAAGACTAAAGTAGATTCCCATGATAAAAGTTAGGCTTGCCATCCATACAAAACAAGATTACACAATATAAATTGACATGACATTTGGATAGATTGTGTGTTGTGTTGTGTTGTGTGTTCTCAACTAATTGTCATTACATGGAAAGAAAAGTATTTTAGCTCCAACTTGGATGGTGACCAGCACTCCCAATTGTCATTTGAATTTGTATTGTCCAAAATTGCTTTCTTTAGTTCTACCTAGTCTTCATTTCCTTATATTCTCTTCTCAATTATTTAAAGGATAGGCTTGAAACAACTAAAACCAAACATTAATGTCCGCCATCACAAGCAATAAGTAGTATCAAAATGGACAGTTGAGCGATGGTTTGAGAACGATAGGCATACAATTTGGTAATCATAATAGCTACTCTTAATTTTAAGATATTTGAATCGAATCATCTATCGATATTATGTACTTCCATCAAATAATTTATACATGTAATACCACAGGTTAAGAACTTGTTATGAGTTCTTTATGTACGTACCAAATAACACGAGTTTACCAAAGAATTCTTTTTTTTTCCTTTTGTTATAGGCATAACCAGATGCTTGGGTTGGTATCTGTCACAAATTTGTCAAAAACTCAAATAGAACCTTAAGAATCAAACCCAATAAATGTTTTTGATCAAACCTATACTATTACAATTGGAGAAGGTGAATGGTACTTGGTGGGATTCGAACCCTTGACCTCGGTGAAGTTGTAGAGCTCTAACCACTCGACTCTTTATTCGTTCCCAAACCAAATAAATTAGAAAGCATCCTAGACTAAATAGAACAAGAGTACTTCAATGTCCAATTAATAACCTAAATCCTGTATGCATAGACGTGTGAAAGTTCAACTTCCTAATTTATGTAACTACCGGTAAATAGGCGGTTTTTATAGGACGGAAAGTATGACTAACATTGGCAAGGACTTAATTTGGTTCTTCCAACATGTTCACCCTTCAATGAAATTTTGATATTCTAAAATGGATTTTTCTAACCCCGTAGTACTTGGCCACTTTCTCATGTAGTTTCGTTTTTCCAAAAGTTGTACTTCTGTGAACCTAATTAATGAGCCCTGGGTTATTTGTTACATAAATCCTTCTTAAATAGATAGTGATGGTGTATAAATTATATTGTGGGTTTGGCAGCTTAGGGTGCTAAGACTTTTCGTTACAACATCCATTTTCCCTTTTGACAGGAAAAGTATATGATACTATTTTTCGAAAAAAAAAAAGAACAATTAAATGGGTGCTCAAATAACACCAATTAATACACATTTATTTATCATATAGATTTTTATTCACGTTTATTACACCTTAACCTTTCATGTAGACATTTTTCCAACTTAATTTGATATAACACTAGAATCTCTCTTAATCTCTACCCATTTGCTGCAACGTTTGCTATGCTTACTTTAGGAAATCTCCCTTTTGGAGAATTATATTTGAGATAAAATAGAGGCTATTAGGTTTTTTTTTTTTTTTTTTTAACAAGCACTGCATTTAGCATGCGGACTTCTTGAATGTTATTCTTGATTGCCAAATGGTGAAAAACAGCAAAAGGCAAACGTGTTTCAGATGGGGTAGTCTTGTCACAGCTTCTTTGGTAAAACTTTTAAGCAACAAATGGCTTCTTATCACACTGATTAATTGAACTTTACTTTGTCATTCAACTGTCGTAAAAAAAAATGGAAAGCTTGAATTTATGGGTAGAGACCCAGCGATTTTGTCACTTCTCTTGGAAAGAAAGGTCATTAACTTTAAGATTAGACTCCAAAACACAAAGAAATTATCTTTCTGTAAAAATTTAGCAATTTGTGTTTCCTTTTGTTTTGCACCTTTTCTTTTCTTTGCCTTTTGTCTTGTTCCAGTGTATCATCAGCGTATCAGAAAGACAAATGTGTTAAACGATCACAATGACCATTAAAGGGGGATTTGGCTTAGGAGAATTAAAGAGAAGAATGGATGTTATAAGTAATGACATATATTGTTGTTGTTTGTAAAACAACTGTCACTATTATTCAATAAGAATAAAAGTGATTAATTGTGATGTTAATGATTCCTCTCAAAACACTATTCTATCACACCTATTAACCCTTTTGATTAAGGACAAAAACATACCCCCTTTAAAAAAAATGCATATTTTGAGTTACCCATCCCTAATATACTGTTCTTCTTCCCTCTCTCTCTCTCTCTCCACTTCTGGTCCTTACTCCTCTCTTCCCTCTCTTTGCTATGTTTTTTGATTTTGAATATTCTTGATTAATTTAAGTTTATATTTTGGGGGGGGGGGGGGGGAGAGGAATGAATTTTTTTTTTAAGGAGTAAAAGAAAATGCTTTTGAAGGAGTTACACTCAATTTTTTATAAAAATCTGAAACTGAAAATCAAAGGTATATGAGACTCTATATTAATACAATAGAAATTATTTTTTTCTTTTTTTTGGGTTATCATTTGCATAAAACTCAAATTTGAGCATGGCTATATATAAAATTGAAGAAGTTTTTTTAGAAATTTTCTTTAAAAAATACAAAATAAGAAATTTAAAAAATTATGTGTATCACAAACAAAAGATTTTTAAATTTTAAAATTTAGTTAAAAGTCATTCCAGTAAACCAAACAAGTACTTTTATAATGATACCCATTCCATTATTAAATCAAACATGTTAGATGGAATTATCAAAACCTATACTCATAACAGAATTAGTGATATTTACAGTGATAGTAATTGAGGAATTTGAATTAAACGTATCCAAAGTTTTCAAACACTAGAGTAGACAGCTAAATTCTGCCACTACTTCATGCCTACCATTCCTACCATCATAGTCAATGTGGTAAGTTTTGGCCCAATGCTCCTATGCATTATTAAAATAAAAACTGGTATATTATGGAATGTTTCGAACCTTGAAGGATATTTCAAGAGGTTGTTGAGGAAATGATTTATTAATAGCTTCTTTTAGTTATAGATACTACACATGATTTAAATTAAGTTTTTCATAAAGCTTTTCATACATTTTACTTGAGTTCGTAAAAGTATGTATATGTATATATGTATATGTATGTGTGCGTACATAGGTACATATGTGTGTGTATATGTATGTCTCTGTGTGTGTTCCTTTGCTTAAAAAATATTCGAAGATTTATAGTGAGCTTAGAAAAGTGTTATTTCATTTTACTTGGTAATAACATGCCCTTTTAATTACACTGAGTATAAATTTATTCATATAAATTGTCTAAAAATTAGTTTGTGTATCACATGACATCTCTCTCATCTTTTCCAATATCAATTGCATGCCAATCATAAATAACCGTCAAAGAGGACGATTGACGCCAGAGAATGAATTACCAATTTGCTTTCTCTGAACCATCGCCGACCACCGTACTATAGTTGTCGTCTTTGTAGCACAAAAAATAGAAAAGAATAATAATAGATCTCAAGAATAATATATATACCCGTTAATACCAAACAATACAATTGGCACCAGAAAATGAATTACGACTTTGCTTTCTCCAAACCATCGCCAACCACTATGGTTGTTGTAGTGTTGTAGCACAAAAAATAGAAACAAAGAATAATATATCTCACTGAAGAATAAAATAACAACCAAAATGGCATGCAGACAGCCAACCATATTAATATTCATCACACAAATTAGGTAAAACAGAACAAAAGATTTCCTTCGCCCAAAATAGTAAAATTGGGCACATCATCAGAAAGGCCACTTTGGGAGAAAGATATTATAGAACGAATCCAAGATCTTCCACTTTCACCAAGAGGGTCCAAAGCACTCCATTCATAACTCCAACTTCCACTCTATATGTGTGTATTTATATCTAACACAAGTTTATATATATAATATAAATTGGTTGAAGTAAAAATAGACCCAACGGCAATCACTTCTCCACCACAAAAATTTTACACTGGATTAAAGATCCAAATAAAAAGAAAAAGGACCAAAGATAAGACAAAGAACTTTGGCAGCAAGTCCCATGCAAGAGTATGCACCGGCCAGTGTCCACCACGCCAGCACTAGGACGAGAAGACAAAATATTTGTAAACCCAAAACAGAGAGAGGATCAGAAAAGAAAAGAAAAGGGAAAACAAATCCAAGAAAAAAGAGTTTCCCGGCCCCAAAAATCAGTTGAATTAAAAGGACCCCAAACATAATTACTAATATAATAGGATTTCAATCTTCTTTAATTTGAGGCTTAGAAAATAGCATATAAATTTTGGATGTTGTCCAACTGCCACCAAATGCCTGTCCTTGGGTAGGCAAAAGAATCCCACCAAGATCATCCACCACTTTTTAATAGTAGTTGAGACTTGAGAGTGCCCTTTCTTTCTTTCTCTGTATCTTAACCATCACCACCATGCCATTTCTGTCTTCTTCAAAGTGAAAGCTGCTTTTACTACTTTTCTTTACTATTTCTTCTCCTACTTCACACATTTGTACACACTGCAACAAAAATTACAAAAACACGTTGTAAAATTCTAGTATACTGATTCATTTGGTTTCCCATGCTAGAGAAAATGCACAAGCTGTGAGCAAAATTAGAGACATGAAATCATAATGAAAATTCAATAAAAACCAACCTTTTATTCTAAAACTCATAGGGTTATACATAAAAATCCAAAATGACATTGGAATATGTGACAGTAGTATGAAGGTGTATTTTCTCGGAAAAGTATAAAATACACCACGTGTATTACCACGTGATGTATTAGAACTAATAATTTATCGTCATGTGGCAATAGTGAGTTATACTTTGCATTATTTAGCGATATGAGATTGGTTCTAACGCACCACGTGGAACGCCACGTGACGCACATGGTGCACGCAATATTCACTCGTATTTTCTCTCCCATTTTAAACAAGACCATCTTTTTTGACCCTTCTATATTTAAGTAGGTCGGTAACCGTAGAAACTCTCTATTGGGTCCTAGGAGGTTTTTACTGAGGGGTCCAGGCACCTGGCAATCACTCCAAATCAGGTTGGTATCTGGCAATCATCTTAAATTATGGCTTTTGAAAAGAAGAATATCTTTCTCTTCCAAAACCACCAATTAACACTTGATAATCAGACTAGACAGTGGATTTAATCATTGCAAACAGAATAGTAACTGCAGGGAGCTAAAGGAAATTATGTAAAAAGGCGCGGGACAAAAAAGTTATACCAGCATTTTTCCTCAATTGCTCTAGACTAAGTAAATCTGTTTAATGTGCCAAAGTTCAATTTGGGTAAAAGGGGAAACACCCTTGTTTTGGAATAGTCTTCATGGTCCACCATGCTCTATTCATTTGCTTTTGCTTGCTGATATGGCTGATGGTGCCAATTCGTAGTCGAGTTAAGGGGGGGCTGCCCCATCAGTTCGTATACCAAATAGTATAGAGGAATTGTCTTCATGTCAAGAATATTTCTCCACCCTCTGATGAACAAGAAATTATATATTCACTAGTGTATATAGACTTAATTCTAAGAATTGATGCTATCAGGAAGATCTTTCTGGCCCCGGCAAATTTGTGCACTAACTGGAACTGGAGAGAATTGTTAAAGAAAAAATCACTCTTGATAAAAATAAAATAAAATTTCAACCCGTTTGTATTATTATCTAAGAAAGGAAACTATGGCAGATCAATCTTTTAAAGAATTTGGATTCAACACTTGTCAATGTAATATATATCTTATATGTGTGTGTCCAAGTAATTGTGAATCTTGAAAAGACAAAGGAAAGTCCCTACCTTCTGTATTATGGACATGGCTCTAGCTGAACCCATATTCTGATACGATACCCTCCTGCTCTCAGATACCACAAAAGCCACCCCAAAGACCCCAGCAGCACACCTACCAGGTTCTACTATTCCTACGTAGGTACAAGCCTATTATTAATTAACAGATATACCCTCATTCTCCTCCAAAACTGTCGGTAGGCCGACACAGCTGAGGTGAACCTTCCTTCCCCAACATCATTCCGTTAATTTTCATCTCCAAGATATGCTGCCAAAATTAAAAAAAAAAAAAAAATACTAGGGGCAACAACATTGAACAACCATCGGTTGTTGTAACCTTTGATCGGAATCAGAAAGATAATGACGCAACTGAGTCCACGGGTGCACAGAAAAAGCCGAAACTACTATCCTCTCGTGACCCCTCTAAATAATGTTGATTCGAGAAAGGGTAAAAGAAAATGAATTTTTCTTTCTTAGCATTATGTTTCAATTATGAGCATAATGGGTCCTATCTCATTTTAGAAATCATTAGGCATATTAAGTTAGTCAATCACAGCAATAAAGATAATGTAATTCGACATGATGATATGAACTAAATGCATTATTTTATGAAAGAGAGTTCTCACCATTTACCTTTATCTACTGTTTGGGGCCACTTTGCTCTGCTAATATGGCTTGTTTGAAAGCAACAGTGGGAGCTATTCTGCAACTCCTCCTCTGATGCTCTAGCACAAGTTCACCAGCGATCCAGTCCAGTTTCTCCAAATTGGTTTGCTCTCCAATCCTCTTACCATTGAAGAGCACTGATTCTACATTCTTTTGTTTCAGCATTTCATCTGCTATTTTCTCCAGCAATTTTACATTGTCAGGACTTGGGTCGGCATCTATATTCTCCCCGCAACCCCCAAAGCTGGATCCGGTTGCCTGTTTCATTCACAATTTCACAATTTAAGAATCTGCATAAGACATGCATTAACATACACTGGTAATCAAAAAAATAAATCAAATAATATCTCCAGAACTAGAATTAAATGAAATTAAAAAAAAAAATCTCTATCCACTGACCAACAATACTTCTATTTGGCAATCATGGCCCGAATTTAAAAATATCCTAAAGAGCAGTACATCTTAACGAACTAATCAAAGAATCTGGAGCCAAGCTTTATACAAAGTAAGTGGAATTTGATTAAATTATCCTTTATTTTCAGCAGCCATCTTCTCCACTATGATATCAAAAAAGGTAGATATCTTTTAATCTTACTCCATCCCACATCATGCAACAAATGGATGAGGTCGTACGACCCTTGTTGAGTTGGTCAACAAATTTTAAGATAGGCTACATACTAGGTAAAGAATCAACGCCCAAGGCCTCTCAGCCTAAGTCCTGTGTGGCACTAGATGTACTGGCAGAGGGAAGACCAGATATGTCTAAACATAGCAATCAACCCCACTCTTAGGTAAGTACCAGATAAATTAGGTGACATATGAGAATGGTAAAAGCCCAGACCATATTCTGTACCATTTCCAGCACCAAAGGTGCATCATAAACACGGCCATAATAAATTGCGTGCAGTAAACACAGCCAATTATCGGAAGTTGGAAACAAGTGAAACAACCCAGCTTTAAAGATTTTTATACCAAGTCAAATTCTATACAACTACAACTACCATCCCTTTTTTCCCACTTCCGGTTTGGTTGGCTATCAATATTGGCCATCAATATTTAATTCCCAGTTTCTCACCCACTACCAGCCAGTCAGATTTCAACATATTGGCTGAGGTGAAAAATACACTACATGATTATGATGTCTTTGAATAGGACATGCATTATGATGCTGCGCCTAGAAACAACAAATTTAGGCATTAGAGTAAAATTCTGTTTGTGAACACAGTTTTAAGCTTTGCAAACTCATTTCCAGTTTGAACTACTTTTGTGTTCAATCAAATAAGGGCAAGTCGAAAGCCTAAAAACACGGATGGATTAATCACTTTATTACGATGACGAAAATTCTCTTTCTCGACACCCTAAAGATACGGAGTTTGAAGCAGTACAACTAACAGTTAACAACATCAAAGCACTAACACAAAGACATTGGTCAACCAATTAAATATAGGGTAAATAGATTTGACATGATGAAATTTAATGCATCCCAAACAACTGGTATTAATTAATGTTTTCAACAAAGAAAAAAATGAACAGGTTCAAACATTATAACAAAAACATCTTCCCAAGTTCCAAAACACAATCCGAGCCCACTATCCCTTGGTCGAGTGGTCAGAGGAAGGTCTTGAGACCTTTCCGTGTCAAGGTCGGATTCTAATCCCAGGAATTTAGTATAGGGTGAATAGGATAAAAGTTAGGATTGGAAATCACAACTCTAATTTTGTGTAATAAACAGTTTAGGCCTCATCCAACACATTAATTGAAGTTTTACCCACTTTTGTGAAGTAATATATATTAGTAGAATACAAGTTGTTAATCATTAAAAAAAAAATCCGGAAACATCCAAAATGTATTGCTAACACCAAGAATACCACTAGCAGTCAACAAGCACGACTAATGTCACAAATGTACAAACAGGGAAATAAGCGAAAAAACCATGGCGTTCTTGGGCATGGGCAAACAGGCGTTTTTAAGGTTTAACAGCCAGGAACACACGCAGTTACACACACATACTGTCTCATACTCGACAACCAATGTTTGAATGTCATCATATCATTCATGTCCAACTGGGCAAGGCTGCCACATTTTGCCAACACAATTACTTTCCTCCCAATTGAATTGACTCACTTCCTGGCTTCACTCCACTGACTCCTCACAGTTTTTTCCCCCAGAAAATTTTAATTGCATCTCCCCAAAAACATCATCCCCTTCCTCCCTTTTATCCATTCATCACCCCAAAAACAAACCAAAACAATGACAAAAATAGTGTTAACACCGAGTTAAATGATTAGGCGTAATGTTATTTTTTTAAAAATAACTTATCAATCTTTTTTACAGTACTAGATCCCATAAAACAACGTGCGCGCACACACACATATATATATTAATTTAAAAAAAAAAAACAAAACAAAAACGAACAACAGAACAGAAGCCTGGAAGGCGCTTGCAACTATAGACGAAAAAGTCCCATAATTTTTTTGGCCCATGGATATAAATAGTATTACCAAAAAAAACTGCGCACCCCCGGCGCACGTTAGAGGAGGTAAGTATTATACCTGGACACGGACGTAATTACTGCTGCGGCTCTGACCAAAAGCCATGGCAACGGCGTGGTCCACTAAGTCAGCCGAGCCGTCTCCCGAAATACGAGCCAAAGGTCGAGCCCAGTCCTTGGCCTTCCACCTCTTCACTTGCTCGTACCGGAAGCTGCCCTCCATGAGCTGGCCGGTACCTAGTGAAAGTACCAAAATGTCCTCCACTCCCCGCACGAATGGAAACTCTTGTTTGTTATGAAGCACGTGGGTAATAGCCGCCGCCGTTGGATTACTCATCGCCAAGCCGCCGTCAACGCCCACGCAACGAGTCCGACCGTCTACGGATTTCAGGCAAACCGGTTCGAACGACGCCGGTTCAGCTGACGTGGCTCGGCAAACCTCCCAGAACCGGAAATCGAAGCTGTCTGTCTCCAGCGCGTCGGCTCGGGAGAATACGAACGGCGCCGTACTGGACAAGTCGTAGCAGGGAATTAGCACGGGTTTTAACGTATCCTTTAACGTTAAGCTCCGACCCGTTTTATCCACAAACGCCTCTTTCATCGATTTCTCCAGAGCAGCCGTTTTGCTGCCGCCGCCTCTACCTCGAAAAACACGCCGGAGAAAACCGCCTCCCCCGCCGCCGCCGGAACTCGAATTTGAGGAACGGTAGAATTTTTTACCTTGCTCGGCGAAGAATTTCCACGTGTCGTCCGCGTGGAAAATCGGGCGGTTTTGATCCTTGGTGGCGAAGAGCATGGCGGTGAAGATACCTCCGACGCCGGAGCCGGTGGCGACGTCGAAATAATCAGCGATTCTAGCGTCAGGATTGCCGGATTTCACCTTCAAGGCATTTTCCAAATAAGCCAGGGCTTTTCCAGCTAGGATGCTTCGCATTCCACCGCCGTCGATGCTGAGGATGCAAATTTTCCCTCTCTGATTCTTTATGGCAGCCTGAACGGCGTTTCCGTCGATCAGTTCTCCTCTAGGGGAGGTGGAAACGACCTCGTTTTTCCTCTGATCATCGACGGCAGGAGGAATCTGTTTAGGAACCCAAAGCTTCTGATCATCGTAGCCGAACAAAAACTTGGTCTCGAGAATGGAAAAGATTTCATAGCTGAGCTTATCGGTATCGATGCTGGGCTCTTGCATTTCCGACTGAAGATTAAAAGCCATTTTTGAAAGCTATAAACAAATTATTCAAATGAAAACCTTACATATAGAACATGTGCTTATGCATTAGTATTTTTCTGAGAGTGGAGGAAGGAAAATGAAGAAGAAATTTATGTATGAGCAAAGTAATAATTGTTAGAATCCTTTCACTTTCCTTCTATATATATATATATATATATATATATATATATATAATGTAGAGTAATTATATTGTAGTTATATGGGAAGGGAACAGATATTAAAAAATAGAAAAGCAAGAAGACATGGAAAAAGAAGAAGTTGAAGCTAAGACGAAGAGGAGAATGAAGACAAGCCCGCAAAGAGACGTGATAAGCGAAGAGGAAGAAAAGAAAGGCAACCAACACGATTGCAGAACATGTCTGTTTTGTTGGCTTTAAATACCCAACCTCAACTCCCATTTTTTTTTTAAAGAAATAATAATAATTATTATTATTATAAAATGGCATTAAAAAAAGATTCAATCTTATGTATACACTTGACATTGTAAGCAATACTTCCCAAGAGCACGATTGTATTAATTATACATCATAATGGGGTAATATTTCGACATTGTAAGAATTACTTCTACAAGAGCACGTCGGGTGTAGTACAGATATTTTGTCTAATTTTTTGTGGCAAAACTATGTTTTACTCTCCGAGGGATATGACGTAGTTTTATATTAGGTACACTTAGACACTAAAAAAGTTTAAACAGAAAATCTAATCCGAATATTTTGACGTTGTAAGAAATACTTTACAAAAGTACTTATGCCAGGGCACGTTAAATAACCAACCAAACATGTTAGGTTGGTAACCACAAAACTTTTAAAAGCTAAGTGGGGTGGTAAGTCAAGGATTCGAATCGTGTCTCTTATTAAAAATCTAAATAGATGCATAGTATACTCGTTTGGTTTGATTATAATTCAGTTCTTATTGATTCTTTCTGAGCCCAGTTGTACTTTCCTCATAGAATAAATTAGAAGTATGATAAAATATTATTGATGATTGGCAAAAGAAAAAGGGCACGCCGTGTGATATTTAATAACCAATTTTTGTAAAGTAAATAATGAGTCTTGATGGTCAAAATTAGTGATATATTTTGTAAAATAAATATTGAGGTTAATTATAAGGTAATAAGAATTGTTATCAAAATAATAAATTATATGTAGTGTTGACAACGCTGATTCATCCCATTTGTTTTTATATACTGGTATTAGGCTCTTAAACATGCCGTCTGACCGTTATGTTTTGGGTGTTGATATATAGGTTTTTTTATTTCTACTTTTCTATTTTTATTTATTTATTCTTATTTTTTTTTTTATTATTTCAATCCATCCTTAATTACAGTCCGATAGAGTTTGCCATGTGTAGAGTTTACTTTTGGATTTTTTGAGATTGCTCTCGCATATTTCTTCCTAAATTCTGAATTTTTAAATCCAAAGTATTTAAACTCTTTAATCTTAAGAACTCGCACTATAATTCAAATAATATTTCAATGAAAGATTCAGAATATGCTTTCAAGTTCGAATTGAGTATCATTTCCTTTCTTTTTTTCTTTTTTTTGTCTGAGTATATTCACCTTATAATTTAAAAATATTTTAAAGATTTCATGATTGTTTGTATCGATAAGATATTGCATGGTTCGTGAATACTCAATAGTAAAATTCACCTTATTTCAAAGCTTGGAATAAATTTCCCAAAAAAAAAATTATTCAATTTATCAAATCTTGTCCATTTTACCGTGGTTGTGGGGGTGGATTTTACCTAGGTTAATATTTCAGTGCGATGGCTGGATAGGCCACCGACGGTGGACTCCTCCTCCTCGTTGAAATCAAACGACTTAAATTGATTTGATAACTCCTTTTCTCCGCGATGAACGGTTTAATTGTGATTTTCATTTTTTTTTTAAATTTTATGAGGGGGAAGTGGGGGTTGATTGGGGTACGAGCAATGAGGAGGTTAACGCGTGGGGTCAACAAGTCCGTCAGGGTCGGGTTCAGGCACGTAATCGTCGGCCAAAAAATGCAGACGCAGTAATTACACTATAGTGTTTTTTTCCTTTTCTGATTTTTTTGATTTAAATTTTATGAAATTCGTAATTTATGGCACGCTGTTTGATTTTGTTTTTTAAAAATATGTTTTTTAAACAATTTTAAACACGTTTTTTAATTAACGTTTTATCGCACATACATATTTATAAAAAAAAATCTCTGAGACTGCTATAATAATATTTTTTGAAAAGCAATTTAAGAAACGACATTTAAATAAATGTTAAAATTCTCTAGGTGCCACCAAAACTCTACGGATTCATTGATAGGAAGATAATTTTGGAAGGAACGTATTGTCATCTCTGTCTAGAGATGGCTCGAAGTTATGGATGGCAAGGGTACACTCACCCCACTCCATCCCATTCTCATTTTTGTCTCATTGTCATCCCAATATTGTCATTTATATTTTAAGTCCTATAGGCAAAAAAAAAAAAAACAATAAAATCAAAATAGGCATCACATTATTACTTAATTAGTATTTCTACACGTTGGTGTTGTGTTAGGGGAATTGGCTTCATTTGAACAAATTTATTTTCTAAAAATTTTAAATATTTTTTAAATATTTCAATCACGCTTTTAACTATACCAACCTTCTTTTCAATCCGAATTTGAAGGTCTTGAACTCTTAATTAATTACCTTGGGCTTGGAGAAGTGGGCCCAGTTGGTGAGGTGCAGGTGCTGACGAAATAGCCAACGTGGGTCAGAGTTCTGTTTGAGAAGAACGGTGGGGTGTGGAATAAGGGGGGTGTGGACTGGGTCCGTCTCCAGAGTCCAAGGTCCAAGTCAAAAAAGTCCCAACGGTTAATTCGGTGGAAACAGTTAAAAACCAGTGGGGATAATAATTGGCTAGATTAAATCACAATGATGCTGCCGTCAATCCCTTTGCATATATTTAATTAATTTAATTTTCATTCCAGTTAGCAACTTGCATGCATGCATGCATTCTTTTTCTTTTTCTTTTTGGTTATTCTATTGTCCATTTTGTGTTGGGTAGGGCTTATAACACTTGTATCTAATCTTTTATCAGTTGCATTTCGTGCTTTTCAAGAAAAAGAAAAACAAAAGACAATTCCATAAATCCTTTGTTACATGACGAGTAATGAAACATTTTCTCCAATGGATGGAGTGTTTTTATCATATTATTGAATTAGTTTGACATATGTCGCAATGATCATTATCATTACTTTTCTTGGTTTGGTAACCATTGACAAATTTGTCATACTTTGTACCTCCAATTCTTGTACATTTCCACCGTGTGCATGGAAAATATCAGACATTACCCTTGTCGTTTATAGCATTACACTTTCAGCCTAAAAACATAGCATCGTTATGTTGTGTAAACTAAGTGGTTGTGAAGAAAGAACGAGGTTAAATGTCGTGCTCATTGGTCAGATCATGAATAGGTTTTTAATTGGATTAGAAACACCTAAGCTTGTCATATGGCTGATTGTCTAGTTAATATAGGACATTTTTGTAATCAAACTTTGGTAATTTTTGTTGTACCTTGTCATGAGGTGAAACAATATTTAGACAGGGATAGTAGGAGTGTAGTTCTTTCAAGATACAGTTCGTTTGTAACCAAAAAAGAAAAAAGAAAGTACAAAGAAAAGGATCATGTTGGCTTTGAGTTTTGATTTGCCTGAGGTTCAATCTACCATAGATTTGACCATCGCAAAGGTTAAGGAAAAAAAAAAAAAAGCTAGGATTTATCATCTTGTACAAAAAAAAAAAAAAAAAAAACAAACGGACAAGCCTTTTTAATTGCAAATTTAATTGTAAAGTGCCCTTCATGTCGTAAAATGAGTTTTTTTAATTTAATGTGTGATTAAAGTTGGTAACAACTCCTAAAAATACTTAAATAATTACTGTATTACACTTGTTGTATAAATTTATACATTTATTGTGTTAATACACGTGCGCGCATACACACACATTGTACTCTACAATATAAAAAGTCCTAAGCCAGATCGAGGGAGTACTGTCGGCCTCTAGGATTCAAGAAAATTTTCAGAGTTCTTTTTTTATTTAGGGAAAAAAAAAAAGGCTCATAATACTTCTGCCAAGCCTTAGACGCAGTCCAAACTCTGTGGGTTGGACTGTTCAAAAGAACAGGTTGGACTGTAAGCCCAGCAGGCTGCACTACACGGCCTGCAACAAACAAAGGTATAAGAAAATTTCCAGCAGCAGCAGCGCCCGCCACACTCGAGTCGCTCGGTTTTTAACTAAAAGATTCTAATCTGCTTCGTTGGGATCAGTTTTTAATTCTTCTGGCACCTAATTGTAAAGCTTCAATCTCCAGGCATTGTAGCAAAATACCTTTCCACTTTCTTTAGATGTAGACGACGGGTGATGGTTACCAAATGTTCTTTGCCTATGAGTTTATGTGGCATTTGTCGTGGTTGTAGTAGTTTTCACTTAGTATTAAAATTGGATATCCGATAATCGGGTGATATATTCTGTCAATCTGGATGGACAGCCTCTTTGTGCTCCATCTATTTTTGTATCAACAACAGTTCCAGATGCACTTTCTGCTGCCACAGATATTGCTGTAGTTTTTGTTGGGTCATCTTCAATCTTGAAACCTACAGCTGAATCCACTGCAATTTTCTTCCCTTTCTTTTTTTCAACTTTTCATTTCACTGCACTTTTATGTTTGATAAACGCCTGATATATGCATAGTATGATCCTCACATTTGTTTCTGTAACCATCTGTCATTGAAAATGTGGAACAGGGAGGTTACTGCATGACAATGCTGTATGGAGTTTTTCCACCACCAATGGCTTGGGCTATGCTTCATAAACATGGCGAAGGCAATGCCTAGAAAGCAGCAACCAGAGCAAGGTCAACACTCTCATCTGTGTGGGACTGCTGGCTGGTGTTATACTGGCAGAGCAAATACTTTCAGATTTGTCGATCTTGCATTCCTAGAAGAGTTCAAACAAGACTGAAGTAATATCATATTTGATTTTTCTTTCCTACCCTTTCACTGAGGCATTAGGGTTAATCCAACTTGGTAAACCTCCCACTGTATACAGATACCTTTATAGCAGCGATAAACTGCAAGACTTTGTGGCACTATGGCGTAATCTTGCTTGTGGTGCTCTCTTTTTTCATACATGCCATTGAAGAGCAATGAGAGGCTCTTGCTACAGAGACAAAACCGGTAAACACAGATAGCCCAAAAAACACGCTGATTTTCTACGAGTTCAACAGATAAATGAGAGCCAATACCATATGGAGATTCGTAATTGAAAAGCTTGCCATATCTTTTATTGTAAGAAATAAACATCTTAAGTGATAGGATGCTCCAATAACTTCAAATTTTTGGCACAAGAGGTTGAACGTGTATATCTTAAACCACCTCTTTACGTTCCTCTGTTGTTATGTGTAAACAATCACTTCAACAGCGGTAGTGAAAATTGAAGATTTCTGGCAAAAACAACACGCGTGTAGACATGCATGTACCTTTCCTTCACCTAAAACAAATGCATCTTTAAGCCATTAAAGTGCACTGTTTATTTATTTCACAAGAAAAGATTTGATTAATGTAACCAATAAAAAATGGCAAATTTTCTACAAAATCAACAATTATTATGTGAAAACAGGCATGTAATTCCTCTTTCCTCCCAAATGACGTATTCATTCACTGGCAAAGAATGTCAAATAATAAGAGAATGCATATTTGCTATCAAGGAGGTCTAATGAACTGATTGGACTCAATAGTTTGATGCATACCCTTGAACGAATACAGGTAGGAAATAGAATCATCATATTTTTATTTGGAAAAGACCACAATCAACAAATACAGATAATAAATTACTACGTTACAAGTAGATGCCAAGCTTTCATGGACTAAGCACAATATTCATTAAAAAAAAAAATGAAAACGCCTTCAGTAACACCAATGAAATTCTGAGATCTTAATACTTTACAGTAGTTACATGCCTCAGAAGCATCTGAACCACATCATTGGAAATTCTTGCAGACTCATTTTTCAGGTGATGGATCTTGGCCCCAGTTTCTTGTTCAAGCCGTTTCACATTAGCACCTGAGTCTCCACTAGTCTGCTTGACAGCACCAAAATAGCATCTTATGAGTGCACACATAAGAAAAAGTAAGGAAACAACAAATATAGTTTAAAATATCATTACCGACAACACAAGAATGGTGGGGAAATTTAACAAGAGTCAAAAGAATTATTTGCTACAAGACTTCAGACATGCACAGATCGTTATAAGAAAATAACAAGCAAACAGGCTGGCAAATGAATGAATAAGAATAAGAAATAACAAGAATTGGCAATCTATGCTAAAAATAAATTTCTTGTTTAAGGCATCATGGATTGAATCTATTTTGAAAAAAAAAAGGTAGAGAGAGGGGGAGGGGGGAGGGGGGGAATTAAAAGGTATTATAGGACAAAATCAAAAGACAGATGTTTTGAGAATTGAATATTAGTTCATGTGTGTACACAAGTCAATTTCATTCACCGTACGAAAAACTTGAGTAACTAAACATTCGTCTAATAGATCAGAGACATCATCTTGTATCTCTTATCTCCACAAATGTCCATTTCTGATCTTTAATATAACACTCCCTGGCTAGACCTATTGATGTAGATGTTCTTTTATCTAACTTTTACCTCCGCAACTTTTCTCTGAAATTCAGCTTCCATTTGTGCACGGAATTCTGCAATTTCCTTCTCGGCCTCTTCTTTGGCCTGCTTTAGTCTAGCTTGTTTGGCTACACAAGAAAAAAACAAAACTCACATTCAAAAATCACGGAAAATTTGACTTTACAACGTTGAGATGTAACACACTCAAGTTGTACATGAGATTAAACAAATTAGTCTCCAAGTTCCTTACATGAAATTCTTAATTCAACTCACACAGCACACATGACAATGAGTTCTTTATTATAAAGAATGACCACCACAAACATAGATCATCTTGTTTCAACCATAATACAGCTCAAAGAATAAAGATGTTTATACACTCAAAAACAAACCATTCAATGTGAATCCTAGTTATAGAGTAAAAATAGTCCAACAAAATTTACAGAATAAAATCCCTTATTCAATCTGAACAAGTAGATTATGGATGAGAATATGTTTTTCCTTGCAAATCTCTAAGAAAAAGTGGTCCGCCAGTCAAAACACATTAACAATATAGTTCTTCACTCCTGGCCTGACAATTGTCGTATCCACATGGTAAGGCAATAAATTAGGGACACCAGTTTAACCCTGGTTTACTATATATGATTTGGTTACTTAGAAATAGATGCACAATTTAGAGAAAAAGAATTGGTTGCTAACATGAGATATCTTGGCTATATATTTCATAAAATTATTAACAATTCACCAAAAAATCTCTCAATAAGAAACATAGACTAATTCACTAAAGTGCTCGCTCTTGAAGGACTAAAAAGCAAAATCCTTTTGCTACTATTCAATTCAGAGTCTAAGTGGGTTTCTAATATCTAATTGCCACATTATCCTCGCTTGCTATTGCTAATTTTAATCTCAGTTCAACTTAAGCAGCCTAAATGAAATAGTTCCCTTTCAAGTTTATTCAGCACATAAAGACCTTAAATTAAACTATCCTTCTGCTTTCAATGGAAAACTGGATCCTCAGATGATGACTGCAAGCAATTAGCTAAGTAGCAGACAAAGAGAAACAAAAGAATGGTAACTTGTTCTCCACAAAAGCTAGTCCAGCACCATAACACAGTAAATGCTTTCCCCATTACCACAAGAGTCTAGAACGAGACTAGAATTCAAATATAAGGAAAAGAATTACCAGATCTAGCAGCATTCACAATGTGTTGAGCTTCTTGTTCTGCTGCTAACAAGAGTTGGATTCCATTCTGGCCCCTGCTGGCATCCATGCTTGCTGAGAAAGAAAAATGCAGCTGCATTTATGATTAAAAAAATAACTAACGAGTCCCAAAATGACCTTACAAAATTCAAACAATTGCTACAGAAAACTTATTCTTTGCAGCACTTGTCTATATTACACCAAGTAGTTTTAAACTAACAAAACAGCACTTAAGTTTGGCAGCAATTATTCATTTCACAATTAAATAGTATCAGGAAGATGTCTGCGATTTTCATATATCATACATTCAGGAACCAAATAAGATTAACAACCCCCCACCCGCATGTTCTATCTGAAGCATATTCTTATAAGCTGATTAGAGAATCCAAAAGTTGAATGCTTCCAAATTACTCATTCAGAAAAGCAACGATAAAGATCCCAACTTTATGTCTCCAAATCCAATAAAAAATATTGTTTTGTTCTTTACCCTTATTAAAACTCCTTCTAAACCATGGTCAGTTGCAAGAACATCGAATCTGGCACAGAAATAAACACCCATGAGTACACACAACCTCAGGAAAACATTAAGAAGTCTAACACCATCCTAGTTTAGATTCTCACTTCCACTTATTCAAGAGCAGGATTAAAAACAGCTTTTTTTATTTTTTTTTTATTTTTTACACAGAATCCCTAGTTGACAACTACATTCATACGAAATTACAAAGGGGGTAGCTGGTCAGCATAACCATGGCATCTGAGCAAGATTTACCCAGTTGATCTTTTGAGCTGATAGTTCTCCAGAAAACCAAAATTTCTAATTTCATTTGTTACTTAGTTAATACTACCCAAAACTAGTAGTAGAAAACTTAGAACTAATTAAACCCAGTCCCTGATCAGAACATCCAAAAGATCAACTTCTGCAAAGCATTTATCAATGAAACTGATGGAGTAATAAAGATATCATCTTTACATCTCCAAATTCAAAAAAATCTACTCTTTTCCTTTTCTCCTTACACAAACTTCCGTTAAAACCGTATTCAGCAGTTAAAAAGAAAAAAATAAGCGCGTAATCAGGTAGAGAATCTAGCAAGAGAACAAACTTAGCCCAAAACAGAGAATCTGGCAGAACCCATTAGCCCAAAATTCCTCTGATTAACTTCACAATAAACCTATTCCTAGATTCACCAGTAAAGAAAAAGAACAGCCTAACTAACACAACTATAGGGAGAATGAAACTGAAAGCCAAAGTTCAACAACCCTTCAATCCAGATCCATAATTGAATCAACGAGATCATAAAACAGGGAAATAATCTTGATCTATCTTATTTAAGTCATACAGCAGAGGAAGAGAGAGACCAAAAATCTAGTGAAAAAACCAAGAAAAAGTACAGAGCAGACAGAGATTTTTGGGCATGGAAAGGTGGGGAGGGGGTAGTTGCGTTTACCTGCTGAGAAAGCGGAGCTAGGACAATCAAATCTGGTAGTGGCAGAGATTTGTTGCCGGTGTGAAATGCAAAAAACTATTGAAGAAGTTTGGACCCCAAAAGACTCGTGCTCTATAGTTTGACGGGGTTGTAATTGTAACTTTAGACTATGGCCTCTTCCCTCGTGCATGCCAAGTGTTAACCTGTCTTGTAAGGGTCAAAACTGATCAATGGCTTGTCTTTCTTTTCTGTTCTTAGTTGCGCTAATTAACAATGTTTCTCGTCTTTGTCGGAAACACAAAGGTAAACTTAAATGTCCAATCATGTCTGCGAACGGTTCAACTTGTTTTTGTAACATATTATGAAATCCGATGGGAGATGGTTATGATTTTAAATAAATACAGGCAAGACTTTGTTTAAAAAAAAAAAGGACATACAAAGGAATTAGAAGCATTAATACATTAAATATAGGAAAAGTGTGTCTAAGTTGGAGGTCGAATTTTTCTTTTTATATGGGATGGGGTAGGGGAAAAAAAAAAGTTAACCTGGTATGGAGTCCCAATTTTAGTACCTAGAATTCTTTAAAATTAAGGGCATGCCATGAGATAGTAGATCTTTACTTTTTCTTTTTCATTTTACCTCTTTGCTTAGAGCATAGGGTTAAAATATACTAGTTCCGTTGACAAAGGTAAAGAAAATGAAGAACATTAAGGGTGTGTTTGTTTGGATGGTTCTAGATTTTCAGGTGTTTGGTTACTAATTACTCCTGTAAAACATTTTCTTGTGTAAATTATTTTACATCCTAGGGTGGAAAATGACTTACATTTTGAGGTTACTGAAGTTATTTTCATTTAACCAAAACACGCGTGCTTCACATTGAGTTTTCAATCGACAAGACAAAAGGGGGGAAAAAAAAAAGGCTTTGTGCCGCAGAGAAGAGTGGGGAGGAGAAAGCTAAACTCCATTGATGGTGAAGCTTCTGAGAGCCCAGGGAGACTGCCGACGAGATCAACTCTTAACCTGGACGAGATGAACTCTCAAGCTCCTCCACTCAACGAGATCAACTCTTAACCTCTTCTAGCCGAAGGTGAGTCTGAATTTTTTGGAGTTTATTGTTTCTTCCCCAAATTTCGATTGGTGCTGAAATTATGAAAATTGGACAATGTGGATTGAGATTAACAGTCATCAGTGGTGGGTAATTCTCTCCGACGATCACTTTTTCTTCTCTGCATTTTTCTCTATTTTTTTTTTCATTTTGTGAAAATGGAATGCAATATGTATACATCGATTTGTCTAATCGATGAATTTGAAGAATCTACCTCTGTTGTGATGTTTAAAAGCAGCAATTCTTCAGTGCATTTGTCTTCTTTTTCTATATTTTTTGCTTGATTTTGTTTTGTTTTGTTTTGTCTGTTCTAGAAGAATATGTTCAAATCCCTTTTTTCTGGGTGTTCCCTTTATCTATCAATACTCCTGATTTTGGGTTTATTATTTGATCTCATTATTACTGCATATATGAAGCTCATGATAATATATT
Source organism: Mitragyna speciosa (assembly GCA_024721245.1). NCBI lineage: Eukaryota > Viridiplantae > Streptophyta > Magnoliopsida > Gentianales > Rubiaceae > Mitragyna > Mitragyna speciosa. Next base: position 7,495,824 of record CM045554.1, read on the forward strand.
ATAGACATTACTCATAGACTCTTTTCCAACAACACAATAGCTTTGGTTTATATATGTCTGCACCCTTATTGTCCTGATATTAGAGATGATTTTTTCTATGAATGTTGAGGGTATCCCCTACACTTTGTGTTTGGAAATAAAAATATTTAGTTAGAATTTCATGGATTGGGATATGGGCGAATTTTGCCCTCTTCTTTATGTCTTGTGCCAAGTGTTATCTGCCATTGCTTCTTCCCGTTATTGGAAGCAAGTGTAAAATGATGACATGAGTTTTTAGATGTTTCACTGTTTTGTAATTGCTTCAATTTTTATAACCAATGTCTTATGTTTTAGTCCATTTCCTGCATTTCCGATATTGTATACACTATAGAAAATTGCTTGATATTCTTCATGCCAAGTGAAATGCAAACCTTTGGGATAGTTGCAAGTTTTTATTTGTGGTACTCACACGTGCTATATGCAGCCCATTTGTGCACCCCACTTAAGCAACCTTCACATTTTTTTTCTTTCATGGTTTTGAATGTAGATGATTCTATATGATGTTGTGAGCCTAGTCAGGTTACTGTCCTCACTAGCAAGAACTGTGATATATTACAGCCCTTCGACCAATCACATATTAGCCTTTTTTTAAACTTTGATTCCATTTTCCTTGTCTGTTATGCTAAATTAGAATAGCACCTTTAGTAACTAGTTGGCTAGTTCTAGCTTGTATAAGTTACCCATCATGTTAAAATAAATGCCCACAACAATGTTTATCAAGTTTAAATATCTTGCAATGAAATGTAGTTACGTAAGAGGCTTGTTAACACTATTATTAAAGCTCTCTGAGCAAATTAGGAAGTACTTGCTTTGCTAGATCAGATATAGTGAGAGCATAAACCAGCTCTCTTTGTCCTTGATTTAGACATCAAATTTTTGGTTCAAAAGCTCTTATTATAGCCAATTAATTATCATTCTTCTTCCAAAATCCTTTGATTTACCTGTAACTTCAAATTCTTGTGCTCAAGATGTGAAGCATTTCTAACGTACCCAAGAACTTACAACCTGGTGCACGTGAAGAACTTTTGTCACCCGAATTTGGTGACAAACAAAGATATGAAATGCTGGATATATTCACGGAGATAGATCGAATAGTTTGTCCAGAGGTATCTCTCTCCATTGCATTATTTCCTTGATCCTAATGCATACTCAGTCTAAGTAATGAATGATAAAAGAATTGCTTGCATGTTACATTTATTGAGACCTCATATTCTGTATCCATTTTTTCTAGCTTTCTTTACAGGCTCTTAAGTTTATTTACAATGACTCTTATAACTAATTTACTTGGTAACTACTGCTTTGTTTTTTCTATACATACAAAATTAATGTGGATGTTTGATTTGTCATGTTCCCTTTCCTTTCCTTGTACTTGCTTCTAGATGTTTTTTATGCAGGGGTGTGTTATACTACGAGATGTTGCTCTTCTTATTGAGTTTGCAAGAACTGCAACAGCACGTTTGAAGTGGGATGCATGCGTGGTAGAAATTACGAACACTAGTGACGAGACTCCTAATCTGCTAGAAACCTTTTGTATAGACTCAAGCAATTTATATTCTGGATTTGCAGAAAGCCTGAACTTGTAGACTACATCAGCATAAGGTTAATACATGATTTTGGATCTAAATGAATCATCATAGATTTCCACAGAACTGGGGGGATTAAAGTTTTTCTTAGAGATACAAATGTAGAAAGTAAGAAACAAAATTGTCCTGCTGAGGATGAACCACATGTCAATAAATCCTATGGAGCCGTAAGGCAAACATAAGGCCATATTTTTTCCAGTACCTAATATGTTTCCCCAGTGCAAAATTTCATGAAGTAAGCTCACCTTTTGTACTACTATTTACTTTTGAATTTTTAGCTCAAAGCTAATTACTAAGAGCTACTTATGATGAATAAAATGAGTTGCTGCTTGAGTTTTTGTTATTAAGCAATACTATCAGTACATAGATTTATTTTGAGTGAAAAGTTAGTTTACAAGTCATTGTTCGATAGGTGGGTCAGATAATAAAGCAAGAATTATAATCTTCGACGACAAACAAAACTGCACATGTTCTACCATTTTGGTGATACAATCAAATGTTTTTCGAGATAAGGACCTTGATAACAAATGGAATTTTATTTAACATCAAATATAGCCCATTTTAATAATACTTTATAGTCCGTTATCAAGATCTTGTTCAAATTTGTTAGCTATTATAATTTCTTTTGTGGAGTTCATTGGCATTTTATGATAAGAAGGTTTAAAGTCGATAGTAAAAAGTTGTCTTTATATCTACTGTAATTTTTTGTACACATCTTTCAGTTGGTAATAACAAAACGTGACATATGATGATAATGGATTATAAATAATTTATCTATTGCATAGAACTATATTTCTTGGAAGTGTATAATTTTTCAGAATACTTTATAAAGATGAATAGTAGTAATACAATATTTAATTTTTTGGTAAGAAGTACGTTATAATGGAATATAAGGGATAAAAAGTAAAGGTGGAAGTAAGGTAAGATAATAATGTGAGGTTGGGGAAAAAAAAAGGTTTCACTCATTTGAAGAAACATTAGAAAAATAAAATTAGAAAATATTTTCGATAAGCTAACCAAACACCTGAAAATAATGAAAAAGAAAATAATTTTCCTGAAAAATAACTTCCCTAGAAAACATTTTCCAAGGAAAATATTTTCAGTTCAAACAAACACAGCCTAAATATACTTTGCTTTTTGTTTAACTTCCTTAGGTTTCTAAACTTACCCACCCTCCTCTAATTTTCCTTGTCAATCTTTTGATTTACCGCGGCTCCTTTTTATTGCTATACCTAGTACTCCCTTCCTCTCTTTCTTTACCTGGATTTTGCATTTGATTGTTGTTCTTGCCAGTCATGTACTAACATGTTGCACGTAAAAGATAATATTTTTCATTTTAAATTGGACTCGATGAGGTATTGGTCTTCTAACAATGGTAGGAGGCAAAAGAATTGAATACATACAATTTAACATGCATCGAGATCATCAGCTTATAAAAAAAAAAAAACATAAAAAGAACCCATCAAATTAGAGTAGAAATGTTAATATGCTTAAATTTGTTTTTCTGTTCTTAAGGGAAATAGTTTTGGTGACAGAAAAACCCATCAAATTAAAGTAGAAATCTTAAAATGCTTAAATTTGTTTTCTGTACTTGAGGAAAATAGCTTAGATGACAAGGGTGCTTAGTAGTATAGAGACTAATATGGAATTAAACCACTCTTCCCAGTATTCAGTTCAATGCCTTGTGTGCAGGCTCAAAAGCTTTCCTGTCTTATATATTTGGGCAATTTGTAACTTGACCCAAGTTTAATGCCTATGTATGATATTAATAATAACAGTAGTTGGAAAGGTATTTGAACAACCCTGATTTCCTAATTAGTAAAAGGAGTTTGGGGTGGGGAAATATTAGAAATTCTTTAATTTTGTAAATTAGAGTGAGTATCTTTGTCTTTGGTTATGCATTTAGTCTTTGGTTAACTTGAACATTGTAAGTAAATCATGTGGTTACTTTCATGTTCATTTTTTTTCTAGTCCCATCAAGAAGGGATTCTGGATGGTTTTTGGTGTGTTTTTTAAAAACAAGTATTGCAACAAGTTTTAAAAATTTTCTTGATAAATATGTATATGAGATAAAACGGTGGTTGAAAAACATATTTAAAGTTTGTAAAAAACATGTTTTTTAAAACACCAACAAACAAACAAAGCAAGGGTTTTTGTTCATCTTTGCTTTTACTTTTCTTTATGATAATATTGATATATCTCCCAAACCAGAAACAGTGCTACAAGTTTTGATTTTCGATGTAAGGGGCCCTTAGCAGTTGCCCTTTGTACTTATTTTTTGGAAAAACCAAAAACCAAGGAAAAAAACACATTTTATATACGTCTAAACAAAATTGAACTAAATCTATTACACTATTTTGGCTCAGTCGATTTTAGATTATGTAGGTTGTTTTTCTCTAATGATTGGTTATTGAGGCTGCATGCTTCTTGTCCCAGATCCCAAAATTGGATAGTCGTTGGAATTATACAAGGTCGTAGATTCCCAGTTATCCTATTTCAGAAAGCCACTACTAATACTGGATAACCATGCATGGGCATCTGATACAGAGCAGAAGCGTTCTATCTTACCTCTGTTCTTCTGTCATCATTTTCCCTTCTCTTTGGCCAGTCCGAGTCTGCCAAAATAGAGCCATCTGATCTTCCTTTTCTTGGATTAACATTTTACTAGATGTTAGTATTTTTTGGGTTAATTCCAACTGGCTTATCCCCCCTGCCTGTTTTTTATTCCCATCTGGTTATTTCAAAGTAATTCAGATGACTGAGTATTTCTCTGCCAAACATCCCCTGTTTGGCTGTTACTCTCATCCCAGTTGAGCATTGAGCAAACAGTAGTTTCCTAGCAACCTGTAAGGTATTGTCATTCTTTAACCTTGTAATATTCTTTTGAATTTTATACATACATAGACATACAGTATGTACGTACTTTGTGTATATTTTTACGTATACTTGTTAGCTACTAGCATTCATGCGTGCAATATGCTTGATAAGTTATCACGGGGTTACTTTGTTACCAGTCTGCTATCATACATATTACATATCCATTGCAAATCCATTCTCTATGCCTGCAATACGCTGAGATCCTTCAACGATCATCTTCACCGAGGCAAAAGATTTCACATTGTCAACCAACCCTCGAACTAAGACTCCCTGGTCTTATAAAAAGGAACTCAATCAGTGGTCAAACAGCCAGTAAAAGGCATAAATTTTTTTTTTAACCAACTGCAAAAACAAAATCTGGGTTGTCCCATAGAGAAAACGACAAAGAAGAGATTTTTCTCCACAAAATTCACCAGATGGTTTGTTTAGCCAACTAAATCTTGTCCATTAGAACTTCTCTGGACTCTCCAAAGTGATAGTCTCATCTTCTATTTCATCCGACTTTCTATAATTTGCTTCATTAGAACAGAATAAATAAATAAAGAGAATCTTGAATTGCTTCTCAAAAGATAATTGATCAGATTTCCTGTTAAACATTCATGGGAAGACCCAGAAAGGACAATCTTCTATATACAAATATCTCACCGACAAAAGAGGCAAAAAGTCAAGAAATAAGGTAGCAAGAACTTGTCTCCATTAATTGAATGAAGTAAACATTGCTCAAGATTAAAATTTTCAACAGGTGCAAAACTAGAGGATCATCCAAAAGAAGGGCACATGCAGATATGTAAAAGACCCCATAAGAGTAGCATAGAAAAGAATGAACCAATTGAGACAAACCAACTTGTCATCTACTTTAACAATTTGAATTTCTTTTTGGTAATTTTTCATGATTCATACACAAAAATTACTAGGTCTGATATTAGTTGTCAACTTCTTTTAGTTGTTAATTTTCAAACTTATGGAGCCAGCATCTCTTTGCTTATTAGTCGAAATCTAACTCCAGCTGCACATTCTGTCACAAACGATAATTGCAGTACTAATTTTCTTTGGGTGATTCTGTACACTCTACTTACTTTGCAAGTGATTATGTGTGGTAATCTCCATCGGTAAGTGACTCAGCGTGCACTTATCTTAGCATGGTTGCTTATTTTTCTCCTTCTGTGGCAGGTTGTTCCTTGAGGATATCTCTCTCGATGGGTGGTTCTGGAGACTTCTGTTTTATTCCGGAAGAAACTGTCAACTCTTCCTTCTCATCAAGTAAATTTCCAGTCTCTTCCTGTCTGGGGGATGATGCTGCATTTTTTCCAGGTGATGGATCCCCACATTGAACGCTTTTAGTGGGGGACTCTAAGCCCTCTTCCTTTCCATTAGCTGACTTGCTGTATTCCTCTTCTTTTGGGGATTCCACCTTTTTGTCATTTAATTCTCCACCTTCTTCGCCATCCTTCGTCTTTAGTGAGATTTGTAAAGGCCCAAGTTTTGCTTCAAGATCCCTGATTAGAAATGTTAAAGATCTCGGATCACGAGCTGCTACCAGTCGCCCAAGAGTTGATATCTGGTATGGGGAGAAAAAAAAAAGTAGGGATCATTCGTTGCTGAGATCTGACTGTGTAACTAGAATCTAAACTAGCCAATTTCATTGTAATAAAGGCCAGCCAGGGATGAGATCTAATCAATGTCAATCACCTAAGAAAGAAGAAGACGAAGAGAGAGGGGGAGAGAGAGAGAGAGAGAGAGAAAGTGAAAATGAAAATGTCTTGGCTTATTACTGCACGAAAAGTGTGTCATTAATCATCTTCTGAATGCATCGTACACATAAACTTGCTCACTTTATTAGTGCTTACCTATTGACTTAAGTTCCTTCCTAAAGCTAACAAAATGCGTCAGTGAAAGTAGCTGTACAAACAACATTGCAATATCATCACATCCTAGACCTCGCTCCCAAAGGATCTAAGCAAGGTCATGCACTTGAAATAGAGATCTTGGAAGAGGCAAAAGAACTTATAAACCACAAAACTTTACAGAATATCATTGGCAGAAAAATCCATGGAGATACAGTTTCCAATCTTGCTTCTTTTCAGATATTTCCAACTTAACTAATTTTCTGCCACAGGTTCAGTATGTACTAAAATGAAACCAGAGAATCTTTTACACATTTAACAAATTAAGACTGGTTGAATCTTTTGTTAACATTTCTGGCTGGACAAATTTTAGTAGAGCAGCTGCCAGAAACTATCTCCATGAAATGAGCTTAAACAATAAACCAAGAGTACAATTATCAAATAACCTTCAAACTCACCAGTTCTAGTTGCTCCACCCTTTTGTTTAGATCCTCAACTGATGCTTCTTTGTAAACAGGTTGGAGAATGTAAAGCAAATGAGAACGGAGATACTCGGAACGATGTTGATCAAGTGTAGACTGAGGAATGGTGGACTGACAACCTACTGAGTAGAATGGACACTTTGCAAGTTTCATTGGACAGACAGTTATGCAATGCCGGTCCATGTCTCGCCTCATGATGTTTTCTGAGCACTTTTGCTCACATGGAAGTATCTTGAAAGGGCAAATGGAGTCATGGTAATCCATTTGACCTGCACTGAATCTGGAATTACACCCCTCATTCATGCAATTCATAATCCTGAAACTGCAATTACAAAAATGCTCAGCGAGCTCTTCTGGAGACTTAAATTTCATATCACAGTGAAACGTATTTTTGACGTCAACATTCTTAACCAACGTTTGTGAAACTGCCTCCCTCCTCCCTATCAACCAAAACCCATTCAGCTCCATTTCTTGCACAAAATCATCTATTCTGTCTTCTCTCCTCTCACTGAGCAACCACCCAGACACCCGACTAAAAATGTTCCTTTTTGAACTTGAAAAATCATCAATAAAATCTGAAATAATATCATAAGGGTGGTCAGACACTTCTGCATTTGGACCACCTTCCAGTACCACAGATTCGGCCACAAAATTTTCACTCCTTTGAAACAGATAATCCACCATTTCCCTTCTAATATCAACAGCCACAGCTGCAGGGGTCCTAAAGAGACCTCCCATTGTATTGTCAACACAGGCAGAAGCTAATCCGGGAAGCAATGCTTGTGCTATCTTATGAACTATCTCGGTATCAAGAAGATCACAGTGGAATAGAGGACCTCCCTCTTTGGCTTCTTCAAGGTTTTCTGGTTTGACTTCATCATCACTTGCAGGTGGATCCATGGTTCAAACTGCATGCAAAACATTCAAAGTCACAAATGGTTACTAAGACTTGAACAAGAAATGGTAAATCATCATACCATATTAGACTGAAACTCAACATTATCGTCACATGAACAAAAAAACTGTCAACAAATATCATCCTTGTCAAAGACATCGAATTATAATGTTAAGATGATACTATTATCCCATATGTAAAAGCATGTTAGATTGTTAGTATCCAAAAGAAAATAATAACTAAAAATTTGAGGCATATGAAATTCTAAAAATAAAAAATTGTATCCATCTACAACTTGATGTATTGCTACTTATTTCCAATGCAGGGACTCTGAAACAGACTAAATTATTAATTCGAAAAATTTCTGTATTTCCGTACAGATAATGATGGAAGAGATGAATCTGCTTATAGCAAAGAGCTTAACTATTTAACAATACACAAGCAAAAGGAAGGAACAAAAATTCATATGTCTACGATCTTCATAATCTAGATTTCTGCTAAAAAAACCACATCCTCCAGAAAGCAGATCAATTTTATAAAATATTTACAGCACATCATTATGAATCTAACCTGATGATATTAACCTTTTTAATACACTAAAACATGTAATTATCACATCAAGTGGGGATTTTTCCAGGTGAACCATAGTCCAGGATTAGTCAAATTTAGACACCAATAAATTTAAAAACACATTAGACTAAGTAAAGAACAATAACCAAGATAGTTATCATTCAAGGGGGCGAAAAAGATTCAATTTGTTCATCTCAGCAAAACAACCGTTATAATTTGCAAAGAACCATGTTATAACAGTGCAAAAAAAAAAAAGCAATGCTACAAGAAATAAAAATTCACAAAGAAACAATAATTTTGCTACAAATGAAAGACTCCATAAGGCCAATCGTCCAGAAAATATACTGGAAAAGGAAGAGATACACAAATTACCCTTGATTTCTTATTCCACAGATTCAGATCAAACAAGGAAGATTACAGAAAGGGTTCATTGCATTCTCAAATTCAAGAAATGGGATTCAACAGATCCCATGAAAAATGTGCAATGAACATAATTTGTCATGCAAAACGTAAATGAAAGTCAAGAATTCTTCACAAGAAATAAGAAAAAGGTGGAATAATCAGATCACAATTTGAAGGAATATACCTGCAAGGCTTGATTAAGCAGTGACGTTGTAAAAATTTGCTAAGCACTTCCCTTATTTGAGGGGAACAGGTCCATCTATTTTATTAGTGTTGCGTTATTATATACATGGTCATCCTTGCTTGTTTTTGTTTTGCCTTTTGGACGTCTCTCCTCTCTTCTGACTCTGCAGAAGGGGGAAAGTGCAAAGGCCGCTTAAACCGCGTTTACTTTGGGTTGCAGCGGTAGTTTTGTCTTCCGCCCTTAGCATTGACAAACATTTGGTTAGCTCTCAAACATTATAATGAATTACACTTGAACCTTTTTCACTCTAAAGGGTCAAAGATGGGAATTAATACCTTTCAAAAAAAGGGAATTAATAAATTCACTCCAAATGTGTGTGTGTGTGTATGTGTTAGGGGTGGGCAAAACCCGCTCGACCCAACTCTAAAATAGGATACCCAAAAAATTTTTCCACAAGGAGGATCGAATACTTGCAAATTTTGGATACGGATATGGATTGGAAAAATAAAAATTTACGGGTGTCTGACTCGAGATGTAATTACGTAAATATAAGAAAATATAGAGACTTTATGATAATTTTATTAAAAGTATTAACCTAAAGACTAAACGGCTAAAGTGAAGTCTGAACCTATACAGTCGTGATTTGGACGTCTATTTCACAAGCTATCATCTAGCTACACTTCAGAGACCATGCGGACAATTAACTGTACGTTTGCTTCCTTTGGGGATTGTCTGTTTCAACTTTTTACTTTCTATTTTGACTTCTTTTTTTATTCCTAACTAATTTTACTACAAATACACCTCGATAGAACATTAGTATACATTGTTATTAGTTTGTTAATCATCAAAATCGAGATTAATTAAGACTATAAAGTGAGTCCTCATAAGCTTTTCAATTAGTAATATGAATTAGTGGACATTTACGATTATTTGGGGAATTAAAGAAGTTAGTAGAATTTTGAAAGGTCTTGGAATTTGGTATATCATTTTGTGTTCTAATCTAGTCATTACAAATTTTAGTCATCTATACCAGAAGACATTAGAGTCATATTAGGGTTGGAAAATTACTGACTCAACAAGTTAAGGTTGAGTCAACCAAATCCTTTTAAGGGTCGATACTTACGTGTGTCTATCCCATTGGATCAGCCAAATCCTTTTAGGGGCCAATACTCAATCCGTACCTATCCTAGTGTTAGTGTGCGTGTGCGTGTTATTTAAGAAAGAGGCAGGGTGGATGAGGACAATTTTGAACAAATGCATATAAATTCTAAAAGAAAACAACGGATTACTTAGTTCTCATGTCTAATGAAAATTTATATCAAATTTGTAGGTTTAAAAATTTGCGAGCTCAAATGAATATATATATATATATATATATATATATATATTGCTTTCTCTTTTACACAAGATAATTCACTAATAAGTAAATTAAATTGGAGGTGAATATAATAAAATTTTGGTTTACTTAATCTAATTTGATATTTTAAAACACTCAAAACAATTCAAACTTAAAAATTTTAGTGTTAGGATGGGATTTTTTGGTTATTTACCAAGCCTAAGTAAAACTGGGTTCAATTTGTCTCTTTCATCAAATTTGAAGGTGTCTAAACACTTGCTTTATTCTCAAGGAGTTTATTGTAAAAAATCTTGACATAATTATATTACGCTTTTGTCCCTAGAGTTTGGAATTTTCCACTTATTGTTTTGATCCTTTAGAACAAAATTAATTAATTTACCATATTTTATAAAATAGAAAAGAAAAGAAGAGAAACTAACCAAATTATGAAATAGAAGTAAACGGAAACGAGAGGAGTTCTGAAACCGGCAAAAAATGGCGACGGCGACGTACCCACCACCGCCACCCTACTACAAGCTGTACAAGAAGTATTTGGAGGATCCGAAATCTGCTCCGGAGCCTCCTCCTCCAATTCAAGGCAATTACCTCCTCTACGGAGCCACCTATACTGTAAGCATTTACCTTTTTTTTTGTTTCCTTCTATCAGCAGCATATATTTTGCCTCCAAAGTTTAGATTTTTGTCCAAGATTATTTCTTCCCGTGATTTAATTTTTAATAAAAATTCTTACTTTCTGCTGCATTTTTCTTTATTTTGTTTCAGTTCTGTATTATATCGTATGCATTTGTAGATACAATTATTAAAGCTTTCTTGATTTAATGTGAGGAATTTTTTTGGCTTTTTTGGTTTTTTTTTGGGGGGGGGGGGGGGGTAGGGGAAAGGGAGAGGGAGGGGGGGTTGGAGGGTTTCTTGGTAGTAAAGATCTAGACTCTAAGTCTCTTTAGGACATTCTGGATTGGTGGCATATCTTTGTTCTCGCCTACTCTATGAGGGATACTAAGTTTTAGCCCCGACATAGGTGCAGCGGGGTATTTCCTAATGAATTGAGCGCAATGTTTTCCCTATGTATGGAGGCTCTGGGGTAGCAAACCTATCTTCCTCTTTTGCAAAGTCAAAAGAGCAACTAAGGTACTGGAACGTATTAGTGAAAATTGAGGAAAGGAAGGACGGTGATGATGAGTTTAGGGAAGAGGAGGGGTTAGGATATTTGACGTGTTTTCAAATGACTAATCTGATGGTGATAAAGGGAATGAATATAGAAAATAGATGTTCAGGGAAGGAAAAGGGTGCTTTAGCTTATGGAAGAAAGTTAATTTATAGCTGGTTTGAGGTAATTTAGAACATTCTTACTATTAATCACTTTATTTATCATTTTGTTTGTAAGTATTATCAGTTGGTTTGTACATGGATTTTGGGCATACTCTACAACAAAGCATAATCAGCTTGGCTCCAAGATACTTAAATTATTAGTTTCCACAACTGCAAAAATTGAAAGTCCGTGCATGCAATAAGCTTTTCTTGCAAATTTTGCAGACTGATGATGTGCTTCCAAGTCTCGAGGAGCAAGGTGTTCGTCAGCTGTATCCAAAAGGACCGAATGTTGGTATGATCCACTTCCTTCCTTATCTATAGATTAATATTGGTACTTTTATTTATAAATAAATAAATAGCAAATTTTGAACAAGTTTTCCAGAACAAAACGTCAGTCACAAATGACCTCTATTTGAAGGCAAACCAAAAATCCAGCTCCACTGCCATATCCAATGCCCAATTGAAGGCAAAACCAGAAATCCAACTCCATTTGCCATCTCCAATGCCATTCCACTGCAACAACCCCCGTGGCCATAACTGGCACCAACTCTCAACCCAGACTTAAAAAACATTAAGATATAATATCCCCAAACATCCATGGGCCATCATCATAATTGGAGAATGATTGGAGAGTTGAAGAAATCATGACTTTGTAGTGATTCATCTTTCCACTGATCATTGTTTCTGATGGGAGAAGCCGGTGGTTGGTGCTAAAGGAAGGAGGCGATGTTCCTGGGGTTGACTTTAAACTCAATATTCCTAACATCAACTTTAGTACTTTGAGAATAAGAATAAAACGCACACTTTTTATTTATTTATGAATAAAGTAGCAATATTTAGGTAAATAACCGATAGATTGAATGTTGTTGCTCACTTGCACATCTTTTCCTTTGCTCGCTGATTGGAGATGGCATAAATGGAAGAGTTTGTTTCAAGGATATTTAGTTTGTAAGGATATCTGATGTTTAACCTTTTATTTTCTTATTCTCATATGTCGTGTCTATTTCTTATTTCATGTTGTTTATAGAAAATTGTTCTTTTCTTAGTATATATTCTTCTGATTCCTTTGGATCTTTGGATAATCATTTGTATTCCCGAGATCAAAATGCTGTGATTTATTTAGAAGATTATTTCATGGCATAGCTTCTTCAAGGTGCTTACAAGTTAAGAGTTTTCTTTGCAAATATCCCTTTATATGGTGGTCAGAAAGTTATTGCCACCAATTATCAAGGAGAATTATTCTGGTTAAGATGAAGGAAAAAGGATTTTAAAGTTTTGGATTCTAGATATGAGGTTTTTGATATTGGTCATTCTTGGTGAACTCGTTTCTAGGAGTCATATCTTCATTTTGATTAGCATCTTGCTACACTCCAAGGTGTAAATTTAGTGAACCAAAAAACACTAGTATGGACATGCGCATTTCTTGCAAGCAAGCAAATTGGATTCTAGAATTTGATTTTGTGGAAATCAATTCCAGTTATGAATAAAGTGTTTGAATTTCTTAGTTGCCAAATGTTTATTGTTTTGGCATCTTACAAGATGGTAATTTCTGATAGACTTCAAAAAGGAACTGAGGTCACTTAACAGAGAACTGCAACTGCACATATTGGAGCTCGCTGATATTCTCATAGAGCGGCCATCACAATATGCTAGGAGAGTTGAGGATATATCTCTTATATTTAAGAACCTGCATCACCTTCTCAATTCACTGCGGCCCCATCAGGTGAAATCATCTTTAACGTCATGTCTTGTGTTCTGGTTCAATAATATTGTATGTCTATCAATTCCTGATCTTTACTCTCAAGCTGGGTCCATCCGTGTTTCAGGCCAGAGCAACACTCATCCATATTCTGGAACTTCAGATACAGCGGCGCAAACAAGCTGTTGAGGACATTAAGAGGTACATATAGTCCTTTTTTAAGTATGGAGAATTTTTGAGAAATCTAATGAATCAAGTCTTTTTGGCATGTTTTTACTCAAAAGCTTTGTACTATAATCAATTGTGTTGTGTGGCATCCTGTCGTCTACTGAACCTTGAAATGCTTTTCATCCCCTGATTCTCTCAGGACCAATAGGAAAAGAAATAAGAAAAGGGAAAAGAAATCAGTAATTAGGTATCTGTATCGTCTCGGCTGTGCTTTCAGTATAGCATTCCCCGATGTTATAACTAATATAACTAATCTTTTGTAGCAGAATAACATAGAGTCAACAATTTATTTAGATTTCTAAGTCAAATGTAGTGAAACTTGTAAATCTTTCAATAGTCCGTAACATCTTAGGTTTATTTATATTGCTAAAACTGGCTGATAGTATATATTAAGTTTGAGATGATGCACCCTCTTTTCGTGCATTGTCCATTTCACATAACTTATTAAGGTATCAATACGACAGAGGAGTTAAAACAAATGGCATATAATTCATACTTTTTCCTCTTTTGATTACTTTTTTTTCCTTTTGAAGTTTAAGCACTGTACAGTTATTCCATTCTCTTTGCAATATGTGACTAACCAAATTATAGTTCGTGAGTTTTCTACTTAAGCTACAGATGTTAGCATTGTGGCTATAATCAAACATGGCTTTATCAATCTAGTAATGAACATTTACATTTATCTGTGAGATGTGCTATGTTTACCTGATTCTGTTTTTGTTTTGCTTGTCCAGGAGAAGAGAAGAAGCACAGAACCTTCTAAAGGAGGCTCTTGGTACCTTAGATGGACAGTAGTAAACTTTGGTGGAACTCCTCATTCTAAAAGTAATGCTAACAAATTTTCGTTGAGGAAGTACATAGCCGTTGATTGGAGAATCAACCATGTTCCATGGTTCAATAGTCTTTGAATTATGTTGATGTTCAATGATGTACTAGTTATTTGAGTAGGAATATATTATATCTCCTCTCTTGGGAAGTTAGAGAGTCACTTGAAAAAATTGAGGCCATGGGATTTCCAGCGGAACAATACTTTCTGTTAACATTTGGTGAGTGAGTTTTACAACATCAGTTTAGCAAGAAGCAAATGATGCTCAGTTTGGAAGCAAAACTAGCGACTGTTTTAGACTCCTTGTTGAACGATAACGCTAACGTGCAAAGAAAAGTCTAGGTATTTTGTCAAGAATAGTCTAGGTTATTATCAAGTATCAGCCTATCTACTCTTCGACATGGACAAAAGATCTGTTGGGGTTCATTGGTGCTCTATTTTTTGATTTATCCTGTTTTTCTTGGACAAAATACTATCATCTTGTACATTGAACCGTGGGCTTTTTTCAATTAGGTTCGATTTGGCAGGATGTAAAAATTTTGCTTCGGGGAAACAAAAATTTAGAAAATGTTTTACCAATTTCTTTGTGTTTGTATCTTCGAAGTTATTAGTTTGATTTTTTTTTTTTAAAGAAGTTTGAGAACAAGATAACACTTGTAATAATATAAAGCTAAATGTTCTCTCCTCGATGCCGGTTTGGAAGACTTCTGACATTCTACAGGTGGTCAGATATCTTCTTATCATCTATCCAGAAACCAGTTCAGATATATATTTCACCGGGAGCAAAGAAAATTGGCTATTAGTATTGCCTAGCCTTAGCTGTCGAATAAATGTGAAGTTTGAAGCTCACAAGACCTCTAATTCCCTCGTTGTAAAAATAAAATAAAATAAAAGGATTGTATTTCAAGATTTACCTTTTTATACAGCGTTTTAGGGAGAGTTATCTTGAAAGCAAATTATCTAAATTACTCTTGTAAGATTTCAAATTTTATCTTATTCTTGTATGAGCACCGATGCATGATGTTCAAAAGTTCGCCGATTATCTCATTGGGAAAAAAGAAAACCAAAAAAACACAATCTGAGATTCAAAAATATTGAACATATTCCATAATACAGGTTAACTATCTCCCGATAGGGACCAGAAAAGGTTTTGAGTGAAACCAAAATAAAAGTTTAAATTGCAACCTAACGCTAAATATTTTGTCCCTGCATGCCAAATCCTTCTTTTTGAATTATAAAACAATTTAGAAATTCATTATTTTATGATCCTTATTTTGTCATCATAATGTACTGTTTAAATGAGGTGTTTCGCATAATTGTTTCTAACACAAGGCTAAAAATGAACACAAGAAGAATAAAACCTGAAAAACTAAGCCATACATACTGGCACATAAGAATGAAATTAACAGGTGGTACAAAACAAGTTTGTGCTTTCCTGCTAGCTTTTGTGTTTCTTTGACTGTAGGTTACCCTCGGTATTCATCCAACCGGGGGTAAGTTTCTCTAAAAATCTATCTACTCACTTGCGGCCTATTAGTACATTAACTTTGAACTTTTAACTTCTATTGACTCAAGAGCATTTTCAAATTGGTTACATGGTTTATGAGGATGTCGATAATTCAACCGTTTATTCAGTTCCTCATCGAAGAATATATGAATAATAAGCAATTTAAGCATCTCGAAACCTAGAGTGAGCCTACGGATTATGATTATTCACCTCACCCTACAGTCGATGGGCTATGATACTAATATAAATGAGATCATATCATCTTTTAAAACTGCTTGTAAGGCGACCACAATTGTCGACAGTCTGTACTGCTCACATTTTTATCATTTTTAAAGGAACAAAATTTGAGTCTTAAATAAAAATTACATGTACCTCTTTCCATCTTCTCTCTCTATTTGCTCTACACAGCCATCATATGGTATCCTCTTGAGGCAATCAAACTAACATTACTAAAACCTCAAAGTTCATCTTTGAGATCCTTACTGCTGCTGTCATCACTCACGGTGGCATCAGAACTCTTAGGCTGGGGAGATGACGCTGGCTTCTGAAGCTTGAAAGGAATGGTTGCGTGCTTCTTGAGGAACTTGTAGAAAGCCACCACGGTACGATCTGTATCAACTGTAATCTATAAAATAAAAGTACAATTGAAAGCATATTTAGTTAGTATTGTTAAAGAAAAAAATAAAAAAAGAACACCCCTTGGATTTAGCTGACAAGAACTCAGTTAAGCACTAACCGGATCAAAGCTCTTATTGCCGGCTGGGAAGAAAAGAAGAGTCGGGAAACCATCAGCCTGCAAGCAATGAAAAATCAATTCCAATTTCAAGTTTAAGCCTACTGTTTTAAACTGATCATAATGCACAAAAGATTGGTGAGGTGAAAGTTTGGTCAAGATAGATCAGAAGATTAAGCAAACCGAAACAGTTCAAAGATGCCACACAATTTAGTTTGCTATCTATAATGAGAACAAAAGATAGAGAAATTCTATACCCAAGTCAAAATCTTAGTATAGTATAATCAGGTGTCAATACTTCAAGAGGTTCTTCTGCTTAGTGTTATTTATTACTGGAAAGCTTTAAGTTAGTGTGAAAGATACAAGTACTGCTTATGTTCCCTCACTTTCTGTGTGCGAGTGTGTGTGTGTGTGAGAGAGAGAGAGAGAGTGAGTGAGAGAGAGAAAGGAGGGGGGGAGGGGGAAGGGGGAGGGAGGGCGGATAGAAGCTGGTTCAGACGATACCTTTGCTCGGTGGTGCTCATTTGTAGTCCCATCCATCTTAGCAATAACAAGTGAATCGATGCCCCTCAAATGTTTGCCAAGCTTGTTATATATAGGCTCAAGTGCTTGGCAATGTCCGCACCACGGAGCATATATCTAGTTTTAAATATGGAAGACATCAAATGTCAAGTCACCAGTGACCTTTGGAATGGGTCAATAGTTTCTATACTAACAGACAATAGAGGAAAGTTAATACCTCAAGAAGAACATCCTTTGACTCATCAAGAACAATTTCATCAAAGTTCTTGCCAACCACAATTTTGACATCTCCATCATTCTGCATCAATAGCAACGTAAGAAGTTCAACCAGATATTCTAAATAACATTCAAAACTTATGAGAATTTGGAGTGAAGAAACTTACTTTTTCTGGAATCGGATCTGATTTATAGAAAGGCTTAAGATCATCTTCCAAGAACTTCTCACCAAATAACTGCAAGATGAAACAACAAAACAGAATAAAATAAAGAATGCAAATGCTTATTTGTTAAAATGAAGCAATTTTGACGTATTAACGATTGCCAAACTAAAACATTAGCTCAAGAATTTCATGAACAGGTCAACAAACCTTAATGTTGCTTAGGGTCAAATCACTATCCAACAAAAATTTCCTTGAGTCCTCATTCCCAGTGTATGCAAGAACCTACATTGAAGTTTCAATTTAGAAATGATCAACAATTCTGCCAGTAAATGAAGGGAACACATAATATACTAGAAGAAAGCTTACTCTTGGAGCATCTCCTTGGACACCAAAGTAGTCAGAAACAGGTTTCCCAACATCCTCATTGTCCATTTCTACGTAAACACATAGAAGCTGCAGAGCAAGCACTCGTTCATTTTGCAATTGACAAGACAAGTTTTACAATAGCAGGAAATTAAAAAGCATGAGGTCATGATAGCATCAGATGTAGACAAAAAAGAGAAGCATTTGGTTTGATCTGAAATTAGGCAGGGCCACTTTATTTCAGTAATAGCAAAGTCTCTTTGTGAAGATTGAGGTCTGGAATTTTAAGACAAATTACCACATCATGTGGTTACTTTTAATGCTATCCTCTGTCAGAAATTAGCAAAAATAACAATATGCTACTCCAAACCATGATGAAAATTGACTAACAAATGCATGAAAGTGAATTTAGAATGAATTAAATGTTCTCTAGCTGTTACAATTCTAATCAACTTTTAAAGGGTCTTGAGGTCTGACAGCTTCTTTTACTAACTAATCAGAACTGGATGCCCCCTGGCTGTGAATCAAGAAACCAAAGAAAAATAAATTGGCTAATTTACCTTTCCCTTAAAAGCTTTTGCAGCCTCTTGGAATGTGGGTAGAAACTTTTCTGAATCATTTGAAGTAGCAAAAAGTATCAACTGGAAGGGAAATACATTGAGTAAGTGAAAAGCAGAGTAGCAAGAACCTATATATGGAAAATTAGCACAACCTACTGTGTCACCTGATTCTTGATTGGATTCTCAAATATCAGTGGGGCACTATCCCGAGTAAAATTGGTGACCAGAGGAAGCTTATTCTTGTATACAAATTCACTTATTGCTGATTTTGTAAACTGACCACCTGCAGAAGAAAACTTAGTATGGGGAATTAAACTCTTAACCCATAATTGTCAAAACACAAAGTCAAGAAACTAACTGAAATGATTTATTTTTTCAGCCTCTTTCTTGATGATCACTAAAGCTGGGCGCTTGACTTGTGGATCAATTTGGAAAAGCTTTGCCACATCAGGACTGGTAGTCTGGTAGAAATTTACATCATCTTCAAGTTTTGAAGCTGCAGCAAGTTCCTCACTGGCTGAGCCCTAAAAGTCATTGAGTAAGACAACAAAAAAGTAACAAATCTCAGAATGTGGGCATAACTTTAAACTGTAAGTTTAACAGCCTAGAGCTACTAACTGCCATATGATCAGAATCAGGCATCCATGATTTCTCTATTTAAAAAAAAAAAAAAAACCTAACTGAAGCAATCGAGTAAAAGTTGCAGAGCCTATAAATTTTAAACAAATGCTTCTTCTGACTAGAAGTTGGAAGCTCATCTCCTGGTTGTAAATATCCAACTTAACTCTTCAATCTCTTCAAACGCAAACTTCAAAGTCAGAAATATAGAAACTAATGGAGATGAGCAGCATATTCTTAAAATGCACATACAACTTCTTAAAATTACTAAAATCTTGTGAAATTCCAAAAGGCAAATTCTGGGAATATAAATGGTGAACGAGTCCTTCGTAAATGACATTCTGAGTCTGATATCATTTGGTGTAAAAACAAATCTGAAGAAACCACCAAAAGCAAAAAGCCAACTAGAAAGCAAAAATTGATGGGGCCACAAGGCAAAATAGTGAAATTACCACAAGAGCATCCAAAAATCCCAAAACCAACTTTGACTCAGCTTCCAGGATTTGTTCTGCTTCCTCTACTGTTGTAATGTTGTTTACGCCAGGGCCAATCTTCTTCTTCACCCAACTTACAATAGCTTCTCTGCATCACAAATTCTAGGTAAGGGACCCCATCTAAACGTTCAGAAAAGAAAGGGAGGGGGGGGGGGGGGGAGGGAGTATTTTCCCAGTTCTTATAAAGTCCCCAACACATTTCAATAAAATTGAAGAACATTACCACATTGCATATTCTATTCATGACCATATAATACACATTACCAATGAATTTCAATCTCCATCTAGAACTATCAGGGACCAGGAACAATCGAGTATGAAATTTATTTTTCCATCTTGATAGAGAATTGGAATGAAGAAAAGGCGAGACTCAATCAACAACCAGATACTACAAACTAATCCAGGAACCGAGTAATTCCATAGTGGGACCCACAGAGCAATTGACCGGTTGATAAGAACTGGCACTCAATATCCTAGATTTGCATACCTGATGTACTACGTACAAGTTATCAGTCCAAAAGATAATTCAAGTATTTCAATGGTCTAACAACTTCATCTTGATCAAATGATCAACTACACTTAGATCAACTCAATTTGTAATCTAATTACCACAAAATTCATCATTAATTTATTCCTCAAAAGCACCAAAAACAGTAAAAAGGTAAAAACTTCTCAATCTTCAAGTAGAAAGGCTACTCACTTGGTACGTTGACCGGGGTAAGGCTTGTGGATACCGTCAACGAAGAAGTAAACAGTAGGAAACCCTTGGACATCATACTTCTGCCCCAAATCACTCTCCTCCGTAGCATCCACCTTGGCCAGCACCACCTTGTCATCCTCCTTCTTCAGCTCCGTCGCCGCCGCCGCATACTCCGGAGCCAGAGCCTGGCAATGACCGCACCACGGCGCGTAAAACTCCACCATCACATACCTATTCTTCGCTATAAAATCACTGAAATTGGACTCCTTCAACACCACAACATCCGTCTCGTCCACAGCAGGCGGCGAGTAAGACTCGTAACCGTCGTCGGAAGAAGCAGCCGAATCGTTGTCTTCGAGATCGTCGTAGTTCTCGTAGTTGTGGAAATGAGCGTAGGGATCGTGATTAGACGACGAAGCGGCGTCGTCTTCCTCGAGAAAACTGAGATCCTCATCTTCCTCGACTTCAGAGCTTTTCCCTTTCTCAACCGCTTCCGCTGCAAGCGACGCCGTAATGGCGCTTACGAAGAGAAGAAGGAGAATTGGAAGAACCAGACTTGATTTGATAGCCATTTTTTGTTTTTTTTTTTTTTGCAGGAAATAAATTATTAAGGTGAAGAAGTGGTGAAGAGTCTGAGAGCAGTGAACCTGGAAATGGGTTTTTATTACAGAGTTTTTTTTTTTTTTTTTTTTTTTTTTCAAACGGAAGAGGCGTTGGCGGAAGTTGCGGGGTGTGGGGCCCAGCGTAGACTAGAACACGTGGCGTAAGACTACTGGTTGATCCGGAATAGAGGAGGAATGGGAATCTGACACGTAGGCCATATGAGTCACTGGTTGTAATTGACTTTGACTTAGGCAGGACTGAAATTTTATAATTCCAGTTGCTTTGCTTGCTGCTGGAGTGCTAAAATGTGACGCTTTGCTGTAAATCAGCGTTGAAAAGCTGAAATGGACCTTTTTTTTTTTTTTTTTTTTTTTGCCCTTTTTCTACCTCATTAATGGAATAAATATTGTGCTATTGAAGATGCTAATTCGATGTAAATAAGGTAATGAATCGTCTAGACTTTAGACATAGGAGCAGATCAAATAGTAACTGAAAAAGACAATACTTGAGAGATGTCAAAGATGTTCCAAATTTATCACAACGACTTCAAACAGTTGATAACGCATGTTGAAATCTTGGATTCATTGGAACCTTTAATTTCGAATGCTTTTACAGCACAATTGCTCTTGTGTACCCATAGTTAACTTTGAAATGGAGTTCTTGTGTATCGATAGTTAACTTTGAAATGGAGCATACTTTGTTAATGGCTTCCAAAGGATAGAAATTCGGTCCATAGTTTTCCCAGAATTTCAAGGAAAACAAAGCAACTTTTGTGTATTAGCTCTGGAACAAAATGCAGGTTTTACAACAGGCTTCGGTAAGTCTGGAAATCACCCGCTACGAATCTATAGTAGGCAGACAAGCAGCACCTTCAGTTAACTCCTTCTTGATCAATTTTAACATGTCAAAAACCTGCATGAAACAATGGTTTTGATCAGAAACTCAAAGAAGAGGATGAGAAGGCACAAGAAAGAAGTCTAGAAGTGTGGAAACCCTTAAATGTTTCTGTATCTTACAGAGCCCTGCATGCTTGTAAAAGTAAATTCTGCTCACCCCAAAATATTGTGACAGGACAGTTGAATTTTGGTGCAGTATGAGGTATATGTCCTGAAGGAGGCATGTAAGTTTATCCACCTGATTCCCAAGCAAATCAACCTATACAAATACAAACAAAGAAAATGCATGCATAGCATAAAACATTTGGTTCTCAATGTAAAGTTTTGATGACAAATGCGAGCATGGCAAAATATACTGAATGTAAGATCTGCCTAACGTTAAAGTGACAGTAATGTTTGAACTTGTGTCTCCGTCTACCTCAGTTTCAGCTAATCTCAAATTGTGGCACCTGGTTATGAAAGCCTTCTCGTAAAGAAACTTCTTTTTTCTTATTGAGGCTGCAGGCTGAGCTAATGCATTTATTTGATGCTGCTGTTTGCGCACCCTGGAAACAGATTTCAAAAGTCTCATTAGCTCATGTGATCCTGTGATCTACATGCTTTCCAGCTGAAGAATTGAAGCTTCAGCAAGAGCACCTTTGAATGACCATATGGCTACCAGCATGTAGGTAAACAGAAATACAGAGAGCAGAAGGGAGAGAATCCTTCATCCTTTCCTCGAATGAAGGTGCAACAACTTTGTTAAGACCATACATGGTAAATTTTGACATAAGAGTGCAGGAAATGCGAAGACAATTTTCTTTCATTCTGTTTCATGTTAAGAATTATAGTAGATATTGTGAAGTATAAGTAATTTATAAAAGCTCTGACTGAGATACCCAAATCTAGGACCAGATGAGGTAATGGCAGATAAATTTGAGAAACATATTCACTTTTCCACTGGAAACCAGTGCAACTATTATTTTACTTATGCACGTCTCCGAGTTAGAAAACCTGCCTACTTGTGCCATCTCAATTACTGATGTAAGGAAAACCAAAAAAACCAATCCAGGTAGCAGTTTTAGGATCCTCATTTAAGATGCATGAATACTCTGGTCTGGTATAACCAGTTATGAATGGAAGCACCAAAATGCCAGCAAGATATCTATCCAGTACGATGATTCTAGCTGAAATTTTCAAACATAAGGGTAAATACCTCAAATAATTGAATTCTAACTTTTTGTGTACCATGTGCTGAAAATCCATGAGCACTTCATGAAATCCTTTTAGATGTGAAAAAATGGATAGATTATGTTGAAGCATTTCATTTTCTTCAGGTTGGCTATAGGTATGCTGTCTTTCAGATTCAACCTCCTCTATACGATGTACTTGGGCTTGAAGATCATATTCTTTTTGATCTTCAAGTGTCCTGCCGGAATTACATTGCATATCTAACACCAATGCCTTGTATTTGAGCAATCTGTCAAAAGATGTTTCTAATTTTTCACTCACTTCACTGATTCTCACATCATCATTTGACAGCAATTTGATACTGTCACCCTCAGCCACCTCAAGACATTGTTCACTGTCTTCCTTTGTCGGACCACTTGTGCTCACTGTTTCCTCTTCCTCAAGGTGCTCATAACAAGAGTCAGAACTTTCAATCGAGTTTTCCTCTTCATAAATACCCAACTTCATAGGAGAAGGAAAATCTTTAGAAAATTTCATCTGCTCCAATGTTTTAGATTGTCCACAATTAACATAGGATTCTTTCACCATTTCAACCATGACAAACTGATATATGTTCTCTTTAATAAGTATCTCCATGTAACAAGCATCTATTTCTGCTCTCCATGCATTGAAGAGTTCTCTAAAGTACACAATGTAGACAAACTGATATATGTCCTCTTTAATAAGCATCTCCATGTAACAAGCATCTATTTCTGCTCTCCAGGCATTGAAGAGTTCTCTAAAGTACACAATGTAGATATCCTCTTTTAATAGGCTTCCTACAGTTTCTGGTAGCATGCTACTGCAAGGGAGGTTGACCAATAGTGTTTCAAAAGGTTCAATGTCCATTTGAAGTTGGCTTATAACCATGTTGCTGCTGTGCACAATGCCTTCCATTGACTCACTACAGACAACTCTCCATATCTCTTCCTCAACATGTAAATCATCGGCATTGCTTTCCATGTTGTTATTCCACTCAAGAACTGTTTCCTGAAAGTAGACTGCAAGCACGTCCTCCCTTGTAGAGATTTCCAAGTAATGCTGCAGAAATTCTTTTTCCAATTCACTTGAATTTTCATTATGAAGGTTGTCTGTTGTGACTCCATGATCATCTTCAGCATCATTCGTTGACAGACCATGACTATCACCGATAATGAGGTTCTCATTTTTATCCTTGAACAGCTTAAGATCTAAACTTTTAGCGAAACCTCCAAAAAGGAGCAAGTATACTTCCTCAGTAATCAAATTCTGCAATTTAAGTTCATCCCGTTCTTGTTTGAGTTCTCTTATTGCATTCCTTAAGTCTGCGCCATTTCCATCATTTATTTTCTCAGTAACTGCTCCATCAATCTTTGTTATACTTGCCTCCAAAATTGATGAGTTATCATCACAAAAACTTTTATCAACTCCGAACTTATCATCCCATCTGATAAGATTGTCCAATCTTGTGATGGCTTTTCGTATTCTGGTTTCTAGTTCATCTGGATCCTTGTCTCTCTTAATAGTTGAAGATCCCTTCCTTTGAAGAATTTCTCTTGCTAGCCAATTCCACTCTTCACATTCACGCTGTTTCTGAATAAAGGACTCATGATTCTTTACCATCTTAGCAACATAGTGGCTTCCACTGGGATCTGAATCCTTCTCTAGAACTTTAGAAAAAACTTCTGGTATAGGCTCACTATTTGTTTGCTGGACTGACGCAGGAGGAACAGAAAGCTCATGCATGCTGGATATTTTCTCCTCTACCTTACCTTGATTGCACAAAGTATTTAGTTCATCATGCAAGTCTCTTACATCATTAATTAATTCTGACCATTTCTTCCTGCTAAAGCCAAAAGGAATACAACCACCACTCTTCTCAAATTCAAGTTTGAAAATTTGTCGTATGTCATTTATGAAGCTCTTGACAGAAAACACGATTATATCTTTCTCAATGCTCCACCTCCATTGCTTCTCTAAGGGAAATATCTCTGCAGTTTGCATCCTCCCAAAGGCAAGATCTAAAGTTCCTTTCAAAATGTCTATGTCAGAACTCATCTGCTGAATCATCACATTATTCTTTCCAGGGTAAAATGAATTTTTCAGCGACTTGATTCCTAAAAATTGGTTATCCCTGAAATTCTCATCTTCCATCCATCCTGAGCCTGATTGTCTATCCTCATCGAAGAGTTTGGAAAAAAGTTCACTGTCAGAAGACCTGGAAGTTCTACCTCTAATCCTTCTTTTTGAAATTAAACTGTTTCGCTCATCCTCCAATTTCTGCTTGATGTTCGAAACCTGCTGATCCACTGAATTCTTCAATTCACCGATATCACCACCTTGGGCTTCATCTTTGATTTCCTGACTGCTTTGGATAAAATTCGTGAGGTCTTCACTCTTTGTTCTCTCTAGTTTCTCCCGTAAATAGACCAACTCTCTTTCATTTAAGTCCAATGCACGCCTGAGCTTTAACTCATTTTCTACCCTCTCCATTAATTCCTTATCTTTTTCAATGATCAAATTCCTCATTTCTTCAATGCGTCTCCGGAGCCAGTCTTTGATTTCGGTCAAGTCTGAAAGCATTTTTTGACGGCTTGTTTCTTGAATATCTGCTTCTTCTTCAACAATGTTGAGGCCACCATCCACTAGGATTGTTGCCAATTCATAAAACTTCGATCTCTCATGAAGAAATTCAATAGGTCCATTCTGAGACTGCACTTTTTCATGTGCTTCATCCATTGCAGATCTCAAAAGTCTCATCACAATAGAATCTGACTTTGATCTGCAATTTATTTCTCCAAAGAGGTCATCCATTCTTTACAATGAAAAGAGACTCGAGTGAATCTTTAGAAGTTGACAGCTCTCTTATTTCGTTTGCCCACGTATTAAACATCAACAACTGATATCCACTCCTGCTAGACTAAGAAGGTGAAATTTTGAAATCGAAATGATGCATGGACAATGAAATGGATCATTAAAATGACAAAGAGAATCTTGTAAGTTGTATTGTCATTTCTGGACTAAAAGTTAACCAGAAGGAGAGAGCAGAGTTTCTTTTGTCTTTTTTTTTTTTTTTTTTTTTTGGAGTTTTATTTGTTTTGTCTCCTAGAAAGTTGGAGCTTTGAGAATGACCTATTCTTCGGTGTTACAATGGCCAAGCACTCTAGTTTATAATATCTAGCTTCATACTGTAGAAAGTTTTATTTATTTATTTTTTGGGTACACACATCATATCGTAGCAATCACATTTCGGAATTAATCAAAATAATTAATCACCTAAATAGATTAAAGATTTTTCATATGCTAAAAAAGAATGAAGTTTAAGTTTACGTCTTATTCTTACTTTCTTATTCTTACTTTCAATTTCCTTTCAATTATGGTTGAATAAGTGTGGTTGAATAAGTGACCTCCTTATTTCTTTTCCCTCAATTATAATAAAAAAAAAGAATGAAGTTGACCTTTCATAAAAATACACAGTCCCAACAATTTTTTTCTTTTAACCATTCCACAACGCACCACTTATTCAAACTCTAATATTAAATAAACTGATTTTGAATTATTTGATTATGAAATTTTATAGTATCAAATAGTGGTTGGAAATTGGACGTTATCCACCGCTCTACTTTTCCATCCGCCCATGGACAATTTGCTAGTTACTCTAACCACCGTGTACGGTGGCAGTCTTGTTTCTCAGGGACGAAGCAGCGTTGCGTTTAGCTCTAGTCCGAAGCCACTCCACAATATCTCCGAACACGCGCTCCACGTCCTCATCAGACTCGCCAACCAGCTGGTGCCACAGCCCTGGATATATGTTGATACTCTTGTCCTTACTAGCGGCGCGTTTGTACAACTCCTCCGCACACGCAGGATCGCATATTATATCATCACCGCCATGCACTATCAGAAATGGCACCGTCACTTCACTGAACCTCGCTTGCAATTCCCTGCTCAGCCTCAGCAGTTCTTGCGCTGTAGCGGCGCGTGGCCTTGCTAAGGGCCTCCTTGGGCTCGCTATTGCTAACTTCCTCTTCCACTGGACCTTTATTAATAATCCAAAAAATTAAAAAACAAAAATAATAAGGAACAAAATTTGTTACACACCTTTTTTTTAAATTAATTCTCGTTATCACGACAATAATTATTACAACAATTAAAACAAGAAAGAGAAAAAAATCTGACCTTGAAGGAGACCTCAGGAAGACTTCCGCGAGTAGGGACCACTCGCCAAGTGGGGACCACAGCCGCGACAATAGAAAGCAAATGCTCCAACGGCCACGGCGGCTTAAACTTGTCACTAACTCCACACATCGCTCCATTCAAAACGGCGCCGTCGTATTGCCGTTTCAAGTCCTTCCGGAGAGTAATCAAGAGCGCAATCGCCCCACCCAGTGACTCCGAGTATAAAAACGCCGGCAAGTCCGGCGGCGCCTGGCGCTCGCGGAAGGAATCAAAGAACGATATACAATCATCCACCACTGGATTGATGTCGGGGATGTGAGACTGGAGGCCCTCGGAGAATCCATGGCCCTGGTGGTCGATAGCGCAGACGGCGAACCCTTGTTTAGTCAAATGGACGGACGTGAGCTGCACGAACCAACTGGACTCGCCGGTGAAGCCATGGACGACGCAGACGACGCCAATTAAGGGCTTGGTAGAAGAATCGGGAAGCGGGATCCACCACTGAGTAAATAGCTTAAGGCCACGAGGATTTGTGATGAATTCGGAGGCGTGAGTCACCTTATGGTGAGCGTAGAATTCGTCAGGAGTCAATGACCCAAATGGGCTCTTCTCGTTAGCTTCCGCTACTGGGTGCACCATTTTTTTAATTTTTTTTTGCAGGTGTTTTTTGCAGGGGACGGAGATTTCTGTGGTGGTATTTTAGGGGAGAGAGAGAGAGTGGATGAGACGAGTGAGTATTGCGTACACCACGCGCGCCACGTGGCGTGCCACGTGGTGCAATAAAACCAATCATACATCGTCAAATAATACAAGGTATGACCCACCATTGCCACATGACAATATGTGATTGGTTTTAGTACACCACGTGGCAATGCACGTGGTGTATTGTATACTTTTCCGGACGAGACTCTTGAGTAAATGAGCAGGGGAGTGGGGGGTTGAGCCGTTGAGGGGTGGGAATGGTTTGTTGGTGAGGGGGTTGAGTTCGGTGGGCAGCATCGGTGTGATCAGTTGATTGAGGCATTGTTTGGAAGTACTGGTACTTGTAGTTATTGCTTATGCTAAGCTGTAGGGTGATCTTGTATTTTGCAGTATATAAAAATAAGGAGGAAGGAAGGACCAATTTGTCAGCGTCTTTAGAGCTAATTTCTAAAAATATAATTTAAAACAAAATTTATTTGCAAAATAGGTAGGGTTGGCGTAGGGTTTTAAATTAAGGGTTGTCGTCAATAACATTGGCAGCAGCAGAACTATTTTTTTTTTTAAGTTACAGTGTCGCCGTCAACAACACAAAAAAATTTTCAATTATTTGCACTCCAGTCCTTTTAATTACTCCAGGCCCCCACCACAAAAAAAAAAAAATCATTAAAGGGCAATATGTAAGAAAAACTATAAGCAATTAAAAATGACAAGAAGATCAATTCTGGCCTTAAAATGGAGTGACATTCCCCTTCTCTTAAATTTTTATTTGCCATAAAGAATAAGAATAATTTCTTAATTCAAATAACTTCATTCCTTTTATAATTAAAACTTGTCTAGAAACTATTTTTGATTAAGATATATGTATTAACTTATTAAAGGTCCCCACCCAAAAAAAAAAAAAAACTATTTAAGGGCACTGCTTCTGTGGACCTTTTGGCTTAAATATAAAATCGAAACAATTGTTCTTATCAATATAATTTCTCGCACATGGTCCTGCACATTTTCATATGAACTTAATTTTCTTTGAGAGGACCGAAGTGTCAATTACTTTTTTCACTTTATACTGATATCACACCACTTACAATGTCAACAACACATGGTCCTGCACAGTTACAGTGTCGCGGCCAACTACTGTATATATTTCAATCAAAAAATTTTTCAAGACAAGTTTTATAAATATGTATGGAGTGATTCAAAATTTTCAAAAAAAAAAAAAGGAGTAATTCAATTTTTTTTTTTAAAAAAAAAGATCATTCTTATTTTTTTTTTTTTTTGAGGACATCATTCTTATTTTTTGGTAAATAAAAATTTAGGACAAAGGTAATGTTACTATATTCTAAGGTCAGGACGCTGTTTTAGTCGCACTTCTTGCGTGTTGCTTATTAACGATAATAAGAGACTATTAACAAAAGCACTCAAACTTGAGTCTCTTGACTAAGGTGGACAATGTTACCAATTGAACTAACTATCATTGACAATCAGGAAATTACTATTGCACAAGAATTGACAAATGTTTATTGTAGAATTTATTTCTAATATAATTGTTGGTCTTTCATGATTTAGTTTGTATACTAAATTCAAACATAAAAGACCAATTGTGAACATATAACCAAATTCAAATCTAACGAACAAATTACGAACATATATGTTATAAGCTATCGAGAAGAAAAAGAAGAGAGGTAGAAAAAAAAAAAAAAAAAGCTTAGAATAGAAGAGCCTCTTCACCTTAATCACTAGTTTCTCTAACCTTTTATTTATTTTCTTTTTTTTTTTAAAAAAAGAAATCACTCCATACCTAACAATCCATGAACTCTCGTCTAAAGAACTACCAATGAGCATTGTGACCAAAACCAAACTAATTACCTTACTTTGGAAAAAACAATAGATAAATTATTAACTTAAATAATCATTAAATTTTGGTTTTGTATATTATTTACCTTTACTTTTTTAGCGGATAATGAAATCTAGAAGGTTGACCATCACCAATTCCCATATCAACTAGTGGCAAGTAATGCATCCTAAGAATGTGCAAGCATTGAAGGAAAGACACATAATTCTCCACGTCTGGAGGTCTATAAGAGTGGGAAATTTTCATATTCTAAACAAGTTAGTTACAAGAAGAGAGACAATTTCGGTAATTTATTCTTTTTGCTAAAATTGTTTCGTTTCAAAGTCAAAGAGACTTGTGGTGTTGCCGATTGTTCATATTCTTGGAAGCTACTATGTATGGCTAATATATCATTCCAGAAGCCCTTATGAGAATACGAGAAATAGATAAAGACAGGAAGCTTTTGCGTTTTAGCACCAAAACAAAAAAAAAAAAAGTAAATGAAAACTATTTCTTTTACATATTTTGGAGAAAAATATAGAGTTTGAGTAAATAATTAAAGTTGGATATAGGGAAGAAAAATGTGGCATCCTAATTCAAAAGCAAGTAATGCAGGAAGAAAATTAGGGAGGAATGGTCTGATCGCAGTTGCTATAGACAAGGATAAATCGAGTCAATATGCTCTCAGATGGGCTGTTGATAATCTGCTTGTGAAAGGCCAAACTGTAATACTCATCCATGTGGTGCACAGGTCATCCACAGCATCAGGTAATTTTCATTTTTCTCTATGGTAATCCATAATATCAGTATGAGATTTACGTAAATTGATCTTTTTCTCTATGTTGAACTTAAATTTCTGATATAATATCAGATGTTATGCGGGGATAAAAAATGATAATTATCCTCAGTACTCCAAATTAATAGGCGGGAGAAACAGTTGTTCACTTTAAGGAATCAAACTGTGATGCTCAATTGAAATGGTGCATAATGGATGATGAAGTGTGCTCTGATTAAAGAAATGACCTTACAAATTAACCATTTTTCTTGCTACTGTATGATTGCAGTGGGAAACGCTTGTGCATTTCATGATGCTAATGGAACTGTATCTCCACATAGGCAACAACTTGAGAAGCAAACCAAAGAGTTGTTTCTAACCTTTCATTGCTTTTGTACACGAAAAGATGTAAGTTCTGGAATTGGTTTCTTGTCCTTATAGCATTCATTAAGACAATTCTTTTCTAATTCCATGAACATTGTATAAACCAAATTGTACTTGTATCTTTTTCTGTAAAGACGTGTTATTCCAGTTATCATACCATGTGTCTTATTTAGGTCATTGCAACCGAACCAGAGTATTTCCTAAAAAAAGAAAAAAAAAACAATCAGAATAAGAAATC
The DNA here is from genome assembly GCA_024721245.1 of Mitragyna speciosa. Classification (NCBI taxonomy): domain Eukaryota; kingdom Viridiplantae; phylum Streptophyta; class Magnoliopsida; order Gentianales; family Rubiaceae; genus Mitragyna; species Mitragyna speciosa. Next base: position 7,526,790 of record CM045554.1, read on the forward strand.
TTGCCAAATTAATTTCATCTTTATTTTGTTATCTTTCTAACTTTTTTGGATAAAACCCTCATTCTATTCTTTCTTTGGTATAAATCTTTTTTTGGGTCAATAGGTACAGTGCTACGATGTTTTACTGGAAGATAATGACATAGCAAAAGCAATAACGGAATATGTTTCCCAAGGTGCAATCGAGAATTTGGTTCTTGGTTCATCACGACATGGCTTTATCAGGTAAAACATTGCTGTGGATTCTATCCTCAGTTACATTTTTTATTATGGCAACAATGGAGAGTGGCTTTAATTGATCTACAGAAGGGGGCATGTACCAAAAATATAATTGCATAGAGATTGTCTTTGTCCATATCTAGTACCTACCCATATGAAATTTATTATTTATCGTATTCTATACCATTCATGCAAAGCAAGATATAAAGCATAACATAAGAAACATTATAAATTCTTTATATTGGAAAGACTAAGCTAAAAATCACTAAGATGTTAAGATCAGCATATTTCTAATCAGTCAAACTCTAAAAGCCAATTACAAAAATAATGGTTCTGACATGCTCATTAGATTAATATCTTTATCATATGTACACTGATTTGTGACATGATGCATATGTACAGTCTAACTTTGTGTACAGAAGTACCAAAATAAACAGTATAACTTAATGAGTGTACATGTAATTTCATACTACCACTTTGTTGCTCCTGTACTATTCTTTTACATATATTTTTTTGTTTGAGGGAGAGAAAAATTTTAGTTTGTCCAATTAGATTTCTATTTTGTAAGAAAAAGGTGCCGTCAATATACCTATTTAATTAAGCACGTCTTTAATTTTTTTGCAAGGTAGCATTTTATAAGACATGTTTAATCAACTTACTTATGTTTGGGAGCTAAATATCTAGCTACATCTTTTATTTTCACGTCGCAGAAGATTAAAGACTATTGATGTCCCTACAGCTACACTAAAAGGAGCACCTGATTTTTGCACAGTTTTTGTTATCTCAAAATCGAAGATCTCTCAGGTTCGAAATGCGTCTCGACTAGCGCCATTTACTTCTCCTATTCATAACGAAATAATTCAAGTGCAAGATCAATTTCAAGTTAGTAGGGCTGCCTCTTCTTCTCCTGATGTACGTCCCAAGCCTATTCCCAGTATGAGCATGAGAGGTTGTACATTTTTCCTTGGTAACAATTGCTAGTTTCTTTTTTTTTTTTGTTGATTGCTTGTCTTACTCCATTAGTGATCAAATGAACTTGGAACAGGAGACATGACTCCTCGAAGGCCTTTTGTCCCACGAGAGGACAATGATTTTGTCAGGTAGGTTATGAGATATTGAGAAACTATCTGTAGTATGGAGTCTATATAATTTTTATTGCCTCAGATTTCGACCTGGGCATATAATGCTATTGAACATCGTGAAACTGGCTAACAACATCTTTGGTGGAATACATAGGTCACCATTTGCTAGGGGAAGAGGGTTAAATGGGAACATTTTTGGAGAGATGTCGGAATCAGAATCTGATATATCATTCATAAGCTCTGATAGGCCAAGTGTTGATAGAACGTCTGCACTTTATGAGATTGTGGATTCAGGCCGAACCTCAAGAGTATCAACTAGTTCAGACAGTAGCTTTGGCTCAGAGCGTTTTGGATCTAAGGCCAGCGACTTTAGTTCTTTCCATGAATTCTCATCATCATCAATTGAAAATGTAAGTTTAGTTGTAATACTCATTACTCATGCTAACTTAGACTTCAGTGCCAACTGTTATCAACTGAATTTCTTGAAAATTGCATGTACAATGCGTTAAACTGTAAATTCAAGCTATGAATTGTGGTACTATTTTTAACATGTTCATGATCTAGGCAATAGTAATGTTGTCGGTGTCAGTTCAATTTTCTTAAGACTATTGTTGAAAATGATATTTGTTTTCGTTAAAAATGAACAGGATGATGTAGAATCTGAAATGAGAAGGCTAAAAATGGAGTTGCATAGAACAATGGAAATGTACAGTACAGCCTGCAAGGAAGCTTTAAGTGCCAAACAAAAGGTATAAAAAGAAAAACTATGTTATGCATATACAAGAACTTAAGATACTAATAGCCAAGTGTCATGTAAACAGGCAGCAGAGCTCCATCGTTGGAGAATCGAAGAAGAAAAAAGATTCAAACAAGCTCAACTAGCTGAAGAAGCAGAAAAGAATAAATCTGAGCCTGCTACTGCTGAGACAGATAAAGCATCTCAAACAAATAAAGCCATTTCAGAAGAGGTGAAGAATAAACCAACAAGTGCTTCAACTTATTGTGGCTTTCGCTATAGAAGGTATACTATTGAAGAAATTGAAGCCGCAACAGACAATCTTAATGATTCTTACAAGATTGGTGAAGGCGGTTATGGTCCTGTGTACAAGTGTTATCTTGATCATACTGCGGTTGCTGTTAAAGTCTTGCGTCCGGATGCCACCCAAGGAAGGTCACAATTTCAACAAGAGGTAAAAATCAGAAAGTAGTAACACATTAATAATTGATATTGAAGTTCAGTTTTTGTAAAATATATGATCTTATCTTTCCTTTTCCAAATAAATGAATTCTAGGTTGAGGTGCTGAGCTGCATGCGACATCCAAATATGGTACTATTACTTGGAGCTTGTCCTGAATATGGTTGTTTGGTTTATGAATATATGGCTAATGGTAGCTTAGAAGATCGTCTATTTCGTCGAGGAGGTAGCCCTGCTCTCTCATGGCAACTTAGGTTTCGAATTGCGGCCGAGATTGCAACAGGTCTACTTTTCCTTCATCGTACTAAGCCAGAACCAATAGTCCACCGTGACCTAAAGCCAGCCAATATTCTGCTTGATCATTATTTTGCAAGCAAGATTAGTGATGTGGGATTGGCAAGATTAGTCCCTCCTTCAGTTGCCGATGATGTAACACAATATAGAATGACATCAGCCGCGGGAACATTTTGCTATATTGATCCAGAGTATCAGCAGACAGGAATGCTTGGAGTTAAATCCGATGTATATTCCTTTGGGATCATACTTCTGCAAATTATTACAGCCAAGCCAGCAATGGGATTGACTCACCATGTTGGGAGGGCAATTGAAAATGGAAAATTTGCAGAGATACTTGATCCCAGTGTGCCTGATTGGCCTGTTGAAGAAGCCTTAACCTTGGCAAAATTTGGCCTCCAATGTGCAGAACTGAGGCGGAAAGATCGACCTGATCTGGACAGTGTTGTGTTGCCTCAGTTGAATAAATTAAGGGAATTTGCTGATCAAAATATGAGCCATCTTTTGTTAGTTGGAGCTGGCATTGGTAGTGCAGGTCCCTCTCCTAACAATAGCCAAGCTTCTATATAACTAGCAAGTATTATTATATAAGTGAGTTGGGGGATGGGAGTCTTTGTAATATGTAAAACCATTTCTCTAGCCTTAGAAACATAGGACACGATTAAGAAGACATTTTTAAACGTCCGAAACGTAGGAATAAATGTTGGTGCAAGAGTTTCCGATGTTTGATCAACAATTAGAGCAAACATCCATGATACGCTTGTCAGAAATCTTACATAATATTGCTATTCTAGAAGATGTTTATATGACATCTCTTGAATATTTGTAAGGATGATCCTCAAATGCCTAATGTACCAAGTAATATTCTACCACAATATCGGTATTCGTATAAACTTGTAGGACATATTGCTGCTGTTGTTTTTGCATGCTTCCTGTGGTGTGCTTCCGGGATCATTTGCTTCCTTCTCCCCACTTACCTGCTGCCCTTTGGATTTTGCTTCTCTTCCCGGTGACTAAACACATTGCATCATGGTAAGATGTGTAAAATTAAACGCACGGCATCAACTCTGAGATGTGCACAGGTTAATGTAACATATTTTCATCCGATGCATGATCATTGTAGACCCAACCCATCCAATTTGCGGCTACAGAATTATTTTAACTTTGTCCCTTTAAACCCTTCCATGTGTTAATTGAACTGGTGGAGCCAATAATGTTTTTTTCCATGTGCATCAGATTATGCTTTTTTACTCCTTCAACATCACCGTCAAATGTGGGTATTCATTTGGGTTGGGTAGAGCTTTTTTATTTTGAGGTGGAACGAGCCCGCAGGTGTGACTTTGTGGGGGTTCTTCCCAACCAATTGTTGGCTGGACAAATTCAGTGCGTGTACGTACATGCATATTTTAATTTAGAGTATACTGTAGCTTTCCCGGTATCTCATCTTTAAATGTAACACAATAATTAGAAAGTGTACCCATTTTGCTTTTCTTGTACATCTTAGTTAGAGAGTTTGTACGACTACCACCAATTCATTTTCCACTATTAAATGGTCACAAGACTTTGTGAGCTCTAAATTGCCTCCTGTGCAGGCAACTTCAAAACAAGACTTCTCCTTGATTCATAGAAAAAAAAACTAAAATGAAAACAATGGGCTCAAAAAAAAAAAAAAAGCGATAGAGACAATGACAAAAAATGGGGCAGATTCTTTCTCTCGCAATATTTTAAATGGCACCAGGGCAAAGTTTAAGATACTTTAGTGCCATTTAATTAAAACTAATCCTTACCGTTGGCTTGGTGTGAAATGACTTGGTGAATGTCCCAGCTGGTGCAGATTGTTACCGGAAAAATATCACATGTTTGCCACTGGATACAAGCTAGCGGAACCTAAACAATCAGATTTGAGTATTTGTCAACAAATTTTCTTTTACACATTTATGGTATACCAGTTGTTGTCCAGAAGGATAAGAAGATTTCTGACTGCAATTGGACACCCATCCTTGCAAGAAAAATTGATACTGATGTTTAGCTTTAAAGTATTGATTGACTTTCTCAAATACGTCAAGCACAGACTTAGGTTATTTGACACTGATTTGAATAACAAATATGGCCATTATCAGAATTTGATTGTAACATTAATAAATTTCTAAAACAGAGATTCAATAAGCAAAATTCCCTAAGTCAGAATGAAGGCCGGCTACTTTGCCTGCATATTCACCACGCATTTCCAGAATAGACACAAAATTGTGCATTTAGCCACTAGTTCTCACAAATTTATTTTACTTTATCTACAGAGGTTGCGTACACAAAAATACACAACAATGTGTTGGAAGTTGTTGATGATGTTACTTTTAGAGATATGTGATAAGTAAGGGCTCCATTTTCAGTCTTCTTTTTGAAGTTGAAAGAGGGCTATGTTTGCGGGGAATCCCTATCTATAGACATCATTGCAGATCCAACATTTGAGCCCCCAGTTACAATAATTTATAAGATCAGGTTTCTTGCCAAATGCATGCATCTAGCTAGCCTCTTTATTCATTTAAACAGAGAATGTGCATTCAGCATTATCCATTCCTCTAGTATTTCATGGTGGAGATTAATTGGGGGTTCTGTTGTTGATTATTTAAAAACTTAAAACTAAATTAGAAAAGAGATTAATCTTTCATTATACTTAAGTCAGTGTAAAAATATTTTTACACTAGCGAGTTTAAATATAAAAATTGGAATTTCAAATTTGAATAAAAGATATGTATCATACGTCCAAACTCGGCTAGTGTAAAAAAATCTTTACACTGTAAGTGTTCGAAGTACTAATCTAATAAGAAAAGTGACTAAATATAAAAGGTGAAAAAAATCTGCAAATGTGTGTGTTTACAACTCGTTAGGATTGAAATCCATCATAAATAAAAATGTACAAAAGGTAGACTAAACAGTAACTTACTTCCATGGACAAGATAAACTCCTGGACAGGGCAAATGTATTGGAACTAAACACATGTAGTGTCCCTTTAACTTGCCTACATTCATTTCAAGCCAAAGCGAATTAATGCTTATGTACGTGTTTGAGTTTCTATGGACCATTTCAATGCCTATTTCAGCAGAGTCAGAATTCCTATTGCCCACGCAACGATTGTTAAGAATTAAATACGACAAGGAAATTTCAAGCAAACCCAAAAATTTAATGAAAACCCAGTACACATATCTTAACAACGTAACAGGAAAAAGGATTCCACAATAAATGAAGATCCATAAAGTCGATACTCAATGGCTAAAGAAGGACAACGATCACAAGAAAGAAGATGGGAGATTACAAAAAGCTTTCCCCTTTCAGAACTGGACTTTCTTTATCTACACTTACTTCCATGGCTTGCAAATATTTTTGCTCAAAAGGCCTCCTACCAGAAAAGACTACGAATATTACACTACTTTCTTTCTTTTTTTTTTTCCCCCCTCTTATTCTTAAGATTAACTTTTGCTGAAGCCATGGTAGCTTGTGGTGATGGAAAAAGGAGGAGAAAGAGGGACTATTGATTTGATCAGACGTGGGAACTGCTGCTCCTGAATGAACCAAGGGCTTTAACTGCACCTGCTCTTAAAATAAACTGGTGGTAGAAAGCTGCAATTGCTGCACCAATGAAGGGTCCTACCCAGAAAATCCACTGTAAAGAGCAGTTGAAAATCTCAGTAATATTATTAATACTAGTATTATGCTATACTACAAAAGCCAACTAATTAACAAAAAGAAAGAAAAAGAAAAAAAACCCAATTAAATAATTAAGAAGGTTCTTTATACAACTGGTAGATTTGTAAATCAGTACATACCTGGTCATCCCAGGCTTGTTTCTTGTTGTAAATAACCGCAGCTCCAAGACTTCTAGCAGGGTTAATGCCTGTGCCCGTGACTGGAATGGTGGCCAAATGCACCATAAACACTGCGAATCCGATTGGAAGAGGTGCCAACACCTAAAAAAAATATCATTTATCCACAATCCAAATTGCTAATAACTTAATCGATTATCTGTACTGCTTGAGGAAACTCAAAAGTCACTTAGTTATGCCTAATTGGATCACAAGCGTTACCAATCAAAGTGACCTCGTTTTTTTATTTTTATAAATTACCTGTCCTCGACAAAAAGAATAAAAAAAATTCGTAGCTGCTTATTTTTTTAATAAAATTGGAATAATTTGCAGTAAATACTTACAGGGACGTGGGAATCTCTAGCATTCCTTTTGGGATCAGTGGCAGAGAAAACAGTGTAGACAAGAACAAATGTTCCAATAATCTCGGCAGCCAAACCTGTGCCGGTGCTGTAGCCATCCTGAAGCTCATTGGCACCTCCACCGTGGACGGTGTAGTAGGACCTCTGGAAGGCCTTCACCAGCCCCACCCCGCAAATGGCTCCTAAACACTGAGCCACCATGTACGCTACTGCTCGGATCAATGACACTTTGCGAGCCAGAAGCAGCCCAAAAGTCACTGCTGGATTAATGTGACCGCCTACATTTAAAACGTGCCCAAAAGAATTAATCTTGATGGGAACACAATTAATGATCATGCCATTTTAGCTCTTTTCGAGTTAAAACAAATTGTAATAATGCGAAATTATGCGACTAAATGTTATTTTTTTTAACAACAAAAAATCTTACTATATTTTATCCCGTCACCTAACTACATGTTACCGTATATCATATTCCAACCAAAGTTATTTACTTTTTAGGGTGGGGAGGGGGAATGCGAGGAAGAAGGACCTACCAGAAATACCAGCAGTGCAGTAGACAAGAACGAAAATCATGCCACCAAAAGCCCATGCAATACCAAGAATTCCCACGCCACCACATTGGTCAGTGACAGTCTGGCTCTTGTAGCCAATCACGGTAAGAACAGTAATGTAAAGGAAGAGAAGGGTTGCTATGAATTCAGCAATTAGAGCTCTGTAGAAAGACCATTTGGTCAGCTCATCAGGGTCAATGAGTGGTGTTGGTGGTGGATCATGGTAGTCCTTGGCAGTGAAAGAACCATGTTCCGCCACCCCTAAATCCTTTGCCATATCTTGAAATTGAATTTAAAAAGATAATAATAAAAATGAGAGAAAGAAGGAAAGCTTTTTTTTGTAGTGAGCTCAGAGGAGAGTGTGATGAGGTGAAGTGAGTGAGATAATGGGGGGTATTTATATATGGGGTTGGGGGGTAAATGAATTCTCTTTCTCTTTTTAAATAATTATTTTTGGGGTGATTTTTTTTTTTTTTTTTTTTTTGTGGGTGATTAAAGAAGTTGGGAAATGGCCGTCCAAGAGTCATGCCACCACCCATTGATGGACTTGGTAATGATCAGGATTTGGGCATTTCGCTTTCGCCGACCCACCAAAAATTGCCCCACCACCTTCCACATTTTTCTTCTTTCTTTAACGGCTAGTCTCGTGCACCGCATTGATTCAAGTCATTATTATTGCCCGTTAATGATTCTACCACCATAAGAAAAAGAGAGAGGGAAAAAAATAAAGGGTATCTGATGTAAGATATAAACAAAAAAAAGAAAAGAAAAGAAAAGAAAAGAGTTTGCTGTTGAAAATAACAAAAACTTCACCACGTCATTTTGACAAGGTCGCATCATTATTTGATTAGCGTGAATGATGGTTCATTTTTGTGCTTGCGGAATTGTGAAGTCATTGGGTTGGCAAAAGGGCTTGCAACCATGTTCTTTGAAAGTTGAGAGACATTGATGGTTGGACATATGATGATTTTTCTCTCGCATTAACTGAGAATTCAATCATAATAAAACAAGTTAGATGTTCTTCTTTGGTCATTCCTTTTGAAGATTGTCAGGCAATTTGAGTAGTTTGGCACTTATTGTGGCATAGTTTTGGTACAGTACAAAATCTTGTTTGGATGATCGAGCCTTCTGAGTCTGGACTGCATGTGAAGGTTTCTTCAAATAGAACGAGGCTTCTCTCGGGTCAGTGAGAACTTTCCTCTTGCAAACAAGTTACTGGAACATAACTATTAGAGAATCAGAAAAGTTGTGAACCAAAATGGAACATAACTTTTAGAAAATCAGAAAAGTTAGGCTATTCCATTTCCTATAACTGGAGAAGATGTTATTATGCTTTTGAGCATCAAACACCTTGCTGAGTATAAAGTAATTGAATTGGTATTTGCATACTCATCAAAATTTTGCTGTTCTTGAAACTTTTTGACCTATCAAAAAGAAGGAAAGTACTGTGATAACAAATAATTACAAAATAGTAAATTTTTTGAAAAAATTATATTAAATTTTGCTAAAATATAACATTGTTCAAGCGTCAAAATAAATAAACAAATAAATAAATTGTGAGAGATGCCAGGAAAAAGTTCATTGCGACGTCATCAAGCAAATTAATACAAACGGCTCTTGCCATTTTTAATTAAGTAGCACTGCCCGAAAGTCAAGGCTAGCCAGCACCTGCCCTCTAGCTGTATTAGGTTGGGAACGTATATTGAATGGAAAAGACTAGAATAGTCTTCTATGCCCCAAACCCTAATATGCGCCTTCCCCCGTTATTAATTTCTTAGCGTATTCCTTACACAAGAAATCAGATTAATTTTATTAGTCTACTATTCGCCAGGAGTTTCGATAAGAAAAAATTGGTTAATTTCAAGGTGCGCATTGGTTAGTAATGGATAATAATAAGAGTCAATGCCAAACATACTTGAGATCTTTCTTCTCCTTTCTAACTTAAAAATTTCTTCAATCATAGCACAACAATACTTTTCCCGATAATATATAGGTTTCGAGTTCAAATCATTAAGAGTGGATACAGTTTCACTATCAATCTTTATCTACATTAAGAAAACAAGTTACCTTTGTGCACATAGCTTTGCTGGCGATTACACACCATCACAAACACAAGTACATATAGTTTAGCTAGAGAATTAGCAACTTGCCTTAAATACTTGAACCGACCATTGACTGCTGTTCGGACTGCTTAATTACTTAATAAGGGAGATGACATGTTCTTTTTCTATTCTGTAATACATAGGACGCATTCTGAATGGTGAGCTGAAACACAAGGTTAAAGAAATTTTGACATTTTGTGCTCGATACCATCGGGTTGAAAAAGTCTAATTAGAAGAGTACAAGGATTTCCACTTGATAGTAAATTTCGATTTATACTTGATGCTAATATTATTATTTTTTTCTATTTGTATAAATAGCAAGTAAAGGTAGGGCTCTGTTTGGGCGGTATAATTCTTTTAAAACTATTTTAACAATATTTTTTTAATTGTATTTTTATATTTTTAATGTTTTATGTATATTACTAATAAAAATACTGAAAAAAGAAAACCAAATCCAAAATCCAAAAGGTGCTTCTCTTCTCAATGTAGCGCTCGTGATTCAATGCAACAGGATCCGACACGCACAAAGTTTCCAGATAGACAAAATCTTAGGTGAAGCAACGTGGACGCTTCTGCACCAATTATTGCCAGACTGGGCCCTACACAGTTGCAAGGCTCGCATTGGATTGGCGGTTTGTCTTCATAGCATTTTAAGAATCAATGGGAAGTTCCTGTGGTTTTGGAGGGTGGTCCACCCGGATGACGTCATGAGTTCCAAGCCTGCCCAATTGGGTTTTGTTTGGTTGAGATTGATTTTTAACAATGTGTTTTGAAAAATTTTAAACGTGTTTTTTAATTATGTTTTATTGTACATATATATATTTTTTTAAAAATCTTAATAATATTTTTTTGAAACTATACCAAAAAAACAACCATCAAAACGAGATGTGGAGTTTTCGCACACCAAGTTTTCTCTAAAACTGTTATTTCTTTGATGTTTTCTTTTATTTATTTTCTTAAAAGGCAATAATGAGGGTTTGATATGAAATAACTTCTATGAAATAAACATCCAAAATATTATATAGAGAACCTAATTCTTCACTCTTTAAGGCCACATTTATTTAAAATTGTCATTCCACATACTTCAAATTATAACGAAATGATATTTTTTTTTTCACTCGAATTAAACTCATTTGTCATGTTGTTTATCAAATTTTTATTAGCATACGGAACTGAAAACTGCTCAACTCGATTAAACTCATTCGTGATGTTGTGAGATGGCCAATAATTTCATACTTGAAAATTTGAGCACAAGGTAAATGTAAATATATATTGGCAATTTAGATCCCTTAATCAACAGTTGTTTGTAAAAAGACTTTATTTATGTAAATTAACCATTTTTAACCAAAGAAACCTTTTTTAGTTTAACATATATTATTTCCAACTGAAAGAAACCCAGATCTAAATGGTTTCCGAATTCAATTGTCCAGCAGGTAAAAACATCCAATATGCTGTGATGAGCAGTAGATCTTGATCTGCTAATCACAAAAAACACAAAAAGACAAAAGCTAAACTGTGAACCACATGAAGCACACCATGCAAATCCGACTCACACTGCACACACTTTGTCCCCAGTCCGAAAACGACATTATTATATTAGCCAAAAGAAAAAGCATCCTGGTAATGATAAAAGCAAGAGGAATTTGATGCTTCCCGGTGTCCTACTCTGACTATTGGAGAAACTCGTGCATTTTGGAAAGCAGACGTCTCAGTTTTTACCACTATTTTCTGTTGGCTTTATCTTCACCAAGTAGCGAATGATAAGCATTCAGTTCTTGGATTCATTTTGTGTCAACAAAAAGCCTATTGATACATTCATTTTGTGTTACTAATTGGAAACAATCCTAGGAATTGAGTTCTGAAGTTAATAAAGAAAAATAAGTCAAAAGAATGTACACAACTTTCAAATGGTTCAAATCCAAACTAAAATTCCAATCCAAAAGTGAAAAACAGGATCCTATTGTTGACACAAAACTTGACGTTCTAGCAGCATTTAATTGGACAGACCAACCGTATACACTGCAAGATTTGCGTAAGCATTTATGAATATGGTACTGTCTTGAATACTGATCAAATTTCTCTGCCGGCACCTATCCCTTTCATGCCGGAAATTATAGCTTGTGGAGACCGTTACACGCCCAAATGACTTTGTGACCTTCTGGTCTATGATCAAAAACCACCGACCACACCATTTTCTTGGTCAAGCTTTGCAGCTGTGAGTCATCAAGCCAATCCAAAATTGTCACGTCTTCATGAGATTATACAGTAGAAGTAGTCCTGCATGTTCCTTTGTTTTTCTTCTACCGCTTGATTGTCTGCAGACTCGTGAATGTGTATCTTGATTGACCGTAATTTCCAACTAATACGACTCTCTGATTTCCTTGTCCTCATTATTGTCCTTATTCGTTTTTGCTACGCTATGATTAAATGTTATTCTTGAGGACCACATCATTTTAAAACGTTTTGGATACCCCAAGACTTGGATTTACTGTGACTTTTTGGGCTATAGGAGATCGAGTGTATCTTGAGAATTGAGATACATATAATTGCTTTATATCATTTTAGTTCAAAAAATGCCTAGCGCCAAAAAGTTAAAAAAAAAAAATGCCTAGCGCAGTTCATATCAGCATATTGTCATTCTCGATTAAAGCACACAAATGTGGGAAAAGTATATAATATACCACATACATTGTCATGTGGTGTGCTAGAACCAATAATTTATCGTCATGTGGCAATGGTGGACCATACCTTATATTATTTGGCGATGTGTAATTGGTTCTAATGCATCACGTGGCACGTCATGTGACGCGCGTGGTGCACGCAATACTCACTCCACAAGTGTGGTTGAAATTGGATTAAAACATCAAGAGTAAAATGTCATTTCACGTGTCATGTCTGCCTGAGGGTAACGTTGCCGTGTTGGATCAATATTCAGTTGTCCCTAAAACAAAAGAATGCTAGGTGACAATACAATTTATAAAAGAATTTATCCCACGACAAATGTCTATAGAAATCCAGCACGTTTTATCCCTAAACAAACATCTATGTATCTATTATTCGAGAATTGGAATACTCGGGTATTGAAACGCTAGGGAAATAAAAAAAAATAGAAATGGTAGGTAGCAATAATGAGAATTCTAGCGTTCCTAGGGCAGAAATGGACAAGAGTAGCCAGGGCGAAGGGACGGAGGGCTGGGGCCCAAAAAAAAAAAAACCACTTTGTAAAAAAAAAATTTCACAAGTAAAATTTTTTATATTACTATATTTTGCTCCCTAAAAGTTAAAAAAAAAAAGAAAAGATAACTATGCCCTCAAGCTATTGTCTTAATTAACTCTGCTCCTAAATCATTGTTTTCATACGTTACTTAAATTTGGGTATAATATTTCCTAATTACTTGTTACTTTAGACTCGTCTCTCCTAAAACAAATTCCTGACTTCGCTATTGAGAGTGTCTCTCTGAGGTATATGCCTAAAACTTAATTTTGAACTAGCATATTAATAAAAAATTACAAAAATTACTATTAAAAAACTTAGTAAATTAAGCTAAACCCAAATCAAGAGTCGAGCGATTAGCATTAAACAAATATGAGCACAAGGATTCTTGTTCACTTAGCACAAATTATGAGGGAGATTAAGTGCTTATAAGGATAGGACATTCCAACATTTCACGCACTTTTTAAATGCTATATACAAAGAAGCTCATAAATTGTGTGTGTGCAAAGTATGTCGCAGATTAGAGGGAAAAAAAAAATTAAAGTTGTATATGTATTAACCAATTTTAAGATTTTTGCGACGTGGGTAGCTGTTAATGAACTTATGGAATGCATTCGTTCTTCACTGGCATTACAACACTGCTTAATTAAGTAATCTAGGGCTTGTTCTCTATAGCTTTTGATTTTTACAAAAACTGATAGAAAAACTGAAACAGTTGCTCCTGATTTTAGTATAAAAAATCCAAAAACATAATAAAAGAAGTAGTTGAAAACATCAAAAAATGAATTTTTTAAAAATCAGAAGCTAAAATCAGGTAATAAAAAAGCTATTGAGAACATGCTCATTAGTCAATTAACTGTGGAATCGGTGAGGCTTACGTGAGAAATGGTCCGCTTAATTATAACTTAAGAATCTAAAAATTGGTTTGTTAGTACTTATTTATTTTTATTCTGTGAAACGTACAAGAATGGCATTTTCTTAACAGGATTGGGCCAAGTTTTTCAGTGTTTAAAATGCTAAGGATTTTTTAGTCCAAAGCATTTCCATGTCAAATGGATTGGGTCGGCAAAGCTCCAAAGTTTTGCACGTCCTAGTAGTTGGTTTAAAGAGAGATTTTTTTTTTTTTGTTTTTTTTTGAGAAAGGATTTAAAGAGAGAATGTTAAACTGGACATCCTCTACGTGACACAACCACCATGAATCCTGAGTCCTTGTGTATTTGTATATTTTGTTTATTATACTATTATCCTTATAAAGAGGTTAAAAGGGTGTATTGCACTTTGCCTCTTTCGAGGTTTTGTAAAAATTATTGAAACCTGGCCCCCCAGTTTTTTGAGTTTACCTTCTATTACATTTCTTCAATTTTTATCTCATAGTTAAGTAAATATTCCCTGGGAACAAATAGAGAGTCTAGTAGTTAGAATTCTATAGTTCCATTTTAGAGGTTTGGGATTCGAATCTCATCAATACCAATCCCCCTTTCCATTGTAATAGTGTAGGTTTAATAAAAAAAGTAAAATTTTCCTATAGAATATGTTCTAAAAATCAAATTATATTTATGGACAAAATAAAGACAAAAATTTGAAAATCTTGAAGGTGGGGAATCATAATGCTTAAAATTACAAGGGATGTTCTTGAAAAGTTGTACGAAACCTCGTAGGAGGACAGAGTAATTAATTAGCCATTTGCAAAAAGTTTGTGCTTCATTTTAGGTAGTTAAAAGGCAAAACTAATCATTATCTAAAAACCAAACACAATCTTTTTTAAAGAATCTGAATTTCAATAGCTCAGTTTAGTTGTGCATCAAATACTATTATTACAAGCAAAAAAAAAAAAAAAAAGGAGAGAGAAATTATATATCTTAATTTTTTCTTTGGTATGACGACGATTACATTACTGTGAAGATCTACAAGTCCTAAAATATTCTCAAATTACTGTGAAAACATTGTCAATAAGCATGTACAACTTTTGATCGATAACTAATAACCAAATGGGTAGCAAAGCAACTGGAATTTGTTGTACGAGAACTTAAGAGTGGAAGGGAGAGATGGAGGGAGAAAGGCGAAGTGGCAGTCAAATCTTGAGCCACGTTATACTGCTCGAAAACTAACCACTCTTCTAACGTTGAACCATGACATTTGAGCTCCTTATGAACCTCAAACTACACCTTAATTATTGGTAAAAATATTACCGGTGCTAAACTCCTCCCACACCATTATAAATTGTTGCGAGTGCAGTTTAGAATTAGAGGTACAAATAGACATTCAAATAATGCAAAATGCAATTGCTGGGAAAAAAGCAAAAGATGGAAAGAATATTTGGCATCATATTGGTATGTTCATGGCTACTCCTAACATGCATTGACGAAGCCCAAGCTGGATCCATTGATGTGACTAAATATGGCGCAAAGGCTGATGGCAGGTCTGACATGAGTAAGGTAATCTTTACAGACGTGTTATATAGAGAAAAAGAGCTTTTATTGATCAGTTCGAAAGAAGTTAAGAAAATTTTCAATCCGTCAATGCAAATCGCAGTGTCATTTTTATGACTCTCTGCAATCAAGAACAATTTCAGTCAAATTTTTTTTTTTTCAATTTCTAGTTTTTGACATTTTTCAGGCTTTATTAGATGCTTGGAAAGAAGCATGTAGTTCGACAACACCAGTTACAATTGTAATTCCAAAAGGCACATTTGCACTAAAGCAAGCGAAGCTTGAAGGTCCTTGTAAAGCCCCCATTGAGCTTCATGTACAAGGCACCCTCAAAGCTCCTGTAGATCCTAGCCAATTAGTGAAGAATACCGAATGGGTTACCATACAATATCTTACCCAATTCACAATCTCTGGAAGTGGCACATTCGATGGCCAAGGAGCCCACGCATGGACTCAAAATAAATGCCGAAAGGAAACCGATTGCAGCAAACTTCCAAATGTGAGCTTTTACATATGAATGTTCAACCATACAAGATAGAAGTAATCATATCTGATACAGGTTTAGTAATCTTGCTCCTTTTTTGCTGACTTGAAATTGCAGAATTTGAGCTTCAATTTCGTCAACAATTCTGTTATCCGCGACGTAACTTCTTTGAATAGCAAACTATTTCACGTGAACCTTTTTGGGTGCAATAATGTGACATTTTCACACTTTACAATCACTGCACCAGGGGATAGTCCCAACACGGACGGTATCCATGTCGGCCGTTCGAGGGGAATAATTATCAGAGATTCAAACATACAAACTGGGGACGATTGTATTTCAATTGGTGATGGTGCTCAAAAAGTTAACATAACCAAAGTAAACTGTGGACCTGGCCATGGAATCAGTGTAGGAAGTCTTGGACGATATGAAAAGGAAGAACCTGTTGTAGGAATTTTTGTTAAGGATTGCATTATCAGCAATACTTTGAATGGTGTTAGAGTGAAAAGCTGGCCAGCTTCCACCAGTGGTGTTGCCAGGGATATGCATTTTGAAGGTATTATTATGAAAAATGTGAGCAATCCTGTCATCATCGACCAAGAATATTGCCCAAACAACCAATGCAAACTCGGTGTAAGTCACAAAACATTCGCACGAGTGCAATTACACGATTAGATTATTTTTCCTTTCTTGTGTTTGTATCATTGTTTAATTTCCAAATTTCCTTTTCTCCTCCTTGTTTGTTACAGTCCCCATCACGAGTAAAGATCAGTCAAGTCAGCTTCAAAAATATTACTGGCACTTCAGCAACAGCAGCTGTGATGACTCTTGTTTGCAGTAAGAGTATCCCATGCGAAGGCGTGGTGATTGGTGACATTGACTTGGCATACAATGGCAATCAAGGGAAAGTCACAACTAATTGTGCCAATGTGCGTCCAACTCTTGTTGGCAGGCAGAACCCTGCGGTCTGTGCCAATGCTGCTCAGGCTTCTTAAATTTGCAAGCACAGATCAGAGACGAGAAAAAGTTTCAGCTATTGCTCCTTTTTCTTTCCCTTTTTCATATATATATATTTTACAGAGATAAGATTTATAGGCATTTTCTTTTCTAGTAAGTTTAAGATCTATCCACGAACACCAAATCCCTCTTGGCAGAAAAGCATGTATAGTTGATTAGAGATCAATTGTACAGCTCTCCGTGACACAATTTTGTTAACAAATAGGTGCTAAAGTTGAGATGAATTCACCACATTTATCAATGTCTCACTTGATGAAGTGCGGCACAAGCTGACAAGCCCAAGTTGGGTTCTTCAATTTGTGTGGCCAATTGAATCGTAATATGATCATGTGCTCAAATCACTTTATATTTTTCTTTCCATATAAAATTACGAAGGAAGCTCAACACTGATCTTATTTTGGCTGCTTTTACAAATTTGCGTGAGAAACCAGCTGATAGAAGGGGTAACCAATTGGACAAGGGAATTACAATTTGGCCTTGTGCCATTTCCCACAAGTTCAGAGTGGTGTAATTCCTCAACCTTTTGATGTAACTTCTCAGTATTCTGGTGTAATTTCTTAGCATTTTGGTGTAACCAATTTTACCACCAAAAACACCTCGGTTTTGGTATTTTTTCAGTTCAATTTTTGTCCACATGGCAACATCTCAACATCTATTTTGCCATATTAAATCATGGCCATCAACTTGCAGCAAATAAAAATTGTGAGGTACCAAATCCCAATTTCCTACACGTCTGCCTATCTCTGACATTGCCTTATTGGATCAAACATTCCATCAGTTTGTCACTACAATCAAAGATTGCTAGGTGGTTATAAATTTTTTAAAAGAAAATTTGTTACCTAAACAAATGCCTATAGAAAGAAATCTATTATTCATTTATAATATTTATGCCAATCTATTCTCTGGAAGTTGAGAGATTTGTACATTGAAATAATAGAGAAAGTGAAATCAAATGGAAAGAAACTTAGAGATTGCAATATTCAGCATTCTAGTGTTGCTAGGGAAATTATACTCTTCTTATTTAGTGGATGTGGACAAGAAAAACCACTTTGTGATATTTGCCTAAAACTTTGAAAATTAACTATGAATAACAAATAAAACTTTTAAAATTAACGTATGAATAACAAATATTATGTTTATATTTATTTGAAATTAATCTTTTAAATATTATTTCTTAAAATTAATAATAATCAGCATAATAATATAGGAAGAGCGTGCATTCGCGAGAGAGAAACTTCAGAGATAGTATGTGTAGGTGTGCTAGAGACAATAAAAATTATGTGCAAGTTGCAGCATGGTGAAAATGTTTGTGAGAGGGGGAATATGAGAGAGAGAGAGAGAGAGAGAGAGAGAGAGAGAGAGAGAGAGAGAGAGAGAGAGAGGGGGGGGGGGGGAAGAGTACGTATTTATGAGTGAAAGAAAGAATGAAGTTAAATAAAAATAAATTAAGTCAGTAATACTATATTAGTCCAAAATGTATTAAATTAGTAATGATTTTTCACTCAAATTGTTGTATACAAATTAAGTGAAACTTAATATATTCACAAGTATGATATTTTAGTTATTGAATAGGTCCCTTTTCTTAAATTGTTATTGAATAGGCTTAATACAAGAAACATGTAATTCTTTTATTTAAATACCAAATGGAGTTATCAAACACCCCTTAAACAAATTTCCAGTTAATAGCATTTAATTAAACTCCTTTTGTCGTTTATCTTTTGTATGAATTTTAGAATACATACCAGAGCACTCGTTACAAAAATATATTATCTATTAAATATTTGCTCAAATAAACTTCTGTAAACGAAACTACTAAAGCAATTCACAATGTTAAGCAATGTTTAGAATTCCGGACCATTAATTGAACAGTGAGGTAATCAAGTCGCAGTTTAGCCGATCAGACTTGTTTAATTCCGGTTCAATAATTTAAAACAATAAAATATTTAAATATCTAAATATTCTTTGGACCAGTATATGATATCACTTGATAAAAAGGTAAATATTTCTAAAAAATTAAAATTTTACATATTAAATTTTAAATTGTAAATTCAAACAAATAATTTCATCTCAAATAATCTTAAATCCTACTCAAAAACACCAGCACATCTTGAAATTAAACAAAATCTATCAGAATTGCTGAAATTGCATAAAATCCAATGGAACTCCAAATGCTAAAAATACAAGCAACATAAGAGCAACATTAAAGTTATTCAAATTACATATCCAATTGTTTAAATATTAGAACCAACAAAGAACAATATAAAAGTCTTAAAAAAAGACTGTTTCTCAATTAGTTGACAAAATTACAAAAGTAACATTCGGATTTTTGAAGAAGTATACTTCTTTTTCGATAAGTTGATAAAATTACAAAACTGTTGGTTCACAGTTCAAACCGATTTAAGCAGTACACACGCTTTTGACAATTTTTAATGGTTCTCTAGTCTAATCAACCAAATGTGTAAATGGGACCAAAACCATAGCCGATTTGTGATCTAATCGGTCAAACTGGCCGATCAGATCCAATTTTAAAAAATTGATGTTAAGTAGAAATTTCAATATATAGAAACAATTTGTTTGATTTATATATTGTTTATGATAATCATCACATTCTTCATTTTGTGTTCTACATTCACGGATTTGTAATGAGTCTCGTTACCATGTCCTGCTTAATGATGAAGGCCTTACTTTCTTAGATGGTCCATCAAAGATAATTTTCCTTTTCTCGACATATGGACGTTATAATCTTTTGAAAAAGAAAACTAAATTGGTCTTGTTACTATCACTTCAGGTATATATTATGCACCAAAAAAAAAAAAAAAAGGCGCCAACCAGCCATGATGCATGCACAAATTAATGAACGTTGGGATAAAATCATGGGATTTGAGTGGTCTTAAGTAGGCAAACAAATCCACCGAGAGCAATGCGTGTAACCAAACGAATCAAGAGCATTTGGAAAGTAAGTTGAACCACGACAATCTAGCTTCCTACGAACCTCAAATTATTATCTCAAAATTTGGTTTGAACACTACTGGTGCTATAGTCATTCTCGCTACTGTATATATATATATATATATATGAATAGTATAAAACAGAGTTCAAAAACATGTAACTATAGACATTGGGCATAGGTAATTCAGAAGAAAAAAGCTCTCAACTATTATAGATGGAAAGAATATTTTGCATCACTTTATTCTCTTCATGTCTACTCCTGGCATGCATTATAGAAGCCCAGTCGAGGCCTCTTGATGTCAGAAAATTTGGCGCAAAGGGTGATGGTGTCACGGACATTAGCCAGGTAATTTTACACACAAGATAGAAAAAATTGATTCAATTCAAAAGAATTTTTAACATTTTATGCTGTCATAATTTCCTTTTATGAGTTTGTTTATCAACAAAAATGTGCATATATATGTCGTTCTGACAAATTGTTATTCGTCAGGCTTTATTGAGAGCCTGGAAAGAAGCCTGTAATTCTCCAACACCAAGCACGATTGTAGTTCCAAAAGGCACATTTGGATTAATTAAAGCAACACTTGGAGGCCCTTGCAAGGCCCCCATTGAGCTTCAGGTACAAGGCACTCTCAGAGCTCCTCAAAATCCTAGCCTAATCAAGGAAGGTGAATGGGTGACTATCCAACACTTGGACCATTTTACACTCTCAGGCCGTGGTACTTTTGATGGCCAAGGAGCCAGAGCTTGGAGCCAAAATGATTGCGCCAAAACCAAGCAATGTAGTAAACTTCCAAATGTAAGCTTTTTCGTGTAAACTCTACATGTTTTGAGATCATCAATTGATGTCCATGATTTCATACATGACTTAATCCTTTACCAATTCATTCTTTATTGTGTCTATGACGTGAAATTGCAGAATTTTAGCTTCAACTTCCTCAACAATTCCATTATCCGCGACATAACTTCTAAGGATAGCAAACTATTTCATATGAGTATTCTGGGATGCAACAATTTGACATTATCGCACGTTACAATCACAGCGCCAGAAACTAGTCTCAACACAGATGGTATCCACGTGGGGCGTTCAAACGGAGTAAATATACTAGATTCAACGATAGGAACAGGAGATGATTGTGTCTCACTTGGAGATGGTTCCAAACAAGTTAGAGTGACCAATGTAATATGTGGACCTGGCCACGGAATTAGTGTGGGAAGTCTTGGAAGGTACAAAAATGAAGAACCTGTTGTTGGATTTTTTGTTCGAAATTGCACCCTGATCAATACGACGAACGGTGTAAGAGTGAAAACCTGGCCAGCTTCCACTACTGGTGTTGCAACAGATATGCATTTTGATGACATTATTATGCGAAACGTCACCAATCCTATTATCATTGATCAAGAATACTGCCCATCCAACCAATGCACTCATGGTGTAAGGCCTCAGAATCATTAGTCACAAAAAGTTTTACACTGTTTTTATGTCTTGTCGTGCCTTATTTTAGTGATTACTCTCAAAATTCTTTTTTGCAGTCCCCTTCTCGTGTTAAGATCAGTAAAGTCAGCTTTAATAACATTAAGGGCACGTCGGCATCTGCACTTGCTGTGAAGCTTGTTTGCAGTAAGAGCCTTCCATGCGAAGGTGTAGAGATTGGTGACGTAGATCTGGCCTATAATGGAAATCTGGGCACTATCACAACCAACTGTGCCAATGTAAGGCCAACTTTTATGGGCAAACAGAACCCTCCAATTTGTGCCCGGAATAACAAAGCTCAAGCTTCTTAAATTGACAAGGCTCAGGGACTCGGCATGGCCATTCCCCCAATTACGGATTTTTTGCTATTTCTTTATTTTGTTTCTTGATTTTCCGTGACAATTTTGGACATTTTGTAAAAATTTGTATACCAAAACTCCCTCCTTGCATACAAAAGCATGTATAGTTGATAGGTGGTCGCTTGTAAAACTCTGCAAGAGAAGTGGAGAATATCATTTATGTTTTTTTATTAATTTTCAGCTCAAGCTCTCATTATTAGAGCAAAAAGAGTATGCAAACTGTTAAAATGTAACTCAAACCCAAAAAACTGTACAGTTACAAACAATTAACACTTATTCTATGTCCATATAGCTCTACACAAAGTGAAAAATACTTTCATCAAAATTACAAGCTAAACTCTGTTACCGATTCTGCTTGCTTCTTCTAACCTTCCTCCAACTCACTGCAATAGCCTTGGCATAAGTGATAATTATTTGCACAATTGCTTCAGTAGATCATTGCACTGAAAAACCTCTGATTCCTACCCACCACATATGATACAATGTTGCAGCAACAGCTAATCTTTTCAGGTGGCCTTTGAAAGGACGCTCAACAGAGTGCAAAAGATGCGAAGTGAACTCAGACGAGCAAGGATTAGATACTCTGTTAATGGAGTTCAAATATTGCACTTGTTTCCAGACCTAAGAAGTAACTGGACGAACAAATAATAAATGATCACACATTTCAGCAGCATTGTAAACACATGAAACCTCTGATCTTATCCCTCCAAGACTTCAATATATAGCTTTCAATCTAGCCATTTCCTGCTGCTTAACATCTAACACTCTATGCAGCAATTATCATTTAAAAATGGAAGTTGCACTTGCTGAACCCTTACCAGGTTTTTTTCCTACTAGCAAGGTCTGAGGAATCTCTCTCCCTCCATCACTGAACCTCTAGCTCTGCTCCAATTCTGAGTTTACTTCCAATGAGTTCTCATCCATAGCTAAAAAACCATCATCCTTCATCTGAGTTTGAAAAGTACCTCGCCTTTGTCTGTACTGTATTAGCTTCTTCCACATTTCAGATATTTCCTGGTTGCTCAACATAGAGAATCCATTATTGGGGGGCATCTCAAGTGTTAAAAACTTCATTTGGATGTTTTGTTTCTGGAGGTATTTTTTTCAAAATAGCAGTTTTGGAAATTTTTTAGATAAATATGTATGTGTAATAAAAAAGTAATTGAAAAACATGTCGGAATTTTCTAAAAATATGAAACAATTGACTCCGTTTGAATGCCATTTTTTGGAGATTTTTTATTTTTATTTTTTTTTTGCAATTGTGTTTGGCATGTTGAAAATTTTTTGGTCAAAAAGTTAAAAAAACTTTTTAGTCAAACTTTTTCACCAAAATTTTCCACCAAGTTATCATTTTAAATTTCAAATGAACTTTAGAGATTTTTTACACAATTATTCACAAAAACAAGTATGCTTATGTTCAAAATTTGTTTAGAAAAATTAAAAAAAATTGCGAGTAACAAAATGAGATTTATTTTCGGTAGGTTTTGAGGTGAAACAACGAAGCGGACGTCCGCTCCACTACTTTTTCCAACTATATATATTGCATTTTGATTGGTGCTTTTTTCATTCGTCCGCTTCACTACTTTTTTCCAATTATATGGATTGCATTTTGATTGGTGTTTTTTTCATTCGTCCTCTTCATTACTTTTTTCCAGCTATATGGATTGCATTTTGACTGGTGCTTTTTTCATTTTTTCAGATAAATTTTTTTCAAAAAAAACTCAATGTCCTTCTTATACAATCATTTAAAAATAAGTGCAAGCTGATCCAAAATTTTTTAACCAATCAAACACTTTTCCACACTGATTATTTACTTTTTAAACTTCCATCATTTTAGTTCAAAAAAATTTTCACATCTAAATACTTTTTCACCTTTCCAAAAAAGTCAATAAAAAACAATCGAAATAATTTTTCCTAATAATTCTCAAAATCACTTCAAATAATGCTATCCAAACGCAGCCAATATTTTTCAACAACCTCATTTGTTAATTCTTAAGTGAAAATTGCGGATTTCTTGACTTTTGGAACCTGTTGTTTTTGAGCTCTAGGTTTCTTAGGACATTGAGCAACAGAATGCCCAAATACAGCATTTGTACTCCACTACCTGTTTCACGTGTTAATTCATTTGTGAACAGGATTACTTTGGGCAGAGGACAATCATATTATGTTGCAAATTGCTAGCATCATAACTAATTAATCCTTGCAAAGGCCATATATTAGATGAAAGACCAGGGGAAGATAGATCCATTTGAGAGCTTTTAGGCTAATTTTCAGCTCACGTTAACATGACCTGAAAATTTTGCTTTACTTGAGAAGCTCAGAAGTCTTATGACAAAAGAAGAACGTAAGAAAATTGCGGATGTTGAGATGAATCAAAAGAAGAAGAAATCAGTGGAATTAAGCTCAGATGTGGCTGTAATGGCGAATAATCTCAGCGCGAAAGTTAGCATAGGTGAAATTAGGTGATACGCCAAAAAATAGTAATTTTTTTTAAAAAAGTAATAAGTTATTAAAGAATATTACCTGTTTTTTAACAAAATTTATGACGCGTTATCTATCTAACCTCGCGTCACCACAATATTTTACATCTTAAAATAATACTGAACTTCTTATACCTATGGAGCTTGTTATTTTTTAACCCATTTAAGATCTAATAACGTAAAATAAATTGGATGAGATATATGGAATAACGAATACAAATTATGGATTAACGAATACAAATTAATCCATTTCTATAATCGTTAGACATTCTCAATTTTTAGGAAAAATTACTATTAACCTCATGTGGTATCGTTTTCGACCACATAACTTCCTTATGGTTTCAATATAACCACATAACTTCCTGTGATTTTATGAAATGTGAAAAATAGACGGAATATTCCGCACTAGGTATGTGTAATCCGCTTATCGTTACGAAATATTTTGCATCAGTAGAAGGAGACTTAGAATATTTCGGGAATATTTCATGACGATGCATTGATTCCGTCTATTTTTCACATTTTATAAAATCACAAGGATATGTAGTCATATTGAAACTATAGGGGGTTTTATGGTTGAAAGCGATACTATAAGGGGTTAATAGTAATTTACCTTAATTTTTATATATCTAGATTGGATAATGTTTTCAAAGTCAAATTCTGTGGGCAAAATAATGAAAAAATAAACTTGAAAATGTCGAAAGGGATTCAATGTAATGTTTGAAAAGATAAGGAACGTCCTTAATTTTAGGACAAACCTCATAGGAGGAACGGGTAAATTAATAAGCCATTTGCAAGAAGATATGCTTCACTTTGGGTAAGCAAGGCAAAATAAATCATTTCTAAAATGAAACATAATCTCTTTCAAAGAATCTGAATTCCAAGTGGCAAAATTTAGATATATTTCGAATACTATTAATACTAGGAAAAAAAATAAAAAATCATCTTTTTTTTTGGGGTGGAGCACAATCACGACTACATTTTTGTTAAGATTTAGAGGCTCTAAAATTATCTCAAAGTATAGTGCAAAACATTGACAAAAAGCAGGTAAACCATTGATAGATTATATATGGATGGCGGAAATTTAAGAGAACTTAAGAGAGGAAGGGAGAGATGGTGGAGGGAATGGTGGAACTTTGAGCCATGTTACATTGCTTGAAAAATAACCTTTCTTCTATTGTTCAGTCAATACTTCTTCAAGAAATTGAACCACAACATTCGAGCTTCTTATGCACCTCAAACTCTTACCTTAAATGTTGGTAGGATTATCACTGGTGCTAAACTCCTCCCCACCCTTATAAATGGTTTCAAAAATAGTTTAGAATACAAGTGCAAATAGAGATCCTAGGCACAGACAATTCAAATAGGCAAATGCAAAAAATGGGAAGAATACTTTGTATCGCATTATTATCTTCATGGCTATTCCTAGGATGTATTGTCGATGCCCAAACTGGATCTCTTGATGTGACTAAATATGGTGCTAAAGCTGATGGCGTTTCCGACATGAGCCAGGTAAATTTTACGCAGGAGTTATATTAAAGAAGTCGATTTGTTCTAAGAATTTTAAAATTTTTTAATTTGTCAATGATTGTCATTGTTTAATTTGCTTTTATTGATCTCGTTCGTCAAGAATAATTTCATTCTTTTTTTTTCCATTTCAAAAATTGCCAATTTGCAGGCATTATTGAATGCTTGGAAAGAAGCCTGTATTTCGACAACCCCTGTTAAAATTGTAATTCCAAAAGGCACATTCGCATTAAGGCAAGTAAAACTTGAAGGGCCATGCAAAGCCCCCATCGAGCTTCAAGTACAAGGCACCTTGAAAGCTCCTGTAGATCCCAGCCAATTAGTCAAGGGTACCGAATGGGTGACAATACAACATATCAGCCAATTCACAATCTCTGGAAGCGGTACCTTCGATGGCCAAGGTGTCAAAGCATGGACTCAGAATGATTGCCGCAAACGAAAAGATTGCAGCAAACTTCCAAACGTGAGCTTGAGTACTTTACTCTTTTTCAACTATACACAACAAACACAATCATCTCATCCAGTTTACTAATGCTTGTTCATTTTCTGACTTGAAACTGCAGAATTTGAGCTTCAATTTCGTCAACAATTCTATCATCCGCGACGTAACTTCTCTGAATAGCAAACTATTTCACGTGAACCTTTTCGGGTGCAACAATGTGACATTCTCACACTTTACAATCACTGCACCAGGAGACAGTCCTAACACGGATGGTATCCACATTGGGCGTTCGAGTGGAATAACTATCAAAGATTCAAACATACAAACTGGTGACGACTGCGTCTCAATTGGTGATGGTGCTCAACAAGTTAACATAACCAATGTTAAATGCGGACCTGGCCATGGAATCAGTGTAGGAAGTCTTGGAAGATATGCAAATGAATTACCTGTTGTGGGAATTTTCGTTAAGGATTGCTCTCTCACCAATACATTGAATGGTGTAAGAGTGAAAAGTTGGCCAGCTTCCACCACTGGTCTTGCCAAAGACATGCATTTTGAGGGTATTACCATGCAAAATGTCAGCAATCCTATTATCATCGATCAAGAGTATTGCCCAAACAACCAATGTACACTCACTGTAAGTCTAAAACATGATATTATATACGAGTACAATTAAACGATAAGATCATCTCTCATTCCTTTCGTTTGCGCGGTTATTTAATTTTCAAAATTCTTTTTTCTCCTTCTTGTCTTACAGTCCCCATCACGCGTTAAGATCAGCCAAGTGAGCTTCAAGAACGTTACTGGCACTTCAGCGACAGAAGTTGCTGTGACCCTTGTTTGCAGTAGGAGTATCCCATGTGAAGGCGTGGTTGTTGGTGACATTGACCTGGCATACATAGGCAATCGAGGGACTATCACAACTAAATGTGCCAATGTGCAGCCATCTCTCGTTGGCAAGCAGAACCCTCGAGTCTGTGCCCAAGTTGCTAAGGCTGCTTAAGTCCCACATGCTCAGAAACTGGCAAAGCTTCTCCTCTCCCCCCCGCTTTTACAAGAAAACATTTTTGGCATTTTATCTTTTTCCCCCTAATAACTGTATGATCTATCCAGAAGAACGAAATCCAAGGATGGATCTTGTGACACATTTATCAGTACACGTCAGGTACCGGATATATACAACTGCTTCAGAAATTTGCCTTGCCGCTTTATGTAGAAATCATAAAGTATACATAGCAGATAGTTAGCTTGATAGAACCAATTGCTTTGTGTATTAGATTAGAAATCGCCGATATCTTATAAAAATGCTACAGAACTTTCAAGATGGAAAGTTATCCTATAGATGTTGTATTCATGCCTTTTTGAAATGCTGGTTTTTCCCTTTTTTCTTGCTTATTTCAAGAAAAGTTTTTAGGTGTTTTCTTTTCTAATAATTGTGTGACCTAACCACAATCACCAAATCGCTCCTCGCAGAAGAGCTTGTATTGTTGGTCTGTGATCAATTATTAAGAAATTCAAAACAATCTTATTTTGGCTTCTTTTTAAATTAGTCTGAGAAATTTTTAGAAAGGGATAGATAAATATGTTATTTTGACATAATATAGGCTTAGTTAATCTAGTTTTACTGGACCATCCAATCCAATGTGCTCGAACTTTGGCAGCTAACAGTTTTTAGACCTGCGGATGGAACCTTGAATCTTCCCAGCCGCCGTTCACTTGATTGTTTATAAGTTGTGTATATCCTGATTCTTTTTAATCAAATCTTATAGCTCTGTCTTTTTCAAACATACTATATAAAGCTTTAGTAGAAATCCGGTTTAATGTTATAAATAAATCTAATTAATATAATCGAAATATAATCTGTAATTCAAAATTGTATGTCCTGTTGCATCCAAAGGCATGAAATACGGAAATTACTTGCCGGATCAATGAATTTAATTAGCATTTCTAGCAGTATATCACGCATTTCTTTTAATTTATAAACAACAGAATACGCATCTAATTTCTCATACTGAAATGGTGCATAAATCAGACTGAAATGGTGCATAAATCAGATACATGTTTCGTGATATATAGTTGAACAATTTATTGAGACTGGATGAGATTCCTCTTCAGCACCCCCCCCCCCCCCAAAAAAAAAACCAAAAAAAAAAACAAAAAAAGGAAAAAAAATGGTATGACTTGTTCTGGGTCTTAAGAAAATCATTAGGAATACAATTTTCCAAATAGAAGAAAATTTTCACATTTGCGATCTGAGTTGAAGCTAATTAAAGAAGGTTTTACAAACGTAATCCCTTGAGATACCACAATCGCATCCTCAACTCTTCCATCATGCATTGACAAAAAAGGTTTTTAGGCATGTGCTTATCCAATATCCATCAACCGTGGTCTGTATAACCAGACTTTGACTTTTCATCCAGATGGCAAAATGATGATTCACAACTCTCAAGAAGTCAAGTGATCCATCGGTTTGAATTCAAGGGATTCAGCATTCGTTACATCAGCCCAAATATGACAACAGCACGTGTCATAACGATCAGATAAGTTCTCATCCTCCGAACAGCCTGTAAGATTGTGACCAACTCAAAGTTTGGGTCATCCTGGGACCATCTCAATCTTTGGATAAAATTCGGATCCCCATTTCCACATTTACATTGCCAAGTCTAGTGTTCACAGTAATTATTATCTTGTGTTCACACTTATCACGTCTAGGATAATAAGATAATTAATAAAATATGAACGCAATATTGTAACTCGTCACTGATACTCAAGTGAAACTGGTGATCTAAACCGAGATAATGATGATGTTTGTCATTTGTTAATTTATTTTGAGTGAATTAAAAAAATATGCCAAAATAAAGAAAAGTCGATAATGATTCTAGAATTGTAACATATGGAGGTCCTTCAGGGATATTTTTAAGTGAACTGAGTCCATAGCTTCATTTGTAGATCTTGGGGTGTAAAAGAGTGCCACATAAGTAATGATACATGTTGACAAAAAAAGTGATATAAAGATGTTTATATAGCTTTATTTTAAACTACAAAATTTACAGATAAAGACATGAATCGAATCCATTTAAGAATTTTCTGTACCTTCAAGCACCTGACCTCATATGGCTGCTAAGGCGGAATTGAACCCTCCATTCCATTGGACAAAAAGTACTGGAATTATTTCTAAGTTACACGAGCCTGTACTTTTCTCTCTTTTTGGTTAGAGAGTTGGAACAACTCTAGATGAAATGTTTGGTTAAGCCAGTTGATGTTTCTTCCTCACAATTCTTCTGTCTTGTCCAACTCAAAATTGTAAGACTTTGTCCAATCTTATATTTCTTTTGTACCACAATAACTCTTGTACTTTATCAATTGAAAAATCCAAACATTTGGAATCCTTCAACATTTTCTTTCTTTTCAAGAATATTTTTCCTTTTGAATACTTGGATTTTCATACTGGTACTATTGGAATTTTCTTTAATACTTGGTTTAAATCCTTTTCTGTTAATTATCTCTTCCGTCTTGCAAAGATTTTGAAGTAAATTTATTCTTGCTAGTCAACAGAACAAGATTTAGACAAGCAATAAGCGCTTAAATTTTCCAAAGCAAGTACTTCGATTCAAATCTCATCCAAACACGTATTTAGATTCAAATCTCACCCACAATTACATGTATGTATTTTTTAAGGTATCAAAATTTGACTTTTCGTACGGTTGAATAGAAACTAGGATCGCAAAACAAACAAATTCCAATAAGAAAATGCAAGAGATACTACGGTGGCCATGGATCAAATTAATTGAACAACTTTAGATTCTAGGGGTAATTGAAAATTCAGACTTTCATATGATTAAAGCCCAAAAAAAAAATCTAAAATGTGAAAGTAAATATCTAGCGGGATAAATAAAAACCACGAAACTGTTTTGTTATGTTTCAACAAATATTACACACATATTAGACACACATTAGGTGTGGATTCAGGTGAAAATAAAAAAAAATGCGAAATTCATTAATTTGGAGCAAGACATAGCAAAAAAAAAAAGAGCTGCCTTTAATTTTTCTAAGTCCTTCGTTGGTAAAATTTTTACTCGTTCATTTTGTTCTGTATTGTGATTTATGCATTAAGCAATCCATAGCTAAATTGTTACCAATTTTCTTCACTCTCAAATCTACCCTCGTTCACTTTTTAATCTTCTTAGAGATGTGAAAATATTTATATAAGTGCATTCACTTCTTATATATTGTACAGATCTAAAATTTCCAATATATTGTATGTAGAGTCAAAAAAAGAAAAGTATGAAGGGTCATTTTTTTTAAACAGAAATTCTCAGTCATCATTTCTCTTTCATATCGTTATGGATAATGCAAAGAATATCTTGTGATAGCCACTTTCTAAATAGGTAGCTTTTGATAGTTACTTTTAAATACATATTTAAAAAGGAAATCCACACACAAAATAAAATGAGTCTAAGGGTTGTTTGATAACTTCACTTAATGTTGAAAATTAATGCGTAGTGTATAAATTTAGTTAATTATCAAACATTTACAATTTTATTAATTCAATAACTTAATATTTTCAGTATTTAAATTTTAAATTTCAAACTTTAGACTTCAGTTTTACCAAATGACACCTAAGTCGCATTTAAAGTTTCACAACTATTGAAATTCAACAAAAGGAAAATACTTGCATAATACAAATATTTTCAACTGTCCTATGATAGTATTATACCTTCAGAAAAATTTTAATTAACAAAATTTTAGTGACTTAAAAATGAGGAAATAAATAAATGCTCAAGCAAGCATTTTAATATTATAGTACCATAACAAACTCTAGAATTTTTCAATATTTCAATCATAATGATAAAAATAAAATAAAGGTTAGGGAGAGATGAGAAAAAGTTGCCTAAATGGATGGTTTGTTGCCAGTCAAAGTCAAAAACCCCGCCGATGGCCAATACAATATTTCTTTTTTTATTTTCTTTAATTTTATTTTACTAACTTTTCTTTTCTTTAATTTTTTTCATAAATATAGCATATTCTTTCTTTACAGCAAAGAAATCAATAACAACTTCACCTTCTCAGCCCCTCTCTCTGTGATCTGCCACAGCCCTTTTCACCATTCTTGAAGAATTTTCCTTTTTTTCCCCTTTTCTCTTGAATTTCGTCCCTCTATTTTTTGACCATAAATTTGTTGTATTCAAACAAAAAAATAATGGGATTTTCATTTGTCAACATAATCACAATCCAAAAAAGTGTCTGATTATTAAGGTATGTTATGGACACTCCTCTTGATTTTTTTTCAACTTTTAGACCACATTTGATACGGTTTTTGCCTAAAGATGTGAAATTTGTGTAATGTGTTTTTCTTGATTTGTTTTGTTAAATGGGTAGAGTATTTGCAATAAGATTAATGGGCTCCTCTTTTCTTTTATTGGTTTTGTACAGATTAATGGTGTCAGTATCCGTTCATTTTTGTATAAAGTTTGCAACTTTGGATGTGGGATTGGATAGTCAGGACAGAATAGGACAAAAATTGGGGTTAGGCTATTGGAGTAACAAAGATTTGATTTTGATTGCTGGTTCATTTGGCTGATTAATTATTCAATCATAATATGTAAAGGGATGGTGACCACTACATTGAGAAAGATTGTATCCCCTTGTTGGAGACCTTCTGTTGAGAATGAAGGTCAAAATAGTGGTAGAGGTGATGATTTGGGATGCCGAGTTGATGGATTGTGGTGGTATAAAGATTCAGGGAACCATGTTAATGGGGAATTTTCAATGGCAGTAATTCAAGCTAATACCGTATTGGAAGATTATAGTCAGGTCGAATCAGGGCCAATGAGCTTGGGAGAGTCAGGTCCTCAAGGAACTTTTGTTGGAGTTTATGATGGCCACGCCGGTTCAGAGGCTTCTCGGTTTATCAGTGATCATCTTTTTGACAATATCAAGAGTATGTTTTTTGTATCCCTTGCTTTATAAGTAAATATTTGTATTTTGCTAATTCTGCTTTCACGAAACAGTGTAGTTCTGCTTGTGTTATTATTGTAGTGGTTGTTTAGTGGCCATGACACTGATCTGAGCAAAGGAAACATTTGCATATCTTAGATATCTTATCATTGCAAACTGATTTT
The DNA here is from genome assembly GCA_024721245.1 of Mitragyna speciosa. Classification (NCBI taxonomy): domain Eukaryota; kingdom Viridiplantae; phylum Streptophyta; class Magnoliopsida; order Gentianales; family Rubiaceae; genus Mitragyna; species Mitragyna speciosa. Next base: position 7,558,944 of record CM045554.1, read on the forward strand.
GAAAGCTAAAATTATAGTTCTATTACTACTGCAGGGTTTTCTTGTAGAGTTTAAGGTACTTACATTGAGAAATGCCTGCTAAATTTATATTTTGTTCATCTAATTCTGGGTTCATCTGCAATTTAAATCAGTTGGGTAGCAAATAACTGTGTTAATAGTGTCAAAATTTGGTTAAGTGGAAGAGTGGATATTTTTGTTGCTTGGTAATCTGGAGATGCTTTGAGTTAATGCGAGCATGCCTTTCGTGTACAATATGCATTCAGGATAGTCTCCCATGTGAAAGTTGAAAGAGTTAATTATACCATATCTGTCCTAGAGCCAACTCAAGGAGCAGAAAAGAAAAAAGAATTGCAAGGTTGTAAGGTAAAGTATATCTCATTTGAAATCAGCTTAGCAGTTATGGGAATATGGGGATATTTTAGCTTCACTATTCTAAACTATATTAAGATAGCATTTGAAGCTACTTTTATGGAATGTTATTGGGAATATGTTGTTGCACAGCCCCCAAGTGCCTCCCCACACCCAACCCCTCCCCCCCCAATCTGCTGTGCTGAATTGGATTCTTGCTAGCATAATGGGATTTAGAGCACACTTGATTTGCTGAAATTTTCTTACCTTCTTGAGGTTGAAGTCCAAGACTCTAATCTTGGAGAATCAGGTTTTTAAATTACAAGTCATTATAAAGTCAAGTGGTTGACAATTATTCCTTTTCTGTGGATTAATCACATGTAAAGTTGACAGGAATGGTTGTAAAGAATGATCTGATTGTGTATAGTATCTTTGATCATCTTACCTCTCCGTCCTTTATTCTCTTCCTTTGTAGTAATTGGTTTTGATGGGTTCTACTTTCTAATGCATGGCTTAACTCATTGACAGCAATTTTTGATGCAGAATACACTTCAGAGAATCAAGGAATGTCAGCTGATGTCATAAATAAAGCTTACTTGGCAACAGAAGAGGCATTTCTTTCTGTAGTGGAAAAACAATGGCTAATTAGACCACAAATGGCTTCTGTGGGATCATGTTGTTTGGTAGGTATAATATGTGGTGGAGTGTTATATATTGCAAATGCTGGTGATTCTCGGGCAGTCTTGGGAAGAATGGACAAATCGTTGAAAGAAGTCAAAGCTGTGCAGTTATCAACTGAGCACAATGCAAGTCTGCCATCTGTTAGGGATGAGTTGCGGTCTTTACATCCTGATGATCCACAGATTGTAGCTCTAAAGCATAAAGTTTGGCGTGTAAAGGGTCTTATTCAGGTGACTTTTACTGTATCCTTTCTTGTGCACTTAAGGATTACCTTTTGATTCTTCCATACAGTAGAATTTAGAGGATAAAATCCTTTGAATATTGTGATTCGTTTGATTAATTTTCAGATGCTTCTTATTAAATCGAAGGTTTTGATTTTTCATTGTTGAACCTTCCAAAACTTTAGATAAATTTGCAACCAACATTCGTGTTTCTTTATAATTTTAAACTTGTCCTTCTATCTCATTCTTTAGTATCTTTTTTTTTTATAAGTGGACAAATACTTTACAACATTCACTTTGGTTTTGTAATTTAAGTTTGGACACCTTCTATGATCCACATGTCCTTGACTTCTTCTCCTGGCCAGAAATCACATTTCTTTCTTTCCACTGAAGCATTAGTATAATAAAATTTAATTCTTGTTTTCCCGTATCAAGAAGTTTGGAGTAGAAAGGTTTCTCTTTTTGTGGTCAGAGAATGACCATTCAAGAGCTGTCATCAGCACCACTGATGGCTTTTTTTCCCTTTGTCTGAACATTGTAAGTGAGTTGGAACGATTTATGAATATTGTGTTCCTAAGCAGTTCCTCCTTCAAAAACATAGATAATATAGAATAAAATAAAGATAACTTCAACTTTGTTGACTACTTATGAAAAGGTAGATCTAGCCGATAGATTTTTGAAGTGTCATGTCAACCTAGTTAACTAAGGGTGGCTTGGTGTCTGGGTGATATTAGTTCTGAGCTGACTGGCTAGTTGACTGTATTGCTTGAGAACGTAGACTGTATGATGGAACCGAAACTGTGGGGCTTTCCTGAGATGAGGCACTTTCGGTTGTTATGTTGACCTTAGAGATAAAATCATTTGTTGAGAATGGTGCTATTAATGTGCTATCCCAAGTACATATCAGGATTCCTCTTGCGGGACACAAAATTGATAACTATAGCTATTTGGAAAGCGTTTGGAAGTGGAATGGAGCTTTAGAGATCAATCTTTCAGGTCTGCACCACTTAGACAATGACTTTGATTCATTTAAATGAACACCATATTTGCAAAGTTTTCAAGTCACCCTTCCTTGTAAATATATCCTTGAATTGTATCATTTCGTTAATGATTATGTCTGGATAGCCTTTTGTAGTTGGTAACAAAAGTTTTCAGAAATAATTGACAGTGTCTAGTTTCAAGAATTTTGCAGGTTTCAAGATCAATTGGGGATGCTTATTTGAAAAAAACAGAATTCAACAGAGAGCCTTTGTTGCCAAAATTCAGGTTGCCTGAACCTTTCCAGAAGCCAATCCTTAAAGCTGAGCCATCAATACTTGTGCAGAAGCTCTACCGTGAAGATCAGTTTCTTATATTTGCTTCGGATGGACTTTGGGAGCATCTTAGTAATCAAGAGGCAGTTGATATTGTTAACACCTGCCCACGTAATGTAGGGTCTTATTTGTGTTTTTGGCTTGTCCATCTCTTTATCATTATTTGTTCGTTAATGATTCACATGAGTGTGGACATAAGATACATAATATCTTTGCATTTGTCACATGAAATTTAACATCCACACTTGCATTTGCCATATTAGACTGTGCATGAAATTTTGGTATCTACTCGTGCTATACGTAGCATTCTTGTTCCACCATTACCATGTTCTTTATCATTTTGGAACGTTTTAGCATCTTCCAAATTTTGCATGTTCATTCAAGAAACCTTGTGACCTCTGTGCTTTTACCATAATTCTGTCTTATGAGGTAAATGTGTCGTCTATCATCCTGTTCATCCTGTTGAGTTTTTTGTTTGCTGAAGATCTTTCGGTTACCCTAATATTTGCTTACTGATGCAGGGCATTGCTAGGAAACTTGTCAAAGCTGCACTTTGCGAAGCAGCAAAGAAAAGGGAAACAAGATATTCTGACCTGAAAAAGATTGATCGAGGGGTGCGGAGACATTTTCATGATGACATCACAGTTATAGTGGTATACCTGGATTCTCATTTGGTTAGTCGCAGTTCATTCCGGGAGCCAGTAATTTCAGTGAGAGGAGGTGGAGGTTCAGTTGGAAAGATGCTAATGCCTAAGTGAGAGAACCTCTAAAAACCTGCATTTTGTTCCTTCCGGGTGGAGTTTGTCTGTTACCCAAAACGGTAATAAGAAAGATCAGAAATGCGCATGACTTGGCTTTGGGGATCCTACCGTAAATAGTAGGGTTAATGATTATGCCAAGAAGGATGTCAAAACTCTGCAAACTTTCACTGCTGATTGGCATATGAAACTCAGAAAATTCTGGTTCATAATGTTGATACTCAAGGATTATGATTTGGCTTCTAAGATAATGTTACATGGAGATTAACCAATCACGATTTGTTCTTGAACTAATCACCCCATCTCATATTATTGTCGTTCCAGTAAAGATCTTTTTCTTGATAAAGATTTATGCATTTCTTCGTGTATAAAGTTGAAAACAAATGTCAAAATTTTGTCTCTCTCCGTATTTTCTGCTACTTTGTTATGGGAAGGGAAATAATCACATTGCAATAATCCAGTATTCATGATCTTCTTTTCTTAATAATTCGTTTGCACACATTTTTAGCCACCCATCATGCTTGATGCTGCACTAGTATCAAAATTATGGTACATCTCTTTGATGCAGCAGCAATAATTGAATCTGTATTATGCATGCTATTGCGACTACCTAGGATATCTTGAAATTTAATTGAAATTTTGGACGTGACATGACTATCTGTCCTGATTTCCGGATGCACAAACGGATGATTAACCTCACACCCATCGGTCTTTTTGTCAAGGATTTAGTTAATTGCACGTGTTGTTAGATCTTGGCACGAGACACCATGCAAGTGTTTTACTTTGTACTTGGTGCAATGGATGCTCATTCCTCTACAAACAAACAGATTCCAGCGTTTTTATTAGTTGTCATACAGGGTTAGTTGCCAGTGCACGAGGGAACATCCAAGATTCAGCACTTGAACTTTTCTTTCTTTTTAATTTTTTATGTAATTGCTTGAACTTTGCCAACCTTGCCAAGAAAGGAAGGATGCTTCTACTGTGCACAAAAGGAGACTTCTGTGCATGGTGCAAAGAACCAATAAAGTTTAGACAACTCATATGGCCCTTTGTGTGAAGAATAAATGGACAAAAGGATGCCTGATGTGAAAACAAACAAATACAAAGGGTTTTTATGTAATTATTAAACAATAGAGAGGTGAATTACACTCACGGCAAATAATCTCTAATTTTGGACACTACCACTCAGCTTTATGAAACCCACGACAGTGACACATATATGTATGAAACCACTGGTCTTTTATCTCCTCCACAAGTCTTGAATGGCTACCAGTGGAGCCCATATTATATTGGCAATTTAAGGAAGGTTTAGCAATTGTCAAACGTTCCTCATCGTCATCTTCTCCCCATTCTGAATCTGCCGTTTCTTGCCCTCGTTGCCACTGTGATTGCTCCTCTCAATCTCTCCCTCTCAATCTGATTAGATCTATTGATTTTATTTGCATAATTTGGATATTAATTTGATTTGTTTAGTAAAAAAAATTGATTTTTTGTTCAAATCTATTACTGAAAATTAGCATATAATATTTTTGGTTGTTTTTTGGTACAAATTTGTTATTCTTCTCTATTAACTGTCAAAGATAATTTTTTGTTGGTACCAAATTGTTATTCTTCTCAGTTACCTGTCAAAGATATTTTTTTTTTCTAGGTGAAAATCTTGATATGTTTGAACTTAGTGTCTTTAATCGGTAGATGGAGAATTATTATAGTTTTTGGCATTTGAAGTACCCCCACTAGCTATACGACTTGAATTGAAGTACCTTTTGCCTCATCTTCCCTTCGGTTGCTGAGGAGGAGCGCCTTGTTATTATTCAGTTTGGGCATGATTGGGACGAGACCTATATGCAGATGGATGAAGTGTTAACGTCAGTTGCTGAGACAATAAAGAACTTTGTTGTGATATACTTGGTTGATATAACTGAGGTGCCTAATTTTAATATGATGCATGAGCTGTATGACCTATCTACAGTTATGTTCTTTAAAAACTAAGCAGATCATGATTGATCTTGGTACTGGAAAATAATAAGAAGATCAATTGGGCAATAAAGGACAAACAGGAGTTCATTGACATTGTTGAGATTGTGTACCGTGGTCTGGTTATTGCACCCAAAGATTACTCTACCAAGTACCGATATTAAGCATTTCTTTGCTTGAATACTGCTGCAAGCTTTAGTTATTATGAAGTCCTTAGTAATTGTTTAATGCTCATTTTATGCAGACTTCAAATGTGTGGTTGAACATTTATTTCACTTCTTTATTTTCTTGCTAATCAAATTACTCAGATTTTGTCTTTGATGACCTGGAGTTGCCATCTAAATGCATACTTCGTTTTGTGTTCTTCTCTTATCCAAACTTTGCCATGAAATATTTGGCAGGGGTCTTGGAAAAAACAGGTGGGATAAATTGCTGCCACTATTAAGTTTACTTCACATCAAGTTATTCAACAAAGATATTACCAGCTCATACTTCTGAATCGAAGTGGGAATGTAATATTACTAGCTCATATTTCTTAATATACCTATTTGTAAACTGATTTAGCTGTCCAAAACGCAATATAAAAAAGAATGTAATATTTAAAGGACAATGATGCAAAATACCCACCCTGCAAAATTCTCATTCATCCACCTGGATGGAGTCGTGTAGGCTGTCGTTCATTCATTCACCTTCCTTGAGTTGTGCTTCTCAAAAGTTCCTATTCTCCACAAAGGTCCAACGAGGTTGATAATGAATTGTGTGAAGAAAGGTGCATTCTAGTGGAGGAATTTAATAACCTCTCACACAAATGAAAATTTTGGGAGCGAAAAATTCGATTAAAATTGTCTAAAGTTTGGACTATTGCCGCTAGTGATTTGGACAAAATTTCAATTGCCGCCAAAAAGTGAATATGGAGTGGGTGACCATCGAGTCAACCTCCTTGACCCCAATATTTTCTTTTGATCTTATGTGGTAGCTACTGTTTCAGTAATTTATTTTCTCAAAAACAAAAAAGTTAGTCACTTTAACAAACTGATAGAATTTAAGGTCTTTAATAAAAGAGAATAGCTAATCAAATGTGACACAATTCCATTAGAATTTCAGTCAACGTTTTTTTTTTCTCAAAAAACAAAAACTGGTGATACAATTAAAATTCACTAATTATCAAATACTAATTGATTAATTAGAACATAAAATTCAAGGTCTTAAATTAAGGAGAATAGCTAATCAAATGTGGCACAATACCATGTGTCACCTACACATAAAGGCATTTGCAATTATCTAATGGCTAATTTACTAAAGCGATAGAATTAAAAGTCACTAATTATTAAATACTAATTAATAAATACTAATTTACCAAGTAAGATAATTGAGACTTGAATCGATATGGTGGTCAACATCCATCTCTTGCCTCTCAGTCCACTGCGCTTAAACCAAAAATATTGACAACAATTAATTAGTTAAGCAATACGATTATCTTAATATATGTAGTATTCCTTTGAACACAGTATTTGTAGTCTTCTCTTGATCGAGAAATCGACCAAAACAACCTTCCCAATCTGCCTTCATTGTCAACAATGAAATTGAAATAAACGCTCAGGTCTGTGTCCTTATTTGCAAATGAGTACACAATTGCACCCTCCGCATCCCCATCATCAATCTCCTCTATCTAACCAGTGTTCATCTTGTTGTAGACATCCTTCATGGTGAAAGTTATGTTCTCATAGCCGCCACACTGTAGAATAAATAATTTCATTATTTGGCTTGTCTTTATACCCACACGGTGAAATATGTGTGCCTATACATAGTCAGCATCAAACACCTTACAGTGAGACTTTAGGAACCTCGCACTAGCTTAGTCTGCTAGAGTGTGTGGGACCTAACAAAGTCACTCACAACATATTTATTCTCCTCAACTACATATCTTATTTTGAGAGTTGCTTTACAATCTACTTAGTATTTGGCCTTGTCTCTTTCTTTCTATCCTCTCTATTAACGTGTTTGTCATCCCTCCGTCATAGCCTTCTCGTTCACCTCTAACGGGCAAGGTCTTTCCTTTCGTTGCAGTGGTCTATCGATGTTCATATATGCCCGCTATCCTATTCACAAAAGTCTTGCTCGTTATACTCCACTAGTTTTTTCCCATTTGGATCATCGACCTCTATTTCTTGTGTCACTAGTGAATTAATATGTGGTTGAAATAATAAATAAAGTAATACTACATTTGGAAAACTATTTTACCTAATATAATCACATAGTGGCTTTAAAGCAAGAATGCCAATCAAGTTCTCAAACAATTACATTTTTTTAATATAATAATCCTTCTCAAGAAACCAGTAGCGGGCCTTATTTGGAACATAAATAAAATAAACAAATAATATTTTCAAGAAATTAATAACATGCATTTTCAATTCATTTCCCGCGTACCAAATAAGAGCATGCATTTTCAATAATTTAAAAAAGAACATAAACAAAAGAAACAAATAATATTTTCAAGATATTATAACATAAACATCACTAAACAAATAATATTTTCAAGAAATTAATAACATGCATTTTCAATTCATTTACCACCTACGAAACTAATAGCATGCATTTCAATAATTTAAAAAAGAACATAGACAAAAGAAACAAATAATATTTTTCAAGATATTATAAGATAAATATCACTAAACAAACTAATATTTCCCAAGACATCAATAACATGAATTTTCAATTAATTTCCCACCTACCAAATAATAATATGCATTTTCAATAATTAAAAAAATATAAACAAAATAAACAAATAATATTTCTCAACAAATTAAAAATTAACGTGAACAAAATAAACACATAATATTTTCAAGAATTTAACCAATAAAGAAATAATATTTTTCAAGAAATTAAAAATAACATAAACATCATATATTCTTAATATCAAAAAATGAAAAAAATAATATATTACTTTCTATACACTAATCAGCATGTTCAATATCATTATTTTCTTAAATGAAATGCTTATTATACCAAAAGGAAAAAATTAGTTACCTCTCCTCCACAAACGTACAAGCTTTTGTTCCTTTTGAAATGCCAAAAAAAAAAAAAGCTCTCGTTGGAATAGGCGAAATGCACTTCATTTCCCACTAACCGGGGTCACTTTGAAATTAAGTGGAACATTTGGCTGTTTTCATTTCTCACCAACTGCAGATGCATACAACACAAAAAGGCCCACATCTTTCTCTTTCCTAGTTGTCTTTATATGATTGGCTCTTGGTATGATACAAAGCTAAGTCAGCTTTGTACCATAGCCAATTCCAAGAAAGGATTGCCTGATTTATACATTCGTAAAAGCTGATGGATGAACAGTTTTACCATGTTCTTGTGTGGTTGCAAATTTTTTATGATGGATGAAACGAACATGAATCTTCCCTTTGAATCCCATTATTCCAACTGCAATTTATGTTCGAATTTGAAATGGAATTTCAATCAATGACTCCACTAATCAGGCTAAAGCTTCCTTACGTTCCATATAAATGCAAAACAAATGCTTCAATGTTCAATCTATCGTCAAGTTATGCTGATTAGGCAAGCTAGTTTAATGGCTTATTAGTTAACCCAACTTCATCCTAAAATTTAATATTTTAAGATGACTTTTCTTAACTTAATACTAGAAATTAAATAACTATGACTTGTTTGAATTTAGCATGTTTTGATAACAAAATCCTTTACCACTTTGTACATTAATTATTACTTTAATTTATGTATAAAATTTTAAATAAAAAATTTTCTTTTAATTTGTATAATTTTGAACACAAATGGTAGATTTTTTTCTTGCACACATTCGTTATTACACAATCACACTGGCACACCCACACAAACTCGCACTTATGCACGCACACCCACATACACATTTTCTTTCTCTTTTTCTCATATTAGTGCGTATACACATGCACTCTTTCTCACACACACACAAGCTCATACTTGCATGCTCACATACACACAGTGTCTCACACTCGTGCATACATACACTCATTTATACACAGACATGTCTACTTTCCTCCTAGCACACATATTCTCTGTTACATCTATAATAATTCTCAAGCACATGTTTCGTCACATAAATGCATACATTTTGTACTCCCTCCCTCTCACTTTTTTTTGAGCTCACTGTTTTTTCACACAGTTTAAGAAATATCAGTTAACTTTATTAAAAGAATAAATTTAATCTATGATATTCCTAAAATACCCTCACATTCATCATTAAATATTTACAATAAATGCAAAATAGAAAATTGCACCATAAGTCAAATTAATTCCATTAGTCAAAGCAATTATATTTAAATTGAGTAATTCATAGGTTTTGATATGTGAATGCACGGTTGGCTATGCACTTTGAAAATGTTATTACGTTAATATGATAGTTATCTCACTTATAACAAAATAATTAAATAGGGGCATTTTAGAAAAGTTAAAAGTTGATTACATTCTTCGATTAGGAAGTGGACTACAATTTGGGACAGATGAAAAAAGGAAAACAAACCTAACAAAGTGGGACGGAGGGAGTATTTCTTCCTCTCCGCATGCACACACATACACTTTTTTAGACTTAGATCTCTCTCTCTCTCTCTCTCTCTCTCTCTCTCTCTCTCTCTCACACACACACACACACACACACACACACATATATATATATATATATATATATTGTCTGTTTTTCACATTTATACATAGACTCTCTCTCCCTCTCTATCTCACATTCATGCATGCCTACAAAAATATTTTCTTTCTTCACACGTACTCGTGCACTCTCTTTCATATACGTACTTTCACATATACACACATAGTCTCTCACACATAAATAATCATGTTTTCTCACACACAAACATACTCTCTTTTTTCACACATACGAATTATCCCTAAATAGTTTCATTTTTAAAAAAAATATAATTACTATATTTATGAGGTGAGACATTTAATTTTAATGCTTAAATTCAGTTAATTACTAAACATGTATAACTTTACAAATTTAGCAATTTAATGCTTTCATCACATAAATTTCTAACTTTAGAAATCCAAATAATTCAAATTTCAGTTTTATTAAACTACCATGCCACGCAAAATAGATCATGTTTAGCTTCTAATATAGCCAATGGAACATGGGTTTTATCAAATTATCCATCTATTCGTTGATGATCAATCACCATATAAAAGAGAGGATAATGAGAACTCACAAGTACCCCATATGCTACTTTAACTATCAATAAAACATGCCAACTAATCAAGCATTAAGAATATTTGACTACTCAGTCTTGTGTATTGGGAATGGACCAATTAATTAGTTCATATGCCCAATATCCTAATGAGAACCGATTGTACATCTCACCTAATTTGCATTTGCTAACCGTACATGACCCTCATTAATCAGTTAATTGCTTAGCTAGTTACCTAATTTAAGAGGGTCGGACATTGCGGGTAACTGAAACCGTATAAGTATGAAACTAATCTCACAAAATAGATAAAAAAAATTACAATATAAACACTTGTTTAAAAAAAAAAGGATTACTTATACACTTTCAATTGCTTTATGAGACAAGTAATAAAATTACAAATTGAAAATTTTATATCCACATTTTTACAAATAAAAAAAATTACAAATCAAAATTCTTTGCAATACAAGTAAAAAAAAGTACTTGTGTTATCTTTAATACTTCATATCTAAGTTATATGAAAGTAATTATTTAGTTGGTAATAAGAAATGTATGATAATCCTCGCATAAAATTAGAAAATAATGCACAAATCAAAAAATTAAATGGAAAAAAGCAAGTACAATATTTAAGTTTTGAGTTATCTTAGGCTTGAGGATAAAATAATTTAATAGTCATTAACTTTTCTATAATACTTATGGATATTAGACTCTAAGACATGCACACCGACTTTAGTTAATTGTAGTTTTTAAAAATTGATATAATTGTAGTTTTTAAAAATTGATATTTGAAACCAAAACCACTTTGGCAATCAAGGTTCGATTAACCTAATTGCTTTCAAAATTCGATTCGGTTACCCTCATTTTTCATTTTTCGGTCCGAAATGAACCGGTTTTTACAATTTTGTAGTTTTTTTTTGCCCAATCCCTAGTGTGTACTCCATTGATCGTTTGAGTACAACTTTTGCCACATTACAACCGTTCAGCATCCACCGATTCCCATTCTATGTCATACCCCGCATGTACCAAAGAATACAGGTTACCTGTACTTTTGTTTGGCTGATTGGCGCGTCTTTGGTCTTAATTTTTTGAACCGTCATTCCAAATCCGCAACCTATGATCTCTAGTGGTCAATCGTCTTGGATTATGCAATTGATTCTGAAGTGACACTAAAACAAAAGTACTACTAATTAAGCACACAAAGCATAAGTGATGTGTGTTCATCTGGCTCAAATATATCCATCCACATTTCTTCAGAACTGTTTTACGTAAGTTGATATAAAGCAAACATCTGAGGATGCAAAATGGCCAGACTGCATAGACGGAGGAATACAAGATAGTAATAGGTAATCATGGCACAAAGAGGTAGAAGGTTGTCTTGTGATTTGTATTAAGTCATTCCTATAACCACAAAGTGTCTTACCACCAATCTATTACACAGTCAATGTTTCACCAAGGGAATTCTGCTAATTTGACAAGTGTCTCTCGTCGCTGCAAATGCTACTGGCCTCTCTAGGCAAAGCAGAAAATGACAGGAACAGAAACAAAATTCCATGAAGGATATAAATAATTGGTTAGCACCAACACTGTCGTACCCTTGTAAAAATGAATTTGTTAGTGTGTTACGATGAAGAATGCCCGTTCAACCCACAAACAATATCAGCAAGTGTAGTTTAATGAAGTGCAGAAGATTCCAAAACAAAGTCGCCTCTTGTCCTTGTCATGGGAATAAATCTCTCTTGAGGTTGAATGAAGATTTTCGTCAACAGGACACACCTCAAAATAAATGACAAGAGCTGAAAGCAAAGCTGATGCAGAAGACAGCTACATCAACAAAACTTTCCAGATCTTTCGCATGTACACGACCAAAGACCATACAGAGAGCCAGGCAGAGATGTACATCAATACAACACCAGAAGCCACAAGAGTTCCTGCCCCCGTTAGGCTGGAAACAGAAAGAGAGAGACAGAGAAGAAATATGTCATTGAACCAAAACTTTAAAGGTCACTTTCTCAACTATCTCTAATACAGCCAAAATGATCATTCTACAGGCAAAGAAGGACCAAACCTGCTGTCCCTGGTTGCCAGCAGTATGGTTAATGCTGTCATCTGAGTTGCTGTTTTCCACTTCCCCAAATTATTTACAGCAACAGCCTGGAAAAGATATACGCTATTAGTTGCATTCATTAAAGATGGAACTTGATTGGTCTGCAATCTGCTTGAGAGTGTTTTTTAAAAGCATGTTTTTTAGAAATTCTAAACACATTTTCCAACTACCTTTTTATCTCACATATTCATTTACCAAAAAAATCTTTAAAACAACTACAATAATATTTTTTAAGAAACACCTCAAAAAACATCCATCCAGATGCAGCCATCTCAATAGCATAATTGCATGTGGTATTTACCTCTGAAAGCTTGCCATCCTGAGAAGCAGCCCATTCTCTGACGGCAGACATGGTTATCTGGAGATAATGGATGAAACTAGTGTTTTAGACAAATCAATTACAAGTAGAAGTGAACTGAGAAGTTAAGCAAACCGAAGACAGCATTTCCCAAAATGTTCACAGCCAGGAGATTATAAGGATGTAAAACACGACAAGTTTTGAAGATAGAAAAACTACTGAGTCTCCATCAGTGAAAACAGAAATAGCCCCATGATGTATTCACCAAATCATGATCCTCTAAGGACCAGTTAAATAACATTTTAGGCAAGCTCACATGTGACAGAACTAAACAGCCAGATACTTGCAGAAGATTTGATCCATACATGGTTGAAGTTTCAGTTTTTAACTCCAAGTGATTTAGATAAAAGCCTAAAGGGTAGCACTCAAATGAAGCCCAGAAAGCTAGATATGAATGAAGACAATAATGAACATGTGAAACCAAATGGAACTTAATTAATAAGAATCAGAGTAGGAATATTATACATGTATAACTTTAGTACAGCCCATCTGCACTCCATTACCGATTGTAAGATTAAGTACGTTACCTCTCTTCCAATTATAGCAATTGCAGGTACAGTCAGTAGCCATGGTGCTTGTCCAAATATACCTGCTTCCAAGGGTTTCGTACACAATAAGACCAAAGTGGCGGCAACCATAAGCTGACAACATGAAGAAGCAAACTATGTAAAACAACAAAAGACTATGAATCTGTACCGGAAGTTCATTATGTTATTCAAACAAAACAAAAAAGTGATAGAATACCTTATCAGCCACTGGATCCAAAAATGCACCAAATGCAGTACCCTGGTTCATCTGAAACAGCATACAATAGTCAGTTAGAAACGCAAGTTAAATCAAAAGATCCTAAAACCTCATCGTTTGGAGCTTAAAAGCAACACCTTTCGCGCGAGATACCCATCAAGCCAATCTGTGATTGCAGCAGCTATAAATATACCGGTTGTTACATTTGGTCCCCACCAACTATCAGCATAGAAGGCTAACACAGAACAAAAGGAAGATTGTGAGTCTCCTCAACTATGCAAATATCATTAGAGGTCCATAATAGCAATTAAACATCAATGCACTTCCTATCTTTTCCTATGGCACAACAGATATTACATGAAAGCATCAAATCACTGCATAAAATCACACCCACACAAGTTGGGTAGTTGAGAAACAATATTCATTATAAAAACAAAAACCAAGTAGTTTGACACAATACCAACATTAGCCAATGTTTCAACTTTTCAAGCCCATGAGAATAAAGCTGCAGTCAAGGAGTGAAAAGAACAAAGAAAGGCATAAACTTTTCAACAAATACAAATTCCCAATACCTCTTAATGTGCACGAGCAATCTAAAACATCCCAAAAACTAACACAAATTCAAACCCAAAAAAGTTGTATAACCAGCTGACTTTCACGACACAAACATAAATCACCATTGCCCTGCATATAATAAATACAGCCAAGAACCGATTTTTATAAATAAAAACTGGGTATCTGATCAAGGACTGAAATGGGATTTCGAGAAAACGTACTGGCAACGAGAAGAGGGACGGCCGCGACGCGGCCGATGGTCAATATGGTGGGCAGAGTGAGGAATTTGGCAGAAGAATTAGACGGTGGAGGTGGCGGTGGTTTTCTCCAGCCATCATCGACGGAAGGTGTGGGCCCCATGTGAAAGGAGGCGAGACCAATGCCACTAGTATCGTTGCTGAGTTGACTATTGTAGCCTCGCCGGTTTTCTCGGGTAGAAGCCAAAGCCAAAGCCAAAGGGTTCGAAGAATGCGAAAAATTCTGACCACCGAAACCTCGTTTTTTCACTTTTATATGGTTGCTTCTATTATTAGTACTACTAGAAATAGGATTCGTTGAGGGGAGGGATACCTTAAGATGCGCCGAGGGTGCGCACGTGCTTATCCTGCACCAGTGCCACCGTTTCTCCCACCCCACGGTGGAGGTGGGATTTGGATGGGTGAGGCGCCGTCCTGATGAGGTGTTGGTGGTGGTGAGGGTGCGGCGGAGCAAATTATTTGTGGGTAGTTTGCGAGAGTGGTAAGGGGGAGTGATTGATGTGAGTTTAAAAACTCCTAGTGGCATGCTTGCTGGAAGTAATGCGTATGGGAGGCTCACGTTAGCAAGAGGTATGGGCGGAGGTTTTAAGGTTACGGTTGGCGTACTTTTAGCTGAGGCGCAAGTGCCGCTCACAAGTGTCGTTTGGCTAAATTTATAGTCTAGATTAAAAAGGTGAAAAATAAATAATTCAAATTGAATTAATAAAAATAAAAATAAATTTAAAAAATAACGTTATTTTATATTTTGTATAAAAATATTGTGATACTACAAAGTTATATAAAAATAATAAATAATTACATAAAAATGATAAGTTATACAAAAATAATAAATAATTACATGAAAATAGTAAACAGTTACAATCGTATTTGAATTACGAGAAATGAAAAAATAGCAAATTGTGAGGCCCATGTTCTAGCTCGGCTTTCCTTGGACACCAAAATAAAAAATAAAAAAAAGTTTTGTGTCAATAAATAGTAGTTATCAAGTGTTCGTTTCTACAAACTTTTCGAAGAAAATGCAAAAAAAAATTAAAAATGGAAAACTGAATGTGTAATATTTTGTAGTAATAAAGATTTGCATCTAGGAAAAGATAAAATTATTTTAATTAAGTTAAAAAATTTATTAAAAAAATTTGATGAATCAGGGACTTTTTACCTAATTTATTTACCCGAGAGAGAAGGTGGCATTAATCTTCTGTTTGCTTTGTCTATTTCTTGGGTAAAGTAGTAAACAAGGTGATATCCATCAAGCTTTGAATTATGATGTGGAGCACTTTCTTGATGGGACAAAAAGTATTGAGAACAGTGGACTTTACATAACTTTTGTTTTTCTTTTCTCATTGTTATTTATAAGTATTTGCTTTTGAACCGAAAAAATGTAGTGAGAGATTAGTTGACAAATCACTCTGATTAAAGTACTAGGCACATGTGGTTGGACATGCTTGTTCTAATCAAAAGTTGAATGGCCGTGCTCGTTTATCTACCTTAGTATTTGTGAAAATGATAACTATGCATTAATTATTTGAGAAAAAGTTGAATCTTAAATCCAAATCTTAAGATTTTTCATCTATTAAGGGAAGAGGAGGTGTTTAATTTTGAAATTTGAAAAGATTAATTCTGATTGGAGATATGTAGATTGAGCTTGGTTGATACTGACATTCTCATTAACTTTTTTAGCTCCATGGAATACTGATATATATATAGTTATTTTTATTTTATCAGCTTCCAAAATAAGAGTTTCGACAAGCAAATCTCTAGAATTAGGCAACTCATCGTGGTGTATCTCTTTTTTTTTTTTTAAAGGAAAGAAAGAAAGAAAGAAAGAAATTTGTGAAGAGCCGCCGACAATTGGAAGAAAACATAAGTTTAATCTAGTAATGGATAAAATTTTTAGCTTTTTTGAAAAGGTGGTAAAAATCCAAGACTTTGCTCTTATGAGATTCGAATTCTAATTTTGGACCACTTTATTATCCAGTTTGGGAGACACAAAAATGCTGAGCAAGGCTTTGGGTGGCAACTTTCCATACCAGCCAACAAAAATAGTAGTTTGCTTAAATTCATTTTGGGCCTTGAAAATTCAATTTGGAACTTAGAAGTCTAACTTGAGCACACCTTGGCAATTTTCTTAGAAAATTGGTGTTTTAAAGAAAAATTCTCAAATAGTTCACTATTTGGGATGTTTTCTGAAATTAGAGGTGCCGAATTTTGATTTTTTTTTAAGCTAAAGAGGTGCCGCACATCATGTATGTGACACCATATTTTAATTACAATCAAGGACTGAAATGGGGTTGATTGCAATTTTTGGGGGGGGGGGGGGAGGGTTGATTGCAATTTTTGGACAATAAAACTCTGCCCGCACAAGATTTGTGCGGCAAAGGTGCCACCTGGCGAAGTACTGCACGAGGTCTGTGTGGCATTCTTCGACATTGCATGTGTCGCATAGACCTCGTGCGGCACATCCTTTTTTTTTTTATTTTATTCGGGCAACCTTTGCCCGGAAAACATGGAAGCCAAGGCAGTGCCACTTGGCGAAGTGTCGCACGAAGTCTGTGCGGCACTCTCCGATGTGGCATGTGCTGCACAAACCTCGTGTAGCACACCCTTTTTTTTTTTTTTTTTGGGCAGCCTTTGGCCAGAAAACATGGAAGCCAACTAACTTTTCTGAATACAAATCTGCATTGCAGAGAAAAAGCATGCATGCAGAGCCATATTGAAACCCTGTTGCATATGCATGCATCTTACATGCAAAAAAAAAGTTAAAATTTTGTTGACTAAATTATCACTGAGTAATCTATTTGAATTTGTTTGAAACTTTGATTTCCTATCTATAAGTATCATTCAGTTTCAAATTCTTCTTCATCGTTCTTCATTCATCTTCTGTATTGCTTTCTATTGTTTCTCTCTTTTTGTATTGCTTTCTTTCGTTGAACACAGAAACAACTTCCGTTGTTTCTCTCTTTCTGTATTGCATAAAACTTCTAAAACTTCAAGTATGTTTTTATTTTTCTTTATCTTTCTATTTCCATTTCATTTTCTTTTTCTCATTCACTCGGCCGGCCTAACTAAGTTTACATTTTACAGATATTGCAAAGAAATTTGTGGGAGAGAGCTGTGAGGAAGTAAGGCTAAAAACGAGAGTAGAAACTGTGACAATCATTAACATTTTGGTAGAAGGTTAGTGTTTCAAATATCAATTTAAATACTTGACAAATATGATTATGTTATGTTAGTACGTATAGGGTTAATATTTTTTGTTAGATATTAACAAATTGCCATTATTAATTTACATTGATATATTGTGGTTAGTTGATCGTTTAACTTGATATGTTCCTGAAAATGTTCCTCTTAGTTTCACTTATGCAACTTTCTGTACGAGCCATTGTTGAATATGTTATATATAAGGTAGGAATATTTTTTTATCTCAAGAGTGCAGCATTCTATAGCCTTTGTCATTTTAATTTTTTTTATTGAGGAGATGTGACATTTGAACTATTTTAGAATGATAGTTGGTGTCTGGAAATAGAAAGGAAAGTTGGATCAGATAGGGTTACAATGTGCCATTTAGTGTAAAGTGGGATATACTTTTGAATGCTGCATTTGTTTAAAAATATTATGGTAAAATAATTGTAAGTGTATTACTGTGATTTTATTATATTATACTAAGATTAAATTTATATAGTAACGTAGGAATATTTATTTTTATATGAGATAATTAGTTATGTGAAATTTTTTATTATTATTGATAATAAATTATTTATTACATTAAAATGTTAAAACTATGCTAAAATTATTAGGTTTAGGGTTATTGTGATTATGTTATTCTAAGACTTAGGTTTATATAACAATGTTGAAATTTTTACATCGGATAATAATTTAAAGTTTAGGGATTTGATGGTAAAATGGCTTTATTGTTGCTTGAAAAATATTATGTTAAAATTATTGTAAGTGTATTCTTGTGATTATATTATATTATACTAGGATTAAATTTATGTAGTAATGTAGGAATATTTATTTTTATATGGATAATTAGTTATGTGAAAATTTTAAACTATTATACGTAATAAATTAGTGATTATGTTTAAATGTTAAAATACCTTTATTATTACACGGGTGAAAATAAGTTTTAATTGTATTATGACAAAATTATTTTTCTATAGCAATTTTAGGATGTTTATTTTTCAACCGCCTATTATGAGTTATGTTAAAAAACATGTAAGTTTGATAATAAATTATTTAGGGCATTAAAACTGTTAAAACTACGCAAAAATTATGGGTTATTGTGATTATGTTATTCTAAGACTAGAGTTTATATAACGATGTTGAAATTTTTACACGGATAACAATTTAAAGTTTAGGGTTTGATGGTAAAATGGCTTTATTGTTACTTGAAAAATATTATGTTAAAATTATTGTAAGTGTATTCTTGTGATTATATTATATTATACTAGAATTAAATTTATTTAGTAATGTAGGAATATTTATTTTTATATGGATAATTAGTTATGTGAAAATTTTAAACTATTATACGTAATCAAATTAGTGATTATGCTTAAATGTTAAAATACCTTTATTATTACACGGGTGAAAATAATTTTAATTGTATTATGACAAAATTATTTTTCTATAGCAATTTTAGGATGTTTATTTTTCAACCGCCTATTATGAGTTATGTTAAAAAACATGTAAGTTTGATAATAAATTATTTAGGGCATTAAAATGTTAAAACTACGCAAAAATTATGGGTTATTGTGATTATGTTATTCTAAGACTAGGTTTATATAACGATGTTGAAATTTTTACACGGATAACAATTTAAAGTTTAGGGTTTGATGGTAAAATGGCTTTATTGTTACTTGAAAAATATTATGTTAAAATTATTGTAAGTGTATTCTTGTGATTATATTATATTATAGTAGAATTAAATTTATGTAGTAATGTAGGAATATTTATTTTTATATGGATAATTAGTTATGTGAAAATTTTAAACTATTATACGTAATCAAATTAGTGATTATGCTTAAATGTTAAAATACCTTTATTATTACACGGGTGAAAATAATTTTAATTGTATTATGACAAAATTATTTTTCTATAGCAATTTTAGGATGTTTATTTTTCAACCGCCTATTATGAGTTATGTTAAAAAACATGTAAGTTTGATAATAAATTATTTAGGCATTAAAATGTTAAAACTACGCAAAAATTATGGGTTATTGTGATTATGTTATTCTAAGACTAGGTTATATAACGATGTTGAAATTTTTACACGGATAACAATTTAAAGTTTAGGGTTTGATGGTAAAATGGCTATATTGTCACTTGAAAAATATTATGTTAAAGTTATTGTAAGTGTATTCTTGTGATTATATTATATTATACTAGAATTAAATTTATGTAGTAATGTAGGAATATTTATTTTTATATGGATAATTAGTTATGTGAAAATTTTAAACTATTATACGTAACAAATTAGTGATTATGCTTAAATGTTAAAATACCTTTATTATTACACGGGTGAAAATAATTTTAATTGTATTATGACAAAATTCATTTTTCTATAGCAATTTTAGGATGTTTATTTTTCAACCGCCTATTATGAGTTATGTTAAAAACATGTAAGTTTGATAATAAATTATTTATTACATTAAATTGTTAAAACTTATGCTAAAAATTATGGGTTATTGTGATTATGTTATTCTAAGATTAGGTTTATATAACTAATGTTGAAATTTTTACACGGATAATAATTTAAAGTTTAGGTTTTGATGGTAAAATGGCTTTATTGTTGCTTGAAAATATTATGTTAAAATTATTGACTTTAAATGTTAGTTGTGGGAGTAATAAGCAGGTAATTTTCAATGGACAACGGTTTGCTTATCCAACTAGTATTGGGAGGAAAAATAGTCGACCATGGAGGATCGTTGGCCTACGATCCTCCGAGGTGTAATAAAATGATGTTAGTGAGGCAACGTGTAGATTTTAACGGGTTGGTTGATCAAGTATTCAGGGCCATGCAAATGGATAAAGAAGTATTTAAGATAAATCTTTTACTACGAAATCATGTTGGCGGGTTTACTTATTCCGGTGTGCTCGATAACAAACGACGACTATGTGGATCTCTTTGTATTATATAAAGCAGGTAGTGTCGCCGCAAACACCGTGTAAAATATATCTCGAGGTAGAGAAGTAATCAAACAAATACCAACCTATATAGCTCAGGTATAGGAGTGCAAGAATATGAACCATATTCGACAGTAGGTGTACCTTCTTTGCCTATGATATCTGAGGCTTTAGGCAACCCTTGTACTGAATATGAAGTAGCACCGTTGCCTCCCAAGTCCACCTCATCGTAGACGCCAGTCGTAGACAAATACATATAGACCAACCTAGCAGCTAGTCGGATGGTTGATCATACTTCGGCGCCATTTCCTGGTCATTTCAACTCTGATAGTGAATATTACAAGGGTGCTTCAATGGGAGATGAACTTGGTATGCAGGATGATGAAGATTCCGAACTAGAACCAGATAGCGATGACTCGGAGCACGAAGATTTGCATAATGATACAAGACAGATAGGACGAGGCAGATTCCTAGCGTTCCTTTCACAAGCGATACAGAAGTCATGGAATCGCTTGTAGATGCTGAAGGTGTCGAAGAAATAATGACATTTGATCCGATGGATCGCGAAAATTACATGAAGTTGAATACATGGAATGAGCAGACACAAGAACTAGAACTTGGCCGATTGTTTCAGACAAAAGACAGATGTTATTAGAGTTGCCATGTTATGGTCAGTGAAATACAATAGGGAGTATAAGGTTAAAGAAAGCAATACACGTACGTAGTATGTCATCTGTAAAAATTAAAATTCTGCCACTCCGTGTAATTGGAAGCTGAGAGCCACACTTCGAACCACACACAAGCGGTAGATGATTGTGAAATTACAGAAGGTGTATAGTTGTGTTCGTGTGGTGAGCTCTTATGATCATCGACGATTGAGTTCTAAGATCATTGCCGAGTATATTGTAAACCATATCAGTAACGGTCCTTTGTTCCCGGTCAAAGAAATACAGACAGTCGTGAAGCAAAAATTTAGCTGTGATGTTACATACAAAAAGGTGTGGTATGCACGAGCGAATGTCTGTATTTCTTTGTGTACGGTGATTGGCCGACTTCTATAGCTCAATTACCAGTATTTATGCAGGAGTTAATAATGACCAATCCTGGTATTGTTGTCTCTTGGTTGCACCATTCGCAAAGCACGTCGCAATGTCTCATATTTGATTACGTATTTTGAGTTTTTGGCTTTACTAGTCAAGTTTTAAATACCTAAAACCTGGTGTATGCGTAGATGAGATATTTATGAAGGGATCTTATAAATCTAAACTTTTAGTTGCTATTGGTTTCGATACGGACAATCGACTTTTACCCCTTACTTTTGCCCTTGTGAACGAGGAAACGAATCGTAATTGCGAATGATTTATGCAGCAGCTGTGCTAGTATTTTTTTGAATTAAAAGATTCTACATCATTTTAATCGACACAAGGGCATTATTCACACCATGCAAAATTAGGCGAACGGTAATGCAGTCCACAGATTCTGCTTGGTCAATGTCCAAGTTAATTTCACAAAAAAATGTAAAAATTAGAGGTATAATATTGTTTTAAACTACGGTGAAATTAATACACATATGACTATATATTTAAGTTATAGCAAAAGTATACATAATTTTTCAGAATGAAAGATCTTGTGTGGGTTGTCGGATCTGCTTGACAACAAATAAAGTATAACGAATACATATAGCAGATTGAGGCCATAAGTGAAGAGGCGCACCGATGATTGACCGGTGAATCAGTTCAACCACATCAATGGGCGCTCTGCAAGGACGACGGGTATAGGTGGAGACACATATCAATTAATGTTATCGAGTATTTCAATAAAATATTACGGAGTGTCAGATTATTACCAATTAAGGCATGCGTAGAGTACACTTTCAATTAAAGTGTAGCATTGTAGGAGAGAAAAGGAAAATTGCGGCGAATCTCTGTTTTTCACTTCCTAAGTATCAGTGGGAGAAATATATCCACAACGAGAAAAAAGCACGACAACATAAGGTTACACTGTACAATAGCGTTGAGAGTGAAAACAAAGTTATTATGAGAATTCATCATGATAGAGGTAGAAATTCACAGATGGTGAATTTTCAAAAGCACGTATGCACATGCGGCGAATACCAATTGTTAAAGTTTTCATGTTTCTATGTTCTGGCCGTATGTAGAAAAGCGCGCATTTAGCCAACTGATTTGATTGATCCCGTATATACACATAGCGCATATTTAGAGACATGGATAGGTCAATTTCACCCTATCAGGCATCAGGCATATTAGGCGCTCGTTGATTTTGCGCTGATTTTTTATATAATACGATTAAAAGAAAGGATACGGGGTAAACAGAGAACATCACGAATTATGAACGAAATGGATCGCTGATGTCCCAACGCTCCGAGAAGGTGTGCTGTCCGTTTACAGTTTGGCCATAATGCGGCGTCATGTCCCTAGTCAAACTAGTTTTATTAACTGATTGTATATTTCAATATTTTGTATGAAGGATTTATGAAATTCCTTATGTTGTAGTGTTTTATTTTCTATCATATATTATTCTTCGACATTAGGTTCATTTTGTCATTTATTATTATTATTTACCTATTATAAGTCCAATTGTATGTTGCATTTTCCTCCATAATTTTACAAACTTTACACTAATTTTTAATATTTCTATTTACTTATGCATGATTTCAACATTATGGCTGCATTTTCTTCATCGACATCTACAGCACACCTTCATTCTAGACCGCCCCAGCCTTTTGGTTTTACAACATCAGCATAGGTCCCGCAATATTTTTTCCGATAACGAGCGCTAGTTGAAGGTGAAGAGGTGCGACGGGTATTTTTGAGACTTCATTAGATACAGTTTTGATTCTTGTATTATACAGTATTTAGAGTTAGCTGGATTCGATGGCGTTGTCCATATAGGCATGATTTTATATGATCAAGCATTGATTATAGCTTTGATTGAGTGTTGGCACCAAGAGATCCACACCTTTCATCTTTCGTTAGGCGAGGCTACTGTAACTCTTCAAGACGTCGCAGTCTTGTGGGATCTACGTATCGATGAATTACCCGTTATATTAGTCGACGAATCAATGACTCTACTGAAAAAGAAAGAGCTTATTCGTGATGTTCTAAAATTCTACCATAATGATGACCATTTTAGATTTGATGGAAGATTGAGGGTAGTTGTGCTACATGCACAACTAGATAACGGACTACCGGAGGGAGCTGACGATGAGGTTGTACGATAGCATGTTAGGATGTACATCTTGATTTTGTTTGCTGGACAGTTGTTTCCGAAACTAGCGGCAATCTGGTTTTAATATAGTGGCTAAAATATGTACAGCATTTAGAAGGCATGTCGCAATACAGTTGGAGCAGTGCAGTACTTGTGACGCTTTATAGATCTATGTGTAAGGCATGCGATATACAGATTTCGACTACCACCGAGCCTTATATGTTATTACAGGTTCGATACTGTTATAATTGTATTATTTATAAACTTCATTATTAACCTTAGATATTATACAGAAATAATGAATGATTGATATTTTTTCTTTCAGCTTTAGGGCTTGGGAGCGATTTACCGACTATTCGGCCGAAGATTGTTCTCTCCAGAGGTATTATCAAACTGGACAGTTTCCTAGAGGAGCACGATGGGACACTGCTCGTACGGGTGTTAATGCACCACAGCATTCGTTGCCATATTATCGAGATCCAGCTCTCAAAACTTAGACAGTATGATGTAAGTTGTGTTCATGTATTTAATTAATTTGATCAAAATTATATAGCTTATCAATTACTACATGATTACTTACGATGATAGGAATTTGTTTTATGCAGTTCATATGAGGAGCCTTACACGCCGTCTGTCTTGACCAGTTTGCACCCTATGTGCCGTTATTGATTCACATATATGGAGGGCAAGAGTGCCCTTCATATATTTTCATATTGTAGAGGTGCACCTTCCAGATCATGTGCTCAGACAGTTCGGCATATATCAGGACATCCCTGAACCGCCGAACACATATCCTGAGTTGCACTTATTGACTAGATCCGGTCGTACTTGGCCAGAGTTGGGAAGAAGCTACCATAGTCATTGGATTCATTGGTAGGGGTATTCGTGCTGAGTCTAGTGATACATGAGCCCCCGACGGGACCCGTATACTCCTAGTAATAATTACATGCGGTGGTACTTTCGTCATACTGTCCGCTATATTACACCTCTTGTTGTGAGTCTTTCACAGCGGGAAGGGCTTCGTGAAAGATGCAAGCCGCTACGATTATTTGATATGCCTTAAATTTACTTTTGTAGTCAATCAATTATTGTTATATATTAATTACTTTACTTTGTAATAATTTTTATAAATGGATAGCATGGCACGTATCGGATGGGCTTCGCATGAGTGCCTCGTACAAGATACACCACACCTATTCGACAATGATATGACTTCAGCTACAGTCCATACAGGGATGAGGCTTTTGGCATGATTGTAGCACATTTAGTAGAGCCACCGCATGCAACTCGGCACATTTGATCGATTTCAAGCCGGCTCATCATCGCAGGTTAATGTGGCATGTGGAGTCTCCATTCACTGTACACACAATCAAAGGCCAACACGAAGCAGAAGGGTCAACGTCAATAGCAAGAACATGTACCACTACACCAAGATGATGATGTTCTTGCTGGCACTACCCAATACAGTACGGATGCTTCCTCATAATTCGGATATGTTCTAACGTATGACACATATAGTACTCCTGCATAGGTATCGGCTTTTGGAGTTCATAGTGACTATGTTCAGTCGAGACGCAGTTCATCTGTTGGCGATGATATCATATATAGTTTTTTAGCTCGTGGTTATGACTATACTGATTTATCGTCTTGACCGAGCACTTCTGCGAGTAGTGTACCTAGTCATAGTGTACCAGAGTCGTGTTTGCATTGCGGTCAAACTTCGGTCACTGATGATGGTGATGAGCCTCCACCGCCATTCCATCTTGATGGTGGACTTAGAAGATCTTCTCGCCAACAAGAGCAGCAACACATGACACACCAAAGAAGGTACTAGAGATGTGGCTGTTCTACTACACCACAGGACAGGGGCAGGAGGCGTGCATAAGCGGCGTTGGACATTATCTTTTTTTTTTTTTACTTATTTCAGACTCTGTGACCATGAATGTACAAAATTATGTATATTTATTATTTGAATTATTTAAATTTATGCATATATTTATTTGGAATTAATTAAACTATATATTTAATTTACGGATTTTTAGAAATTATGTTTTAGTTAGAGTTTACAAATTAGGGTTATAGTGTTTAGAAACTAGAGTTCTTGGGTTTAGATTTAAAGTTTTGCTAACATGGGTTAGGGTTGGGATTAGGGTTTATAACGATATTTATAACAGATTTAGGCTTTACGGTTAAAGTTTATAATATAATTAAAGTTTAACATTTAAGGGTTTAGGTTAGGGTTAGGGTTTGGATTTAACAATTAGTGTTTATAGATTGTGGTTAAGGATTAAGGTGGGTTTGGGTTTGGAACTAGGTTTAGGTTTAGGGTTAAGGTTAGGGATTAAGGGTTTACAATTACGGGTTTCGATTGAGGGTTTAGGGTATACAAATTAAAGTTTATGGTAATGTTTATAGATACACTTTACAATTTAGTTCCTTGTGTTAGAGTTTATAACTATGTTTTAGTTAGAATTTACAAATTAGGGTTATAGTGTTTATAAATTAGGGTTTACAAATTATGATTAAAGTTTTTACGCTTTATAATTTTGTTAACGTGGGTTAGATTTTCGAGTTTAGGGTTAAAATTTATATTAAATTTTGGATTTAGGTTAGGGTTAGGGTTAGAATTTATCAATTAGGGTTTACAGTTTTATAAATTAGGGTTAGAAAATTAAGTTAGGTTTGGTTTTAGAAATAGGTTTCGAGGTATACAAATTAGGGTTGACAATTAGGGTTAGGAAATTAGGGTTTCATTTTTTTACTGGGAATTAGGGTTTCAAACGCTAAAAAAATTGGCTTATAAAAAAAAACAAAATTAAGTGCCGCACATTGTTTAAAAAAAAATTTAAGTGCCGCACACTATTTAAAAAAAAATTTTAAGTGCCGCACACTAGTTTTTAAAATTGCATCCAAGCCCTCGCCTAACTCTCATCGATTTAAAAACAAATCAAAATTCAGAACAACTCCCAAACAGTTCACTATTTGAGAATTTTTCTTTAAAACACCAATTTTCTAAGAAAATTGCCACCTTTTTCTTATCAAATAACCAGTTAGATACTTGAGCTTCTATGAATTACTACTTCAGCATCTTCAAAATATAATGTCGTTTGATAAGGATTGAATTTTATGTTCTAAGGATGAATATACAAGTCAACCATTTAGAAGGACAAAATATTATTTTCATTATAACATACTTGAGAAAGTAAAATATTACCAGGGTGGTTGGTTTTGGACTTGAGCAGTGAGAGATATGGTAGAAGAGTGAGGAAAATAAAGAATGACAAAAGAAGGAATGAAAAATAAAAACAAATCAATGAATTTATATTATTGGGTTAGTTCTGTATAAATATGATTACACAATAAAAAATTGAATTGGTCTTTAGTCTATTTTTTGAGGTATTTATGTAATTTACCCCTAAATAGAAAATTCTACTAGAATTTAGGGGTGCAATATGATTTATGTAAAAGGTTTAGGGGCAACAAACTAATTTCTCAACCCACCCAAAAAGTTGAAAGGCATGCAGTACCAACAATTATTATGTAGGGCTCAAATCATTTTATGGCAGTGTAATTGCAGCACATTTAATTTGACCATACTGTCATCGCAATAATAAAGAATAATATTTACCAAGGCAACGCCGGTGATGTGGCGAGTCTTAGCTGGACTCTTTTTAATTATCTCAATCATTTGACTGGCAATCAATGGAGACAATTGATTAGGGCTATTAAAAAAGAACCGAAAAATTGAAAAATCGGGAAAACCGATTCGTCCCGAACTTGGAAAAAAGAGGGTAATCCGAACCGGTTACTGACACCGGGTCAGATAGCGGGTCGGTTCATAAATTAAGCGGGTCAGGTAGCAGTTCACATCCTTGTGAACCGGCGGGTACTCGACTCGGTCCATAGTAAGGGGTAGTTTTGTCATTTTAGTATGTTGTATTATTTTACTAATTCATTGTTTTAGTTTTTGATTTATTTTATTGTTACTACTAATTTGTGCTTCTATTTCATTCTTGATTGATGAACATTTGACTATTTATTTTATTATTTGGATGTTCATTTGACTAGTTATTAAGTATTTTTTTATTTTTATAGCTAATTGAAATGTGATAATGAAGTTTAAAAAACTAAGTGTCTATATGTTTATTTAGTTTTTTAGTTTTTTGGTTACTTTGAAAATTACAGTTTTATGATGTAATTTAACTTTAAAATCATTGATACTTGTGTTACTAGTAATTTAATGATGGTTTACAATTTTTCTGCTTTTATTTTTTATTTTAAAAATATTGAAAAATTATGATGGATCGGGTCGGGTAACCTGGTCTATCGAATCGGTTTTATAGGTAACCGGAAGGCCGGGTACCCGCTATGTGTGGACTGGTTCACGGTTTGAAATTCTGTCGAACCGGTAGGACCGATTCGGTTCAAAATTTTTGTTCATGGACCGGGTACCCGGTCCATGAACACCCCTACAATTGATGACTCGAATTTTCATATTTAAATTTTAGTTATCAAATATTAAAAATTATAAAAAAAATTAAAGTGAAGAATACCTGCTAGTTAACAATGTTCACTATATATGTTTATATTTGTTGTTTTAATATCTATGTTTATGTTTTTTAGTATATTTACATCATCTCGAAAAATTAAAAATTACAATTTTCGATTTACCGAATGCACTATTTTGTGGCCCTCCATGACCATGCCTATCTTTATCAGGAAATATGATATTAATTTAACCATTGCAATCAACTCGAAATTACCACCTTAGGGAGCCTAGCTTTTAGATGGGTGGGACCAATTTTTCCGTGTTGGCTAGCAATTGCTAATTTTAGCCATGATTGGTTGGGCTCATAAAGTTATGCACGCATCATTTAGATGTTGGCTAGCAGTTGCTAATTTAGCCATGATTGGTTGGGCTCCTGAAGTGGTGCACGCATCATTTAGATCAGTATATGTCTATGTTGAAGATTTCTCTTTGAATAGTTTGTCTAGTAACTAGCATTTGTCCATTTATTTTCTCTTTGTACAATTATCCTGGGTATTAATTCATCATGTGTAAAGTTATGAATTTTTCATTATATAATAATTGTATAAAAGGCAAGATAGAGACTAATTACGGGACAGACGATTCAAAGCATGAAAATTCTTAATATCGTCAAGTTCTCCAAACTAAAGTTTGGGAAAGGGTCTGATCAGTGACACGGCCCAGCATACATCTTGTAGAATTATTGTTTTGTTGGGTGCAATAAATAGTATGTAAATTAGTAATCTACAACCATTATTTCCCATATTCAGGTACATAATAGAGAAAATTATAAGAGTACCAAAAGTAATCTACAAATCAAGCCCACAAATTAGGCCACACAACATTTATCACGCATGTAGTGATTCATTTTTGCACTATTTGTTAGTACTACCAAAGCAAAAACATTAAGATCCAGACTTACATGTAACTCAACTCCGTATGTATTCATATTAGCACTATTTCATAACACCAACTAGCTTAATTTTTTCGAAACTAACTAAAGAATTTAATACAAAGCTTTTTTGATGCTCATTAAATAAAATCGAAAGTAAGTATGACCATCCGACCAACTATACCATAGGACAACAAATTTTTTCTACATTTATACCCTAGAAGGGTTTACTAAAAGAAAAAGTAAATCCAAATAAATGCTACTAATATAAGTACCTTAGCATATACATACAAGAGAAAAAGGAATGTGAAGAGCATTGCGATGTTTATCTTTTAAAAAAAAAAAAATTGCGACGAAGCACCCTTTCCCCAAAAAATATTTAGATGGATTCAAAATTCATGGATCTGTGAATCTAACGATTGAGATTAAGCCACAAGGATTCAGAGGCCTCCCTAAACCTTGTGGCTTAATCTCAACCGTACCCGTAAACCCGATCCACGTAAATTTTTTCTCCTTTTTCCCCAAGATTTTACCAAATCCATTTTGTTCCACCCTCCCTTTGCTCCCTTGTCCAATCTCCACATCCCTCTTTATAATCTTAGTACTAGTAGTAAATAGTGAAAATTTTTTTGATCTTAGCACCTCGTACCGTATATAATTTAAAATATTTTATTTCCTGTATTATAGTCACCTAACGTTACTAATGATCTGACATTACAATACTCCCTCTTATATAATACTTCAATATTTTTTTTCTCTTACATTTTTATATTTTTTTAAAATTCTGTCGAACTCTGTAAGAAGGAACAATGAATGAATATTATCCAATTTTAAGTCCTTTTAACATGTTATCACACTGTATAAGAAGTTGAACTCGTAGGGAATATTCTTGTATAAGCTCTCTGGTATCTTAAACTATGTGGTATAATCAAGAATTGCACAAATTCAATGTTGGATGCTAAATAAAATTAAATGATGGATGCTAATGTAGTATGTGCAAGCAGTGCCCCATCTGACCGACCCTCCTCACCCCCGTCCCCGACCCAAGAATCACCATTCCACCCACACCCCCTCTCCATAAGAAACAATAAAATCCACATCAAAGCATTTAGTACTCCTACTATACTAGCAGTCATGAGCCACCCTATATTTCAGCACTCGCTACTCCTCAATTGCTTAAGTCCCTAATGAGTGAATATTAGTACCATCCAATCTTTTTTATTTTTTTAAAATTTTTTGGGTTGATTAAATTCTAGAACTAGATTTTTGTTAGATCAAGAAAAGAAAGACCAAGTTCAAGTCCAATTCCAATTCATAGTGGGTGCAGGCTGATTCTTCTTCTTCTTCTTTTTTGCCGACAATGAAGGCCAAATCAGCATCTACAGAAGCAGTCTTGAGTCCTCCTCTTATTTCTTTCGATCACAAGAGGTGCTACTGCTTGCTTGCTTACCTGTAATATTTTATTTTCTCCTTCCTGCATCCTTTTTATTCTCTCCACGTGTCCCCCGAAATCCCTGATTGATTCTACATTCTCGCTGCTGTTTCTGGATTTTCTTCTTTTTCTTCTTGGAGATTTTCATTTCAAATCTTTTTCTTCGATTCTTTTAAACTTGCCACCTGGATTAATTTGGCACGTTCGATGAATCATCATTTTTTTTGTTGATTTCTTTTTCTTTTTTGAAGTTTTTGAGTTGGAAATTTTCATGATTTTTATTTCTTTTTAGATATTCTGATGGGCCCTTTATAATCTTTGATTCTTTAATGAAATTGGGATTAAAAAACAAAAGTGATCTTTTTTTATTTTTTTGGGTAACTAGTTCAAATTTGGGTATTTCTGAGTTGACGGCTATGGGGTTTTGCAATTCATTTTCAATCAATTAGAGTGTTTGATAATTTGATTTATTAATGTGGGATTTTCTTGGTGGGTTGATGATCTTGTTAATCCTATTTTGTTAATTCTAATTTAATCAGGATTTTTTTTTTACGGTTTTAGTTCGTGATTTCTAGAAGCTTGCATACATTGATTTCAGAAATAGCAGAACAAAAAAAAAAAAAAAAAAAATTATCCTCGTTGTCTGTTTAATTTGATTTAATTAGTGATGGTCTTGTTGAGTGCTTGTTAAAGGAAGAGAAGGGGTGTGTGATATAGTTAAATTTGAGAATGTGGTAAGAGCAACGCCAAGAACGATATGGATACTAGGAAAATGCAGTGTGGAATATGTTGTTATCTAATATAAGCCGGCAATATCTGGAGGCCGATGGCAGGTAGGGACAAACCTTTATTTTCAGTGTGTATGGGACGGTGCAAGGCTTTTTTCCTGTTGTAGTTTCTGCTCGTTGCTTATTTGGGTTTGATCCTAATGTATATGCTTTGTGCTAGAATAAGAATTTTAAGTTGTTTTGAGTACAAGTTATTTGGCGTGTAGCCAGTTTAGAATTTACTTCCATTGCCTTGTTGAGTTTGAACACTTAATAAACATCTTGCTTGATCAGGGATGCTTATGGGTTTGCTGTGAGACCACAGCACTTGCAAAGATACCGCGAATATGCAAATATTTACGAGGTGGTTATTCTTATCTCTAGTGGTTTTTGTTAACTAAAACAGAATCATGTATTGATGTAGAGAATTTGTAATGGTAAAAAATTAAAGAGCTATGTTTAATGCTTCATGTGATTCACAATTTGCAAAAACCCTTCTTAGGCCAAAGCTAGAGTAGTTTATATTCACTTCAACAATGTGCCTCAGCCAAAGGATTTCAGTTAGGAGTCAGCCTCATAGTCTCTTGCATTCTTCATTATCCTTTTAGGAAGAAGAGGAGGAGAGGTCTGAGCGGTGGAGAGATTTTTTGCAACGACAAGTGGAGTCTGCTCAATTGTCTGTGAATGGGTTATCTCCAGATGATGGTGTCAACTATCATGCTGGAACTGGCAACGAGGATGCCGATATTGTTGTCAAGAATGATAGAAAAGAAGACAGTATAGACGGTGAGAAGCCTGGTTCTGAAGCTTTGGCTAAAAATGAAGGGGAACAGGGACTACCAACAGTCAAGGCAAAAGCCCATGGGATCCAGATATGGACGGAAATTAGGCCATTGCTACATCCAATTGAGGATGCAATGAGTTTTCGTGTTAAGAAGAAGGTCGGATCTGTGAAGAATGAGCAAGCTGTTGGAACAGGAAAGCGTCTTCCTCCGATTGTAGAGGTTCGACCTGCAAAAGGGTTATCTGAAGAGGACTCTGAAGAAGAGTTTTATGACATGGAGAGATCAGAATCGGATACTGTCCAAGATGTCCCTCCAACTGATCATGTAAGTGCCCTAGGTGCCGCTGGTGATGTAGCTCCTCCAGATGCTTTGCTTCCTTGGAAAGAAGAATTAGAGATTCTTGTTCAAGGTGGGGTGCCAATGGCTCTTAGGGGAGAGGTATGCTTACCACTATTTTATCCTTCATTGTGCTTGTTCAATTCAGTTCTTTTCCTATAAGCTTCATATGCTTGTTTAATTACAGCTTTGGCAAGCCTTTGTTGGTGTCAAGGCACGTCGTGTGGAGAAATACTATCAAGAATTGCTTGCATCAAACACCAAATCTGTTAGTAATACCGATAATGGACATGTGGATTCAGAGGATAGAAAAAAGGAGTCAACTGCAGACTGTGTCGCTATACCTGAGAAATGGAAAGGGCAGATTGAGAAGGTCTGTGATTATGGAACTTTTTGAACCTTGTGTCTTGACTATTGATAATTTACCAAC
Source organism: Mitragyna speciosa (assembly GCA_024721245.1). NCBI lineage: Eukaryota > Viridiplantae > Streptophyta > Magnoliopsida > Gentianales > Rubiaceae > Mitragyna > Mitragyna speciosa. The sequence continues at coordinate 7,591,961 of CM045554.1, forward strand.
TTTTTTCATTCTGATTTCATTATTATCACTTAACACGTGCAGGACTTGCCTCGGACATTCCCAGGCCATCCTGCTCTGGATGAAGATGGAAGAAATGCTTTGAGACGATTACTTACTGCCTATGCTCGGCATAATCCTTCTGTTGGGTACTGTCAGGTACTTCTATGCAAAGAGTTTATATGTCTTCTTTGCCCTCTTAATATTTTTGCAGGATTTAACATGTTGACTGCTGTGGTGACTAGCCAAATTTGATTGTCTTGGGTAGCTGTTGGCACATTATTATCTTGTTTGGTTATATCCTTTAACATCCGTCACGCAATAAGACAATCTTTTTAGTATACTCTGATTCCAGATTTTTGAGCTTGCTTAATGGTATAATTAATTTCTCTGTCCCAACTACCAAGAAGAAATTTTGTTGCAAATTACCGAAGCTATTTGTATCAATTCCAATGGAAAGTATCCCTTCTAATTTGGAGTATTAATACCAAGTCCTAGTAATTAATTTACGGTTTATTATTCTTCATTTTGGCTGTGGATTGGAGTAGTTTCAATGCTAAGAGTTTGTTCATTATGCAAGTGATTACATTTCTCATAAATGTGGAATGTGTACAGGAGAACTTATTTACTGTGCACATGTCTATGTGAGAGCTACTGCATCTCCTTTAGTTTCCTAGTGATATTGATCTTTACACAAATGGATTGTGTTTTGCATTATCTGGTTTTATTTTGATGTTCTTTATCCAGTCCTTGAATAATGTATATAATTATTTGACTTTTCAGCTCATTAGGAATCTATTGTTATTGTGCCATTTACACATTAGTGCTTCCAGACTACGTTTTCAGTGGCAGATACACTAATTTTTTTTATAGATTGTGGTTGCAGATCTTTGATTTGGTTTTTGCTTCTCTTTTTCTTTCAGAATGTTGAACTCTGCTTATATTTGCTGATACATGTTATTATTATCACTGTATTCTTTGCAGGCAATGAATTTCTTTGCAGGTTTACTATTATTACTGATGCCTGAAGAAAATGCATTTTGGTGAGTTTGGAACTGGATTGAGGTTTTCACCTTTCATGTTAATATTACTTGACCCATTTGTTTGACTAATAGTTTTATTAACCTTTTTAATTAATTATTTTTGTTTTAAATATTTGATCTCTGTTTTGTGTCATTGTACGCTTATTCTCTGGTGTTGCTGTTAATATTGGATTGTTCTAAAGCACTAACCTTTCAGGGCTTTATTGGGGATTCTTGACGACTATTTTGATGGCTACTATTCAGAAGAGATGGTAGAGTCCCAGGTAATGAACTTTATCGTTTGGTTGCTTTCTCAATTTGTCTGCCATGTGTGATTTATAAGATTATGGATGTCTAGTTACTTTTGGATGAATCTGTATGCAAATTTGTGAACTATATTGTGGATATACAAAGAAGTGCCAAAGTCAATTAATAATGTTTAATTTAATAACATTTCAGGTTGACCAGTGTTTAATTTAATAACATTTCAGGTTGACCAACTTGTTCTTGAGGAGTTAGTGCGCGAAAAATTTCCTAAACTGGGTTTGTCTCTTGTTATCATACTTCCTTTTTCTTCTGCCTCTTTGTAAACAATCCTCTACTTGATGCTTTCATCCCATTAATATTTGAATAGGTTTCTCATTCTACCTCTTTTTTGGTTGCAGTTAACCATCTGGATTATCTTGGAGTTCAAGTGGCATGGGTTACTGGGCCATGGTTCCTATCGATATTCATGAATATGCTTCCTTGGGAAAGTGGTCAGGTTCTTTGCTTCCTTTGTGCTTATATCTTTGCATAGCATCATTTTGAGGTTACAGAAATGTGCATATCTTCCTGTCTGATGCCTTCCACCTGTGAAATGTCTGCTTTCATTTACTTATCCCACTGGAAGTACACTTGTTGTATTTGAGCTTGAAGCCTGATGAGAATTTTTTTTTTCTTTTCTTTGTAACCAGTTCTTAGGGTCTGGGATGTGCTTCTCTTTGAAGGAAACCGTGTGATGCTATTTCGGACGGCCCTTGCTTTAATGGAATTATATGGTAATATCATAACTGTTTAGGAGCTTGATTTTTGTATACCATGAGAATGCTTATTAACGTGATTTCTATCTTTTGCTAAAGATATAAAATTTTTGTTGATGTCATTACACATTTTCTGGACACAACAACTCTACTATTGCGAGAATGATACTTATATTTACTCAGTTTTGTTTAGGACCTGCACTTGTCACAACCAAGGATGCTGGTGATGCAGTAACCCTGTTGCAGTCACTGGCTGGCTCAACGTTTGATAGCAGTCAACTGGTTTTGACAGCATGCATGGGTTACCAGAATGTTAGTGAAGCCAGATTACAGGAACTACGAAATAAGCATCGGCCAGCGGTAAGGGCTGCGATTGAAGAAAGATCAAAAGGACTTCAGGCCTGGAAGGATTCCAAGGGCTTGGCATCGAAACTATATAGTTTTAAGCAGGATCCTGGATCTATGATTGTGGGGGCCAATAGAATAGATCAAGGGGTTAAGAAACAGACAAATGGTGATGCATCCCCTGTAGATACTGGATCTGCTACCATGGATCCGTTGTATATAGGACTGACAGGTGATGTGGAGATTGATTCTGTGCCAGATCTTAAAGAACAGGTAGCTTCTTCTTCCTGCTTTTTGTGGTGCACTAAACTAATTCAGTTTCTTCCTGTTCTGTTCTTTTTTAACTTTAGTATGCTCAGTTTTCAGTTATTTGGTTATTCTATATTTACTTTCCTAAATATCATTGTGATAAATATGAATACTAGATCAGTATTGTTCTTTTGTAACACAACAAGGTCTTGTAGAACTCTTGATTGAGATCAAAACACATGGATTTTACATCCGGTGATGTGCATAATCATCAGGGAGATCATATAGTGAATATAAACCAGCTTTTGTCAACTGGAGTTGGCATAGATTTTTGGACAAATTTACAAGGGACTGTGTGCATACAAAATTTAGGAGTAGATCCTTTTCCCTTTTTGTAAGCATTGCTTCCCCTTGATATTGGTTTCTCAGATATTGCCTTTGTCGATCTTTGGGGCTTATTTTTTTAAACCATTTTTAATTAAAAATACAGTTATATGTTCTCTGTTCTGCATACAATCATGCCATGACGTGCGCCACATATTTGGCACCTAGTAACATATTTTCCATCACATTAGGTGACATATGTTGCTTAAAAAGTATTGAGAACAGATCTTACATGGATACATATAACTCAACGAAGCATATTTAAAAATTTGGAAAACTTGCGTTCATGCTTTTGATATTTTATGGGAATTAATTGAATGACACCATAATTTGCTGCAAGATAAATTGAATTGCAATTTTTGAGCATTGTAAAAATTTGGATGGATATGTTCAACAAGATCTATGCAAGTACTCAATCATAAAATCTCTTTTTTTCCATTGTTGAACTTCCAATTGGTTGGTGAATCCCAGCAATGAACTTGTGTACCACTAAACTTCTGTGAGATTTATTAAAAAAAAATTTTTTTTTTTGTGATAACGGCATTGCATATTTTTTCAATAGGAAGACTTGCAACTTAGAAGAATATGTCTATTACCTGATAGTTGTATCAGGCAGGGTTCAATACAAACTGTACTCGAGTGTTACTTGCTCTTGGAAAGTTGATATGGCACCTGCTTCCTTTGATTCTGTTATCATCAAAAAGAGTATTTTTTTTCCCCTCCTCCAATGACATATTGAGCATGTGTAGGTAGTGTGGCTGAAGGTTGAATTATGCAAGTTGTTGGAGGAAAAACGATCTGCTGAGCTCAGGTAAATGTTAGTCTTATGTGTCTTACCTCTTGAATCCTGGTTGAAATCCCTGATAATATGCTTGGATTTTAATTTGGTTCCTTTTGTTAAAAATAAGGATGGTACTTTCTCATATTGAATCAAACTACATGCAGAACAGAAAAATTAAAAAGAGCAAAAGAATTGGGTCTATAGTTTGTTTTCTTAAAGGTGCTTATATTGTTATGTTTCACATGAATTCTTTTTGCCATGCCAAATATTCTTGTGCACATGATCTCTAGTTAAGATTTTGCTTTATCTATGAGACATGAAATAGATGTTTGAACACATTCCTTTGCCCTACCTTGGTTCAGGTTAGCTTGTCTGCAACATTCCACAACCATACATAACAAATTAACTTATAGTCTTTAGTTCCTATATATTATAATTTTCTGTGATTTTGTGATGCAAGATTTTATTTGTCAAAATTGCCTTCAAAATGCACTGTATGGCTGCTTTACAGAATTTTTACTCATGTTGCTGATCAAAGCTTATCCGTATTCAAAGTTTTACCTCTTTCTCGGTTTTACAGATCTGAGGAATTAGAAACAGCACTAATGGAGATGGTCAAGCAAGATAACCGAAGGCAATTGAGTGCAAGAGTAAGTGAAAAGTTTCTCACATTATAAATTTTCTTTTTCTTTGTAATTATCTCCCTAAATTTTCTAGCTAATTCTCCATTTATTTTGCTCTGCCCATCTTGTGAATTTTCAAACTCTTGGAATCTTTCTCTCTCTCACGGACACACGTACACACACATCACATAAAGCTATTACTATATTAAAAGATTTGACCCTAAAATTAGGTCTTTGATTTAACTAAATTCATTGGAAACGGATTTGGTTTTAATTCATAACGTTTATGCTCTACTTGTTTATGGGCATATCACAATAGGGCCCACTTAAGACTTTTTGAATCTTGCTTATATTTTGGGTATTCAAGATTGGGTTTTTTGCCTGGCTTCTTTTCCTAATATGCCATAATCTTGTTTTTTGATGCGGGGGTAGGGCTAATTGAATTGAACTTTTTAGCTGTTGGGCTCGATTTGAAAATTTGAACTCGAATTCAAATTTGAGCTCGAGCTCGATACAAGCTTAAAATTTGGGCTCAATTTCGACTCGATTTTATACTCGATAGGCTCAAGTTCAATTCAAAAGCTCAAATTTTTTATTTTTATTTTTATTTTGTTTTATATATAAAATAAAAATTATTAAAAAATTATTTGAGCCGAATAAATATAGGCTCAAATTCGATTTAATAATGTAATCGAATCCTACTTTTTGTTTGAGCTCGTCAAAACTCGAATTTGAATTGAGCACTTAACAAATCTAGCCCAATTATTCGTTAGGGGCTCGATTCGTTTATAGCCTTAGGAGTATAATCCTATTGCACAGGATCTGGAGAATAATGTTTCAAAGTTTTCGTAATCAAATGCTTCCAGTGTCAGCATGAAGATTCAAGATGTAGCTTCTTTTTTCCTTTTCGTTTACTGTAGAATGGATTTTACCTGATATCACTTGTGGTTTCTTTCCAGTTTATTTATTTATTTTTATCTAAAATCTGCTTAATTCCACTGACAGTTTTGTGGTGCAAATATACCCATTTTTTTTCAAATACTCATTAATCCAAATTCAAGGTTGATTATGTATTTTCGTCCTTAGGTTGAGCTATTAGAACGAGAACTTGCTGAGCTTCGGCGAGCTCTTGCTGATAAGCAAGAGCAAGAAACAGCCATGCTTCAGGTACCGCATATATTTACCAGGAATTTTTAACACATTGTGGCTGATAATTCTCTTCAAACTCCTACTATCTCGAATGGTAATTGCATCATAACCTGTTTTATAGGTTTTGATGAAGGAAGAGCAAGAGCAGAAGGTAACAGAAGATGCTCGTAGGTTTGCTGAACAAGATGCAAATGCTCAGAGATCTGCTGCTCGAGTGCTTCAGGTCTACTTGGATATTACAGTTTTTCTCAAGGATTGTCATTCTTGTATTCATACTGATATAAAACTTTGTTGCGTTACCTATTTCTTTGTTATCTTGTTGCACATCACCTCTATAACATTCCAGAATATGTCCATGTTGCGTTGGTGTACTTTTAGCAAATTGACATTTGAGGAAAATTTGGTAATTTTGCAGATTGAGGCCAATATGTTTTCAGTTTCCTTTTTGCTGTCTTTCATTGGGTTGTCATGTTTTCTTTCTTGAGTGCAAATTTCATCTGTTGCTTGCAACTGAATTAAAAATTTTGAGTTTCATTTACAATTACAAATGATGTGGAAGAACTTAACTGAAAAAATTAGTCAGTCTATCTGCCTTGGTATACTTTGTACTGGGTCCAATACGGCATTTCAATGATAGTATTGATCTATGGATAGATGGAATATGGGTGATTTTGGGTTCATCATGTTGCAATTTGACATCAAGACTTGGCCTTTTTGGCATAAGCATTTTTCAGGGAAATATTGCTGGCATCTCCCACCCAAGTACTGGTAATCATTTTTGTACTAGAGAGAGTGTGTTTTACAGATTGTGAGGGGGTAAGTTGTTTTCTGATAGCTCAGAAGTTACACCCAAAAATCACTTCCTCAATTTTAATAGAAGTCTATAGCCATGTTTTGTTCCCTTTTAACTGCTTCTCTATTGCTGTTACCTTACATGAGAATGTAATCTTAAGTGCTCTTTTAGTGTTCTTGCACCACTACCTGCGATACTAAGTGCTATTTAAAACATTCTTGCGGAAAATATTTTCAATGTCAAACAGCTTACATCCAACCTAATGGAGTCTTAATGATGCCATTTGTACCATGCTTATTTATTAGAAAGTTACAATATGACCTAGGGCTATCAGTTTGACCTGCTTAGAAGAGTTGTTCTTTTTTATTTTTTATTTATTTTTATGATGGACCTCTACTACTTAGTAGCAATTTTATGTCAACTATTGCCTTGGTTTTGGTTTTCATGGCTGCCAATTTCAGGGAGCTCCATTATTTTCATTTTATAAGTGCCTCAGGCTTCTTCTTGATCCAAATGACTGCTTGTATACTTCCACTTTCACCTTCATCTTCTTATCTTGTTAATGCTCACTGATCATGAAAAGTAAGGTTTAAGCCTACTTCTAAAATTTGTAGAGAAGACAGAGAGACATCTCCATCCAGTTGATTTTGACCAATGGGACTAATATCTTGTTTCCTTTGTAAAGTGTATTGCTATCCTAAAACGTTTTCCTTCAAAGTTCTTGTGAACTTCTCATAGGTCAGGCCTGTACTTTGAGTAATTGTTGAACTTGAATAGCAATCTAGAATGAACTCTGGCTTTGATTATAGCTGGAATTTGGTCAGAAGTTGAAACTTTATCCTGCATTTGTCTCTTTGATGTCCATGATTTTTTATGATCATTATTTCTGTTCCTAATTTGTGACCTATAGTGTTGCTGGGGATTCAGAGAATTTCCTAAACAAACCATTTGAAACATCATGTCAACTATTTAACTGTTATTATCTTTCTAATGGTACTGCTGAAAAAACTTTGGGCAGGAAAAATATGAAGAAGCTATTGCTTCCCTGGCTGAGATGCAAAAAAGGGTAATTATGGCAGAATCCATGTTGGAGGCTACCTTGCAGTACCAATCTGGACAAAATAAAGCACAGCCCTCTCCACGGTACCCGTTGTCTCTTTTATTATCTGCCTTTGAGTATGTGCTGAAATTGACATTATGCAGTTCGATTATCTTTCTTTTTCTGCCATACTGGATTCCGTTCCTTTTCTGTCTGTGTGCTAGTGCCATTTGGATAAATTGACTATTGTTTTGTGGTATGCGTGTATGGATGCTGTAGTTAACTCAGCTGCATCTCATAGGTCTATACAGCAAGATTCTTCTTCGGTTCGAAACAGCCAAGATTCTTCCCAACACATCCCCGTGAGAAAGATTAATTTGCTATCAAGACCATTTGGACTCGGGTGGCGTGATAGGAATAAGGTCAGTATATATTTTTCTCAAGTATTGAAGAATTTTATTTTGCAAATGTATTATCAAAGAGTTTTGTTCAGGATCATGTTAGAGAGCTAAAAAAGAGATGCTTTATTGCTTTAATGAGCTAAAATTTTATCATTTATCATCTTCTCAATGTGATTAATTACCCTCAGATGGTATGCGCAAAAATTTGCTCAACAAGATCCCTAGAGTTAAGTTCTGGACTCTGCATAATTTTGTGACAGCTGTTTCCAATATAAGTTGTAATTGAGACTGCAGAAATCTACACTTGACATATTTTTAGATCAAAAACATTGGAAGCGAAGTCCAATTATGTAGAGTTTTACTGAAATAAGCAAAGTAGAAACAAAGAGGCAAACTGAATATGTAGGTATAAGCTGGCTGAAAAAAAAATTGAAATACTGATGAATAAGGAACTCAAATTTTTTTAATACCTAGAACACCTAAGTAGGAAGGTTCAACTTTTTTTCTTTTAACCTTGGGATGGCTTTGTTAAAGTATCTCCATTACGCCCAATTTAAGTGGGCCTCCGTATTTTCCATCTTTGATGTTTGTGCTTTCCAGGGACCGTGAGGATGAAGGATTTTACTAGAACTTTGGCTAGATGCCAAGATAAGAGTAACTTCATAGTTGAGGAGAGATTTTATGCTATCCCAATTAGTCAAGTTTGAATTGTAAACAGAGTTCCCAGCTTTGTATCAATAGAGTCAGTGCACAACCTCCTGCTGATGCACTGGCTGGTAACTGCTAAATAAACACAGCTGCAATCAAGTAGAGAAGATAATAGGGTCGAACTCAAGACCTCACACGTTAAAATGGAGCAAACTTACTGTTATGGAGCTTACATTATGCTCCTATTATTCAGCTTCATAATTAAATTTGCTTTAGCAGGCTGACTAAATCTATCCTCCTATTTTTAAGCTTCATAATTAAATTTGCTTGATCAGGCTGACTAAATTGCTTATACATGCTTTGAATTTCCTGTGATACAGGACAAGCCAACTACTGTTGAGGAGTCCAATGACGATAAATTGGTGAACGTGAACAAGGAACAAACTCCAGGTACTCCAAGTACTCCACAGAAAGAGACTAATGGCAATCAGGTGGAGGATAAAGTTCAATAGTTCTGAAGATTGAAACAAGTCAATTGATCCCCTGAAAGGCCTGGAAAACCGCAAATCTTGTTAGAAACAGGAACTGTTCTTCAACTTAAATGTCACTTCTGAAGTGTGGAAATCTGGTTTCTCTGTCTGCAGCTTCTTTTCTCTTCCCCTCCATCCCTTAGGTCGTGAAGCAAGAAGGTATAAAAGAAATAGTATAGTACTACCATTTATTGGTTTGTTCATCATAGAGAAACAGTAATAGCTAGGTAAGCATAGAAAAATGTAGAAAATATGAAAACGGGAATTTTTCTGCTTACCCGATTGTAAAATAATGCATATTATAATGTCGTAATGTACACATTTTTTTACTTCCAATCTATAATTTTGAGATGCAGTGAGGTGATAACAGTTCTTCGAAGAAGGTGTTTTTACCGTAACAGTATTCTGTAGGACAATGTAGCTGAGGTGCCCCCTTAAAAAGATATTTGTTAAAACTGTTGTACTTAAAATATGACAGAGTAGAGAGAGATTACCAATGCAGTGAATGCGCCAAATAATTTTCCATAGGGTGGAAATGGCTCTGTTTAACATTATTTGAAGTGTTTTTTGAGCATTATTTGAAAAAATTATTTAGAGTGTGTTTTTGGTTGACTTTTTAAAAAGGTTAAAAGTGGATCAATTTTTTGTTGACTTTTGTTGCAAATGGGGAAAAGTGTTTAAATTTTGAAAAATTTATTTGAAATGTGTAAAACTTTTTAATAACTTGTTTAACTTTATACACAATTATTCACTAAACATAACATTTTGTTTAACAAATTTCGTTCAGAAAAACGTGAAAAATTGTGATGAATATTTTGAGCTCTATTTACAATATTAATGGAGTTGTAATACAGTATCGAGCATTAGCACCGGACGTTGCTAGCGTTCGATGCTAGCATCCAATGTCATGACAAAATTTTTGAGAGGAAAAATTGCATTCAAAATTCAAAAAATAAGAGGAAAAGTTTTTGAATTTTGTTAAAAAAATCTCCAAATAATTTTCACTAATCCAAACACCTTTGGAAAAACTTTTTCAAATAATGCTCAAAAAACACTTCAAATAATATATCCAAACGGAGCCCATTTTTTTTAATTATTAGACAAATGAAGGGATTTGATGTTTTCATTCATCAATCACTCAAGTGATGTTACAAGAAGACCCTCTTGCTGTACCTATATTTAACTGCTTTTGTCGCGGCAAGGTTTTAAGTCTGTCAAATATGAATTATTAAGCATGGATGGGAAACATGTCTTGCTCTTATGAGGTAGTAAACTTTTAATTAACCCCCTTGGGACTCTGATTACGCATACTCTATAAAAATTTACAAAGTTAAAGACTAGGCTATGAGTTATTAGTGCCTGTGAGCTTGTGAGGTTAACTTCGTTCAGTGCCCCTTTGGTGTACCTTTTAAGCTTAATCTAATTTCTAATCTAACATTTCCTGTCAATTGGAGGGAAAAAAAAAAAATTCATTGGTTTTAAACACTACATTGATTTAAGCTTTACCTTTTCAAAAACTCTAACATCAGAACCCAATTAAAGAGTGCCCCTAGGCCTATTTACCTTCAGATGATGTAACCCGTGTGTAGTCCCTGTTATGAAAGGAATTAGGAGTTAGTCATTGCAAACAAAGCAGACCAGCAGAGAAGCATCTATAGGACAGCCCCAGACCAATTAAAGGTAAAAAGAAGAAATGAGGAAAGGAAAATCCGAATGAAGCAACTAAGTATGTAATGTAGCTGTAGTTCAAATTAATTGTCACATTTTAGAAGAAAAACAAATCTACAAGTTACTTGAGTATCTTTACATATTTATACATAAGAATACTGCTACATAACTTCTTTTCCTGTATACGTTGGCATAAAAATACAGAATCCGGCTAATCATGGACCTGGCAAAATACCCAATTCTACACATTTGCACAATGGATAAGGAGGTAAGAATTAAACCAAAGATACCTACAATTAATCAGAAATAGAGCAAAAAAGTAAAAAGGGAGGGGAATTCCTAACAAGGCAACCTTGGAATGGTTCAAAAAATCCTGTTTCTTTCTCTTCCTCTCCAAGAATACTGTGACAGCTGTATATCAAACCTTATGCATAGAGTGGCAAAAATCTGATAAAGATGCATTATCATTCAGGCATATCCTAGTGAACTAAAACCATCTTGATGATCCGTTGACTACAAATGCACTTCCTGCTTATAATCATCCTCGGACTGATACTGGTGGTAGAAGGACCAGAATCTTTAATAAGCTTGTCAACTTGATTGCTCTCTCAACTGCTGCAATCACTGTTCCCTTCTTGTTCTCGGTGTGGATGCACCTGACTGGGGCTTTTGGACTGGCTGTGACTCGGGGTCATATTTCTGGGAAGCAAGATAATTTAAGGCTGTGACCACATCTGCCATAAGAGGCCGCATGTTTGGCTGCTCTTGAACACACATTGCAGCTACAGCAAGAGCTTGATACAAGCCTCTTGCTGGGTATTGACCTTGAAGCAGTGGATCAGCCATCTGTGAGAACTTCCTACGATCTTTGAACAAGGGACGTGCCTGCACCATTGGATTGGATTACATATAAATCAATTAACAGTGCTCCTTCAGAGCCAATTCAACATGATTTTGTTGATGCTATTCCTATCAATCTTTCAGAACCATCTTATAACAACCACATTAGTATGGCATTCAAATTTGTTGAAATGACAGGAAGAACATCAACTACATTGTTGAGGTAAATGGCCATCCTACAGAAGAGCAAACTGTATGAACAGAAATTTCATTTATCCTAAACCATACGCTTGCAAGATGATTTAGATTAGTTATCTTTCGTGACTAAGCAAAGTTGCCCATGTTAGTAGGGTGTGCTCTTTGCTATCAAAGTGAACTGTTAAAAAGTGAAAATTTTAGTGCAAGATAGGTGTTCTATAATCATTTACTTCAATCTATTTCGGCTGGTACATGTTACAAGGCCAGCATCAGAGATATCTTCTCATGTTCAAATCAAGATTACACAGCTTTTCATAAGTTTAATGATACTGCAGAACTCCGAAGGGAATATATAGATGCAGATGTGGAAGCATCTTTAAGTTTGGGTACCAATCTCATAGTAACAACAAAGATTCCTTACTGACAGGCACTATTCCTACGATCCAGCCATCCACATAACCACCAATTTCAGGCCCAAGATGACTAGCAGAAATCAATAACAAACTTCCAAAAACCAATAACGGACAGCCCAAACTATTTAAGCTGATTGGAACAACTAGTCATTAAATTCAGCAGTGAATCCTACCAATCTCACACAACTAACGTATTAAAGAGAAAAGTCCTCCTTTATAATTCAAAAGACTACGCTCTACACACTTAACAAACATGCTAAATTATTAGAATCATATGCGGAGACACTTGTGTTAAAAGTTAAAACCAGTACTAATCCAGTCATGGAAGTGGCCAAGGTTCTGGCAAACAAATCAAAAGAGCTATTTAAGCAGCAGATTAATTTCCGTAATCATTAAGTAGTAAAACAGATTAATAATGACACCATTCCCAAAAAAAAAAAAAGAAAAAAAAAAGCAGCAGTAGAGAAAAATCTTACCCATGCAACCAGATTGTGCTCTCCAGCACCTCTTGAATTTTCAATTGCTTTTCTGCCTGTTATTATTTCCATTAGAACAACTCCGAAACTGTAAACATCAGATTTCAGTGTAAGCTGTCCTGTCATAGCATATTCTGGTGCACAATACCCATAGGTTCCCATTACTCTAGTGGATACATGAGTCTTATCCCCAACGGGACCTAATTTTGCCAGTCCAAAATCTGATAGCTTGGGATGGTATCCTTCATCAAGTAGAATGTTTGAGCATTTTAAATCTCGATAAATAACAGGAGGGCTTGCTTTGTCATGTAAATACTCCAAGCCTTTGGCAGCACCAGCAGCAATTTTCATTCTTGTATTCCAGTCAAGTGGCTTTTTATCAGGCGGAAGGTCTGAAAATATAAGAGTCAACATATTCCTTTGTCATTAGATGCTGCATGTGGGATCTAGCTAGAGAGTTTCAGATGATATACATATTGGGAAAAGTAGCAGTTCCATGTGCATAACTGCAGATGTGCGAATATAGTATTATCAGATATTATGCATAAAGAATTTGGCTTGCTTTTGTTGAATGACGGTTCAGTAAATCAATTTCTTTTGAGTTATCCAGAAAGTGACAAGGTAAAGTTGTGTAGAAGATAAATAAACAGTACTTTCTATGCTAGTAAAAAGATGGAGTAATGAAGGCATGTTTTTAGTGACCCAAAGTTTTCCATGCAACTGAAGCCTCCAGTCAAGATCACCCGGATCTGATATCTGGGGAAAAGGATCAGAGCAGAAAGGGTTCATCAGATTTCCAGATTAACAAACTCTTTTGCATACCCCCAACTTAAGGCAGGATTTCATCTCAGGATACCATAAAACAAAATATAAACATTTTAAGCTATACAGAAAAAATCGTGGAATCATCATCTTCTTCAATAAGTCAATAAGAAAATGTGATCCTTTTACTTAGTAAAATCTTAAATTCTCTTTGTAAACCCTTAGACATTCTGATGTACACTAACCTATTTGGTAATTAGAACATTGAGTCAGATATTACACATACCGTGAAGATGGTCCTCCAATGATCCTAATGGCATGTATTCATAAACCAAAAGTCTCTGATCTCCATCAGCACAGTACCCGATCAAGTTCACTAAGTTTGGGTGGTGAAGCAAGCTCAGCATGAGTACTTCAACAAGAAATTCCCTGTTTCCTTGCAAGCCATTGCGATCAAGTTGCTTTATGGCCACAACCTACAAAACACAACATGTTGCATTATATCATGATATTTTATTAAAATCCTTATTGATATACAAAGTGACCCAAAGAGAGCTCAAAAAGAGATCTTTAAACAGAGATATAAGAGTATAAAATCCAACTATAGGCAAAACCATAAAATTGGAAAAATATGCATGTAGAGATACTAACAGACATACACCTGACAAATAGGATGTTAAATGTCTAATAACAAAAAGAAGCATCAAGTGGGTCAGCCAGCCATTTCTCAACATCATTATCATCTTCACTGGCATCCAACAGACATAACATGAGGGTGGTAATGACATATTTCTGAAAGTTTCAAAGGATAAAAAAATAACTATATAACCAAAAGATTGATTGCATTCATCAAACAGTAATTCAACAATGTCAAAACCTGGTATATTTTCTTAGTACGGAGCATTTCTGACTGGCTTGTTACCCAAGAAATACACCTAAACCAAGATTTTCAGTTTTTTGATATGACTACTTTTGTCTTCATTTGTCTTACTTTTCCAATTCTTTTGTTATATACCAGGTGGAGGGCGTAGGGAAAATACATAAACTTTCTAATGTGCTGATCAGATCCTTCTCACATCTTTTGACAAGAAACCAAACAATTACTGGCCTTTAAAGGGGGGAAAATACACACACACAAAGCCATAAAAGATTGCATCTAACACACAGAGAAAAAGACAAAAATATGTGAAACCGAATAGTATAGTATCATGACCAATGTGACTAGAGTGTCATTTTAATTTTTTTATAGTTAATAGGAAAGTTTTACAGTTCAGATGACAAAAGCAACCAAACCTGATTACTGCTCTCTAAATGTCCCTCGTACACTTTGCCAAAGCCTCCTTCCCCTAACAGACAATCGGCCCTAAAATTCTTTGTGGCAGCTGCCAATTCACGAAATGTGAATGTATGCGCAGCTATATGACCAGATCCTCCAAGCTTCAGCTTTTCTGAAAAGAAAAAACCAACAAATTCAGAGCTAAAATGGCATCTGATGCGAGCATCTAAAGGCATAGTTAAAGAGAACTACCATGGGCACAAAAAGATTTAATTTTGAAAAGAAAAACAGAAATGGATGAATTTTATGAAAATGTAGGAAGCTCAAATGCCACTACTGGAACCAACAACACATTATGCCTCAATCAGCCAACAAACATATGCAATATCTGCAGAGATACTCTTTGAAATAAGCTGTTTAAGCTAAGGGTGAAAAATATGTCGAACATTCTTTCCACTCAAAATATCCAAACATGCAAAGCCACTACAAAGCATTAGTTCTCGGCTGGATTAGCCAGGCGATATTATAAATGATCACCACCCTCACCAAAGCGTTTGAATCAGACAAAGGCCAAAAAGAAGAAAGAGAAACTGAATCGAAATACTTGATGTCATCCTTTCTAACTCATCGACCTCATTGCCTAAAGACGATTTAAGAAACATTAAATTCCATCAAAAAACAAGGGAAACTTGATGCCCTGATTGGGGAATCTTGCACAAGACAAGAAGACAAAAGCCTAACTGTCATAACTTAAATAATTCCATAAAACAACCAAAGTTCATTTAATTTCTTTTCAAAAGAGGAAAACTATGAATATGGTCCAAAATCTATAGAAAACTTTGATAACCTGAATCTGATTCAGAACAAAAGGTCTTACACATAGGGAAATTAGTAGCAAATAGTATCACTCAGAATACATGGATTCTACAAAGTTTTGTACAAGAAACTAAATGTGATGATATCATACCAAAACCAGAAGCACATTCGAATACCAGAATAAAGCTACCATCATCCTTGGAAGTCTAAGTTGAACCAAAATGAAGTTTCAAGTCAGCTAATTTACACACAGAGAGGTGGAGAAATGCATTAGAAACCCGATGAGAAAACGACAATCTTTGCGGCAAACCCCAGGAATACTGAAGAAGCCCGGTTCAGAGCGGACAAAATATGACTTTACAACCAATATTTTGGTTTGAATTACACTGGAAAACGAATGGTCGTCAAAATTCAGCGGCAAGAAACAAATTCATAATAAAGTAAAAGCAGATCAATGAAATGTCCCAGCAATTCAAAAAATATAAGACCCTCAGTCAGGACACTAAATATCCATACGTACAGTAAAACCCACCCAGTTTTACAAAAATTAACAAAAAATCAATGTCCTAAAAAACTTGAACATAGGGAAAGGGTGACAATTATTGTAGCAAGACTGTAATTTTTTTGTAGTGGAAATGAAAGGCATGTTGATTGCATTTTCTTGAATAAATACCTAATGATGATGGGATCTGATCGTCAGACTTGTTGGATTTTTGAGACTTGATTTTCTTCTTTGATTTTCCTGTGCAAAGGAACCATCCCATCTTTTCTGCCTAATCTGTTAATTTACTTCTCCTCTTGGTGACTCCTCAAAAACAAATAAGGAGGGGCCAACAACAAAAGCAGACCAAACACGATTTCAGACAGCTGAGAGGGAGTTAAAAAGAGAGATACAGCTGAGAGTGTGTAAGAAGAGAAATGGTATAGTCTAGAGAGAGAGGAAAGGAACCACCAAAAATATTTTTTTGAGTGAAGTTAAATTCATACCTGGTAAAGGCTCTTGTCATTGGCTTTGCACCTTCTGTGAGAGTGCCTTGTGCCTTTGTAAATTATTGGACAGGCCAGCTGTAATTATTGATGGAGATCTTCTTTCTGTACTTTAGATACATGAATATATTATCTTGTAAAATTTTTACCATGACTTATAAAGTAATGTATTCAAAGTTTTTAAACTATCTATGGTTCGTTATTTATGACGCAATCATTAATTGTAACTTTGTATCTGAACGTCTTGTGTTGAGAGTTTTACGAAGCTCTTGTAAAGAACATGTAAAAAATCATTAAAACTATATGATACAACAAATCTTTTCTTGCCATCTTGAAGAAAAAACCCACAAAATTGAATATTTATTTATAGTGAGTAAGTAGATTGATGTTTAGGATTTGGTCATTAATGAAAGATGCAAGTGATTCAAGTATTTAAAGAATGTATGACATTCAAATATATTCTAAAGTTATGCAACAGAATTAAATTCAATATATTAGAAAGTGAAAAGTTCATGGTGTATTTGTGTATGTAGAATCATAATTATTAACTATTGAAACATAATGCATTAGCAAAAAAGTTTTCTTTCCTCTTTATTTAATACTTTGTGAGTTGCTAATTTTAGTTTCTCAAATATTTATACTAGTAGTGATGGATGCATATATGCATTTAAGGAACCAATTTATCATTTTTTTATTTTGTTGAGAGGAAAACTTTCTAAGGTCAAAAAAATATTTTCTACTTAGAGAAAGAATGATAGCATGTAGCTGTTCTTGAAAATTATGTACATAGCCATGAGTCATGGAGATGTTCATCGAGATAAATTATTGATGCATATTTGTCAAGATGATTGATAAATGTTGTTGCTCACGGGACTATATATTATTCTACATTACCAAAATCCTTTATACTTGTGAAACTTTTCATAGTCTACCTCCTTAGGCTGTAAAGCTGGTCCAAGAAATGATGACAAATGAACTCAAATGAAGGAATTCAAGATACATTTGGGGTTAAAAAAGAATGTATTATTGGTTTAAAAAAAAAGAAGAAGAACGTATTAGAAACCTTTAGGCGGCAAAAACGAGGGTTTGAAAGCATGAGTTTTTGTCAAACTAATACACGGTTTGACCCCCTCATATTCTCCTGATTTTCTTCATTTGTTTATTCTTTTCCAGAATGAAGACTGAAGAACTAGTATATGCTTATTCATCACTTCTAAAAAAATTGAGTAAAGCCAAAAGTTATAGTTTATTGTCATTTGTAATTTAATCCGCCGCTAACTTTAATGAGATAATATGGGGTACTTTGTCACCTTCATGACTTGCTAGCTAGGTCTATTCTCCTACAAGTACAAATTCTTTTGTATTTATTTTTTTTCTTAAAACATATTATTTCATACATATACAAGCCAAAAATTAGAAACATGTTATTTTTCCTTTTGAAAAGTCACTCTCAATCGACTTTTTAATTTTAAATGAGCTATTTAGAGTTTACTTTTAACGTGTCGAAAACAAGCTTAAGTAAGGTGACAAATCAAATGAACATTTTAATACACCCCACTCAGCCCGCATAAGATGCTTTGAGAAAAAGAAAAAGGAAATTCAATAATCGTTTTACATTTGGAATGAGCTTGGTTATCATATATTAATGCCAGAAGATTTACAAGCACCATCAGCATTTGACAAAATTATTTTGTTTTTTAACTCAGCCCTTAATCTAGATGTTGTATGCCATTTTTGTTTTAACTGCCTCATTGAACCATTAATTTAATGCCGACCACAAAATACATCAATATTGATAACATTTACACCTGTTCTCTCTCAGATATAATTGACTGGAATTACTTGCTTATTTGATGCTTAATAGAAAGAAGTCCTAGCTAATTTATTTTTTGCACTTAATTCTCAATTATATAAACTTAATTAGGGTTTGTTCTCAATTGATTTTAATTTTTGTGGAAGTTGACTTTAGCAAACCTAAAAATTAGAATCTGAAAATGTGTTTATATTTTAGTTTTTAAAAAATCCAAGACTGAGAGGAAAAAAAAAAGAGAATTTAACGAAACAGATTTTTCAAAATCAGAAGTTAAAAGCAAGTACAAAAAAAAGGCAGTTGAGAATAGCATCTTAGTTTAGTTAAAGTTATTATTTAAAAAATTTTTTTTTGATAGATACATGCCCCAACTCCATTTTCTTGCAAAGGTGGGATGAAATATTGTCAGCTTGACTAAATTACAGTAATGCACTAATTTTTTTTAATTCCCACTCCAAATGGAACCAGGCCTCATCTAAATTTTTTTTTTTATCATAAATATTAGAATAAATTTTACTTTTTGTTTGCTAATATGTGGAAAGTGATTAAAAAAAATCAACAAAAGACAAAACAATTTGAGAAGGATTATGTAGAATAGTATTCTTAGTGTGGGGTAGAAAACTATAGTTAGGTTAATAATCATCACAGCTGATTAGAAAAGGGCAAAGTATAGACGTCACTTGATAATCTAACATTAAAAGTTAATGATGCAAAAGTTGCCATTTGTTTACTAAAATGTCTGCTTTTCTTTTCAAAAGGCAACTGCAATAATTGTTAAATATCAAACCTAAAAATAAACAAATCCCCTAGGCCATAGCTTGATGACTGTGATTCTACCGAGACCTTAAAACAAAATTGTTTTAGGTTTAAGAGCCCACGTTAATAAAATCTTGATTTCGTAGTTTGCTTCAGGATGAATACTCGTAGGGGGAATGATATTCAGGGTTTCCCATAATCTTCAGAGGAAAAAATTAAAACGAATAAATATCTATGCATATAAATATATATGATATATGACCACAATCCTCATTGTAAACAGCTATTTAGTTTCAGTGATGAATTGATGATGATTGAAGCTTTTTCCTGTTATCATGGAGTCTTGGATAGAAACTGATCGTAATATATAGTACTACAGTTGTTTATAAGTATTATATGGTTAGACGAAGGAAATTGACAGCGCCAGCTGGTGCCGTATGGCTGGAGTGAGTATTGCGTGCACAACGCGCGTCGCGTGGCGTGCCACGTGGTGCACTAGAACCAATCACACATCGTCAAATAATACAAGGTATGATCCACCATTGCCACATGGCGATAAATTATTGGTTCTAGTACACCACGTGGCAATGCACGTGGTGTATTGTATACTTTTCCGTATGGCTGCTGCTCTTAAAAGCTAATTTTAGCAGTTGTAGGAATTATTTTGTACTCCCTCCGTCCTATTTTGATAGGCTTACAATTTTTTTCACACAGTTTAAAAAAGTTAATTAATTTTATTGAAATAATGAATTAATCTATGATATTACTAAAATACCCTTATGTTTATCATTAAATATTTACATTAAATACAAATAGGAAATTACATCATAAGTCAAATTAATTCTATTTGATGTATGAATGCACGGTTTGCTATGCACTTTCACTTATAACAAAGTAATTAAATAGAGGTATTTTAGAGATTTTGAAAATTAATTACATTTTTCAATTGGAAAGTAAACTATAATTTAGGACGGATGAAAAAGGAAAGCAAGCCTATCAAAATGTGACAGATGAAATAACAATATTTTGAAATTTTAAGAGAGAGAGAAGGCTGGGGGCCAGGTCAGGTCAGTGACAGCAGGCTTCAATCCTCAGGTCCAGTAATTGGTCATAGCACATTTTTCTGTCTCTGCGTTTAATTGCTCCATTTTGTTTGATTTGGCTAATGTACTTGCAAGATTGAATTTGAGGTCACTACTACAAATTGACATGCTGTGGTGGCATAAAGATCATTGTACAATTAGGTTCTGTTTTATCCTTCTTTTTATTTTTGACACAACGGTTTTTTTTTTTTTTTTTTTGGATAGTATGGAACGCTTGTTAGAACTCTATTAGTCCGCTATGTAGAAGGTTAATAAGTTTAATACGAGTGCTAATTTGTAAAACAAGAAAGATTATCCAGCTCAAAAAAATTATAAAATCCACGTGGTTACACTCAAAAGAGCAACAATTTAAAAAATATTTAAAATTTGAAAGGTGAATATACACAATGAGCAACCCCATATCTTCATGATTTTATTGCTTTCTCTTGCAAAGGGTTTCATTAATATTTTTAAACAAATTGGAAAAAAAGGATAAAATGGAAAAGTTTATTAATTGAAATTAAAGAACTTTGATAATACTTGTGTAGGCCAGACAATGATCTTGTGGTTTGAATGGACCAAATTCAAATTACTGTCGATACCAGATCACTCCCAGATCCAATAAAAAAGCCCAGACCAAATTCGAATTACTCTCGATACCACATGATTCCTAGATCCAAAAAAAAAAAAAAAAAAAAAAAAGCCCAACTGAAGTCCAAAATGATACCTGCGTTAATCAGTTGAAAGTTCCAAGTCCTTTTACCACTACCTGCGTGAATGTTACTAGTGAATACCAGAGAGCAGTAATTGTATTATTTATTTCATGTTGTTGTAAATTATAAATTTTCTTTTGGCGGAAAAAATAGTAAACAATAATAAGAGAGCAGTAATTGTATTATCTAACTCATGTTGTTGTAAATTATAAATTTTCTTTTGGGGAAAAAATAGTAAAAGTATTTTATTTATATACATTTGATTCAAAAGTATAGACAAGAAATGATGGTATTTGGAGAGGTGATAATTTTTTCACAGTTGAAATTATATATTCACCAAATGTCAATTAATCATTAAAACGAATCAACATATAGGTAAATAGTAGAATATTCTTTTTTCCTTCAAGTCATATACAACGTTGGCATTTATAAAAATGAAAAAAAAAAACCTTATGTTTAGTAAATTCTATTGTCGTCGTCTTTTTTTCCTTTTCTTTCTAAAATAAAATTAATAAAAATATACTAAGAATTTAAAAATGAATTTCTTCTTAATCTAGCAAAAAGTCTCCCAAAGATAATTTGTATAACCTTGCTAATTGGAAAGATGATTAAAATTTTTTGTTTTGATGAACCTCGTTCTTGATTAATGTTCTTCTTTTTTCCTTTTCTTTTCCCTTTTTTTTTTTTTTGTTCAAAGACTAATCCAAAATTTTGAAAAATATCTGGGAAGAACCTGAAATTGTAACATGGACATAACAGCTTAACCTTCACTATACATGAAAACAGAGAAGAAAATTAATCAAGAAGTACTGTAACTTGATTGAAGGTCAAAGAAAATAACACGAGTCTAATAACCACAAGGTAAAAAAGTATTTTAACTTAAATCTAAAAATATCAAATATGGAAATATGTAAGTTGGTTTAGAGGGCGTGGCCTATAATTAAGCAGTTATTATTGTTTTATGGTTAATTACAACAAACCCCCTTGAACTTTTGTTAGGGGTGTACTTGACCACTTTCAATGCAATTTACCCGTTTTAATATGTTTTGGACAAAAAATGCCATGAAATTATGATTTCTATTTTTAATTTTTATCTAATAATATTTATTTATTTTCTTTTCTTTTTCTTTTTTTTACTTTTTCATTTTATTTTTCTTTCATTCTTTTACTAGAGTTGCCCATTTCAGTCAATTCATGTTAGGTGCATGTGCAAAATTCAAATTTTTTACCTTTAAACCTTAAATAGAGGTACAAATAGATAGGCTCATGGATCAAAATAACTGAATGATATATAAAATATCATTTTTGTTAGGTTTTTCAAGATAGACCCATGAGTTTAAGTTAACTCAAATAAGATTCTAGCAATATTAAACTTATACGTGTAAAGTTGATACAAAAAATATGAAAAAATTTAAAACTTTTCAAGAGTTATTAAAATCTAAGAAACTTATGGGTGTAAAGTTGATACAAAAATAAAAAAAAAATTAATTTTTTTTTAAAGTTGTTAAAATCTAAGAGACAAAGATATATTCAAATTTAAAAAGTTGTTGTTTATGTAAATTGTTTATTATTAAAATATCTGAAGTGAATAAATTCATTAAAATTTATTCAGTTAACTTTATTTCCTAAGCATGAGTTAAAAAAAGTCTTTAGTTATTTATTTTTTAGGAAAGCAGGAAAAGAGCAAAAATAAAAAATAGAATCTTGTGATGCTTTAAAAGTAGTGAAGGGAAAAAGTGCGTAAAATAAATGAAAAGAATTAAAAAATAATAAAAAAGAAACGCGATTTGAGCGTATTTTAGTTAAAAAAAAAAAAAAAAAACATGGAACAGGAGGTTGCCTATTTAAGGAATTATCAGAGGCAAGGTGCCACTTAACCAGAAGGGGTTTAATGCAATTGATCCTTGATTTTAAGCACATGCTCACATTCTTCACATGTTATAATCCAACTCTTAATTTAACCACATGCTCACATTCTTCACATGTTATAATCTGGCTCCTAATTTTCAGCGGTCTCTAACTGTAATCTTTTTCCTGCATGCAAAACCACGCAAACATCCTTCAATATTCACCACTAACCAATATTATACCATGAGTTGAACAATTCTTCCAAATAAATAAACAAAAGAAAAAATAATTAATTTTGCTAATTACTATCATAAATTCCTTTCATTTTTTGTTTAACAAAAACGTTTAATTCTTGCGGAACATTGATTTTGTATTCTGTTTTACATTTATTTAATTTTTTTTGTTTTACAGATGTGTTTTAGAGCCTTGCAGAACAGTATTACTTTTTGCTAATGCGGCTACTCAGGTATGAATGTCTTCTTCTCATGTTTTTATTCGTTTTGATGCAATATGTAGTCTCAACTCAAGACCATCTAAGTCGTTTGTTGTTCTAGAGTTTCATGTGGTATATTTCATATTTGCTGCTTATATGTATAACAATCCTGAGATCCTGAGATATTCTAATTTTTTTCCATATTTTTTGTGCATTAATTTTAATGTGAATTTCTCTTCCCCCCGCCCCCTTCCTCTTTTTCCTTAGTCTAGACAAAATTAACTGCTATGCCGTGGATCTTATGTCAGGAGTGCTTTTTGGTTTAAGGATGTTGTATTGTATAGGAGTTAGACAAAGAGATCATATGTATTAATGTGGATGAGAAGTTCAGTTAATCAATGTGCATGCTTGTTGATGAACTATGGATTCTGGGGGAATTCAATTAATCAATATGCATGCATATTGGATTCGATTGAGTTAATATATATTGAAATGCAAGTCTGAATCTCTAGGAATTCCTATTCTCAAATCTTTGCCCATTGCAACATCATCTGCAAAAACAGAGCAGTGACATGCAAAATCAGTCAGAATTAGTAATTTAGAAAACAGACAGCACAAATACAAAAAGTGCTACGGCTTAATCTGTCGGAAAGAATTCCTGCCAGGATCATCATCCTGTTTCTGTGACTTTCTGGTGGAATTGGCAGGCACCCAGTTACTGCTATGTGCCTCTCTGGCCTCGAATGAATAACCTGGGCAGAGGTACAATCGGGGGGATCTGCTGAATCTTCCCATGGTGACCCAAGTTGAGGACTGTCAACTTCTACAGCTCCTTTTGACCAAGAATTCTGCGATATTAAATTAACTGGGAATGCAAGCAGACTTTAATTACAGTTTGTTTAAAAGTCATCACACATAAAAGCAACTTTAAAACCTGTCCATTGATTGCCAATGCATGTTTGTATGTTTTTGTGTGCATGTGTAAATTTACATATACAAACAAAAAACTCTGCCCAAAAATAAAGATACAAGCAGCAACTCAGGCTACCTGCTTTTTACACATTATGAAAAGAGATAGTATAACAATCCAAAATTTTTTTTCCTAATTTGTCTTTTTCCTAGGTACTAGTAATGCATTTATTGATTTGAATATTTTTGTAATAAGATTAAATTTCACATTCTTCACGTGTTATAATTTTGACTTTTAATTTTTCGCGGTCTCTAAGTGAAATCTTCTTTCAGCATGCAAAACAACGTAGACATCCTTCAATATTCACCGCTAGCCAATATTATACCTCAAGTTGAACAATTCTTCCAAATAAATAAACAAAAGAAAAAATAATTAATTTTGCTAATTACTATCATAAATTCCTTTCAGTTTTTTGTTCAACAAAAACGTTTAATTCTTGCGGAACGTTGGTTGTGTATTATGTGTTATATTTATTTAATTTTTGTTTGTTTTACGGATGTGTTTTAGATCCTTGCAGAACAATATTGCTTATTGATAATGCCGCTACTCAGGTATGAATGTCTTCTTCCCATGTTTTTAGATGCAATATGTTGTCTTCAGACCATCTAAGTCGTTTGTTGTTCTAGAGTTTCATGTTGTATATTTCATATTTGCTGCTTATGTGTAATAATCCTAGGATCTTCTGATTCTTTTTTTCCATATTATTTGCGCATTAATTTTGATGTGTATTCTCTGTTTACCTTAATCTAGACAAAATTAATTGCTATGCGTGGATCTAATGTCACGAGTGCTTGTCTGTTTAAGGATATTGTATAGGAGTTAGATAAAGAAATCATATGTATTAATATGGTTGAGAAGTTCAGTTAATCAATATGCATGTTTACTGATGAACTATAGATTCTTGGAGAATTCAATTAATCAATATGCACGCATATTGGATTCCATTGAGTTAATATATATTGAAAGGCAGACATACATGAATACGTACACGTGTGTTGCTGTTTGGCGTGTCTGTTTGTGTGTGTATATATACAAGCAAATAGCTGAGTCTGCCAGAATTCACGTGTGTATAAACGAGTGTATGTTACCATAGCCTATACTTCGTTTTTCTATGAGAATGTTGCCATAGTTATACGTTTAAGAAACATTCCAAACGTAGAAGGCTAGAAAAAGAATTAGAAGTCGAAGAGATACAATAGAGTCCGAATGAAATTTATGACATGTAATCTCATCTAAGCTGTTGAATTTGTTGTTTTAATTTGCCCAATGTGTCAGCTCAGGAGTTGCTACTTACTACACACTGGGTTCATTCATTGAGATAGTATTCTTTCGTCGTCCCTTTTCTTCCGGAATATGGCTTTGAATTTAGAGTAACTGTGCATGTTCAGAGTAATTGAAGTTCACAACTGCAGCCAGCTTTAGAATCTCTCTAGAGTTGCATTATGGTTCATGTTCAGATTTCCTTTTTTAGTTATCTTTCTACATTACTCCTTTAACAATTTATATCGTATCTAAATATCCTCAGTTTCATCCGGGGTGCACCCATCTCTATCTCTGCCTCCCGACCTATTACCCCCCCTCTCGCTCCCTCCTATTCGTTCATGGCGCTGTTAGCCAACAGATTGCAACTTTTGTTGTACGAGGCGAGTTGATAATGGCAGTAATAGCTTACAGACATTTTCACCTAATGCTACTCACAGTACATATTTCTGTCGTCACCAGAAACTTGGATGTTAGATGAAAATACACTTAAACTGAGGAGAAATATACTTTATTACTTTTCAAACACAGTCAAGAAACAAATCAAAATTTCAGCAGAAACACAATACCAATCTTGAGACTCTTATTATCATAGAGGTGGCCACAAAGACTTACTAGCAGTGCAGTAGCAATTATCTAAACTAGAAAACTATATAGAGCCCGAGAAAAAGGTCTCAACACTCAATTACTATGGCCGTCAATTGCCATATATCGACTGGATAAGTTTTCTGACCTTCCCAAAACCACCAATCATGGAATCAAGTTATCCCTGGCCTAGCTAGGATCAATGCTAATCTTCATTTACATCTGTGACAAACTCACCCAAGAAAGGGCAGGTGTTAGCTGTCTGGGTCTTTGCTTTTATTATCATCAACTGTTTGTCGCACAAATTGCCCACGAACACGTGGCCTCTGTTCAGCCAACTTTTTTCTGCTCTGATATCTCACCTGAAGTGCATCACAAAAGCATATAAGGTATTTCAACAGCCCTTTATAATGCTACAAAATGCACTAGCAAGATTAAAGTGAATGGAAGTTTAAACTTCTCTGGCGTATTAGTATGAGCAAGATGTCATTCTGACCTTGAAATATTTATAGTACTTAATGTGAGTGCAGGGAAACATGCGCTGCTAGTATGCCAAACTAAAAGATTGGTATTGTCCCAAACTTAACCCTCCTCTGATGGTTCACAAGTAGAATGCAATTACTAAAAACAGATTGAATGCAATACCTTCTTCTCAAAACATCTTTCTTTCCTCTTCTGGCGAAACTTGTTCAAAGCTGCCTCTCTTTGTGCTAAACGATCCTGATCTACACCACTTCTGCTTCCACTGGCAATTCCACCGCCAGCTTCACATTTTCCAGTGGCTCCATTATCACTTACCGCATTTGTTCCTTCCACAATCACAGCAGTGCTGCTCCCATTCTGTCCACTGCTCCTATTTTGCCCATTACTTCCATTGTTACTTCCAGATGCACTACCATAGTTAGCGGCATTACCTTCAATTGCTACACTCAACATGTTGGAGGGTCCCGAAATCATGTTTGGGGAAGACAAGTCATCACCACTAAGCAGCTGCTGTTGTTGCTGCAAGCTATGAACATGGTGGTGATGGTGATGATAATGGTGGTGGTGATGGTGCTCCACTTGAGCTTGCTGGTGTGGGGCCCTTGTTTGAGCCACCATTGTCTTTGCAGAATCAGGCTTCCCTGTTGCCATAGGTTGCAGTGAAGTAATATGGCCATTTTGCACTGGTTGAAAAGCAGAACAAGGATGAATACTGACTGTTGATTTTGGGTTTGGTTTCTCACTAATTGCTTCTGCCTTGGTAAAAACTTTATTTGTAGTGGAGCCCATATCATTGTTGTTGCTACTGCCATTAGAACCCTGATTAGGTGTTCTGCTTGAATTAGACCGTAAGTTGTGCATTGATTCAGTTTTTGCTGCTTCTGAACTGTTATTAACTGGGGAACAACTGCCGACATTTCCAGTGGGTGCCTGGTTGGTGGTAGATAGGGTATTGTACCTGCATGGTAACAAATAAATTTGCAATTTAGAGGTTTTCTATTCAAGTTGAGGATAGTTCTTAGGCTTCAATTTATGTACCTAGAGAATGCGGAATGATCTGAATGTCTTAATATATTGCGTTCTTGGGTACTGTTTCCAGCATTGTCTATGGGTCTGAGTCGCTTCAAACTAAGCTCAAGGGATGGCAGTTCTTTAGTTTTATATGGGTCCATATCCTTGACGACAGTGATCTTCGATGGGTCATTTTGACATTCATTGTGTACACTACTTCCATGAGCCATTGTGATATTGGTCATGGCACCCATCAGTTCATTGTTGTTGATCGGTATTTCATCTTTTGCCATCTCATTTTCGTATTCCATCATTCCCTTTTCCAGTCTCTCCCTGTCTTTCTTCATGTCTAGAGCAGGAAATTTTCCCTTCTCAGTACTTATCATATTACCCAGTACTTCATCCCTTAGGACTTTGAGTTGCAAGTCTGAATCTCTAGGAATTCCTATTCTCAAATCTTTGCCCATTGCAACATCATCTGCAAAAACAGAGCAGTGACATACCCAATCAGCCAGAATTTGGTAATTTAGAAAACAGACAGCACAAATACAAAAAGTGCAACTGGTTAATCTGTCGGAAAGAATTCCTACCAGGATCATCATCCTGTTTCTGTGACTTTCTGGTGGCATTGGTTGGCACCCAGTTACTGCTATGTGCTTCTGGCCTTGAATGAATAACCTGGGCACAGGTACTATCGGGGGGATCTGTGGAATCTTCCCATGGTGACCCAGGTTGAGGACTGTCAACTTCTACAGCCCTTTTTGACCAAGAATTCTGCGAGATATTAAATTAACTGGGGATGTAAGCAGACTTGAATCACAGTTTATTTAAAAGTCATCACACATAACGCAACTTTAAAAGCTATCCATTGATTGCCACTGTATATTTATATGTTTTTATGTGCATGTGTAAATTTACAGATACAAACAAAAAACTCCGCCCAAAAATAAAGATACAAGCAGCAACTCAGGCTACCTGCTTAATACACACAATAAAAGGAGATAGAATAACAACCCAAAGTTTATTCCTGATTTATCTTTTTCCTAGGTACTAGTAGTGAATTTATTGATCTGAATATTTTCATAGTAAAATTAAATCTTTATACATTGCTACCTTTTCACAAGAATAGAAGAGGTCATATTTTCAGGAAATTGCCTTCAACCATTTGATTCGAGACCGTGTTAACCATATTCGTCTCTTTTTCATTATATTAATTTGTTTCTTACCTGGATGATTAATCTGAATTTTTCAGTAGTAACTTCAAATTTTTACACATTGTAACCATTTCACAAGAATAATCCTATTTGCAAGAAATTGCCTTCAACTATTAAACTCTAGACGGTGTCAAGTTGCTTTAATTATATTGTTGTATTTTGATTGGGATAATGCTTAAAATGCACATTTATTACTGTTGAAAAAAGATATATAGAATAATAAGTTGCTAGAAAATAATTTAATTAAATCCTTTTAGTGTTAAAAGACACAGATACATGCTGACTCAATTGGTACTCAATCATCTCCAAATGGTTTTGTCTGCAATCATATAACTAGTATTTTATCAATTTAAGATGCTTATGACTTGGAAATGGACTCAAGACTCCCTAAAGTCACAGATGAATGCAGAAATTATTATAATTATTTTTTTAGTCGAACCTCATCTATGTATATAAAAAAATAGGACTCAAGACTCCCTCAAGTTACAGAGGAATGATGGAGTCCAAAGTAATGATAAGAATATTTTCTTTTGGAAGTTGAAGACACAAAACAAAGTGAACCCCTCAGTCAAAGTATTGTCGCAGGTCTCTTCCCTACTAGAACACTTTTGTTAGAAGTAATATTTCGATTCCCTACTATAAAACTTTTGTTTGCAGTAATATTTCAATTCAATTTGATCTGTCCCCTATTAACATCTTGCAGGTTTAGATGAATAACCTGATGAATACCATCACTTAAATGATATAAATAAATGTAATACTAGTAGGTAATCTTCTCCCGGAGCAGACTTGATCAACTATACAATCTAGAAATATGTTTATTAGGTGAGTGCTAAAATGTGATGACATCTCAAGCTTCTGCTCGGGGTAAAAAAACAGAACTTAGGGTACTGCTGCACTATAGAGTTATGATAAAAATGTAGAACCATCTGGTTCGATGAAAGGTAAGCTGCTCTTTAATTCACTGACATGACTGCACTTTCAAAATTCATTTTTGTCGTTTGCTCAACTATGCAGGGAACATATCAAACATAAAATTTGCATTTCAATATATTAACCAAATGAATTTTATTTCAGATAATGCAGAAGAAAAATGTAAACTCGTGCATGAAGAATACAAGACAGACAACAGTTACTAGTTTATGAGAACCTCTATAAAGAAGCAGATAAAATGATTGTAAAATGGTTACTCGTCTACAACAGAATTAATTTGCACAATAGATCTGCTCTATGTATTTATGCTAAAGAGTG
Source organism: Mitragyna speciosa (assembly GCA_024721245.1). NCBI lineage: Eukaryota > Viridiplantae > Streptophyta > Magnoliopsida > Gentianales > Rubiaceae > Mitragyna > Mitragyna speciosa. The sequence goes on from CM045554.1 coordinate 7,621,796, forward strand.
GCTTTACTCACTTTAGACAACCCCTTGGCCAAACAGCTGAAGATATTTTATTTCCATTTCCATCAGTTAGGAACTGTCAAATTGGCAAGTGCTTCAAACTAATCATTTTAATTGGAAACCAAAAGAAAAGTGTACTTTTTAGAATTTAGTAACCAATGCCTTTTTTGGGATTAATATCTAATCTATATCTATATCTATACTTATATTGAAAGTATGATAAGTTTTTGACAAAAGCAGTGTTAGCAACTTTTGGTCTTAGTTTTTTTATTTATCAAATTGACCTTATATTTTTTAATGAAATGACATTTGAAGTTTGTCATTTTTTGACAGTTTATGAAATCTAGTTAAATAGAAAAAGAATGTGACTACATGCAATGTTAGAGAAAGAATTATTAATATAAGAGGAAGAGTTATGAGTTCAATCGAACATATTATTTCCTAAAATAAGTTCTTTGTACTTTTTCTTATTCAATTGTTCATGAGTAGAATTAAATAAGAAAAAAAATCCAATTTGAATAATAGAAAGAGCTATGAATTTAACTAAAAAATGTCTATTAAAATAAGTTGTTTTGAAATTGAGAAGTAACTTACATCTATGTACCCAAAATTTTCAAAAAGAATCATCACATATATTTTGAATTAGTTATTTTTACAATGAGATGAGATAAATTATTTATAGTTTTGACAATTTGATATTATATTTAATTCAACAAAAAAAATATTAGCTTCAAAACAAGTTATTTAAATAAAATAAAATATTTTTTTTGATATTCAATTTTTTTGAATTAAATCCATAATTAAATTATCAAAAGTATTTTATAGTAGTATTGCACTGTCAAAACACATGTTAAGGATTTTGAAGAGGGTGGAGAATTTAATTTATATTTCTTTACTTCATTTACTTTGTTTCAAATACATTTATTTATAAAACAATTAAAATTCTCATAATCACAAAATTAAAAAACCAAAAGGCATCACGTTCACATTGCACATGATTCGTTACTAGTCCTAAGAAAAATGTGCACGAATAAACAAAATGAAAATTGGAAACTTCCTGATTAAAGAACAAAATTTGTTGATCACACAATCAACTAGATAATAGAAAATGTTTCCTTATTGTTGCTTTTCCATTTCAAGTTGGATCATTGCGCCCATTCAAAATTAAATGAAGCAAGCTAGACAAGTCTAGGTGTTAGGTTTTCTAGCTAAAATGCTAAACCAGTTGGATCTTGCACTGGTTGCTTTTTAGGTCCTTTCAAAATTATGCAATAGGCAAACAGCTTAAGCACTTGAAGCATCAAACCTGCACCCTCTGCCATAGACATTAGTTGGTTATTAATTTATGCTATTCAAGAACCACTAACAAGCAACAACAAACAGAGAAATTAAAAAAAAAAAAAATTCCATATTTTTCAGGCCTTGTGCTATCCCAAATCATCACATTTTTCTAAGAAACCCCAGACAAAAAACAATGGCCCCGTTTGGATTTATTTTTGAGCATTATTCTGAATAATTTTCACTATTCACGTTTGGATTGTTTGGAAAAATTTTCAACTTATTTGAAGTTAGTTTGAGCAACAATTTTTTGCCACTTTTTCAAAAATAATGGTTTAAATTTTCTTGCAAAGTGTTTTTATTTTAAATTTCAAATGTTTTTTCAAAATTCAAATATTTTATACTTTTTGATTGCGATTGGACACTCATTATGGGACTCTCATGTTGCAACGAGCGTCCAATATTACACTTCTCCCATTTATGCTTTCAAAATGAGCACTGATACCGCACGCTAGCAGCATCTGATGTCAGCGCTCGTTATTTTACTGCTACCCTATATGGAGTGTGAAACGTTCGTCGCGATTGTTTCCATTTTTCTGAACAGCATTTGAAGTATTAAATGTTATGTTTTGTGAATAACTGTGTAAAAAAAGTGGAAGAAATTGTTAGGAAGTTTTTGAAATGCAAACATTTTTTCAAAATAATTATTTACTATCCAAACAAGTTTTTAAAAATTTTCAAAATTCAAACACTTCCCCACCTTTTCAAAAAGTCAACAAAAATCTTCAAATAATTATTTTGAATAATTTTTCAAATAATACATATCAAAATAGAGCCAGTATTTTACTTTTCTTGATGGTCTTGAAACACTATGTTTAGGGTAATTCACTATATAAAATGAAATTCTTTATTTGAACACAATTAATTTAGGTATCATGGTCAAATAAATTCAAAACTGAAAGACATAGTAAACATTTGCCAGTATTGGTAAGTAAATATAAATTTTTTTCCTAATGTATTTCCTAATCTGAGCCTTTATATACTTAATTCAATAGTTGGATTTTAACAATTAAGTGTGTTGTCTAGTTTGACTTGTAATTACCTAGGTGGAAAATTCTATATTAGACCTAAATAAGGAATATATGATATACTTATAACATTTAACCTTAATCAACCATTGTGTGTCACTATCATCAAAAGTTTTGGCATTTGGGCGACCATTTATCAATGTCAAGGCTCAGCAGAAAGGCACTATGTCTGAGTAATAGAATGTTGATAGAATATACCAGCCAAGCACCTTCTACCTATTTATCTGGTTTGACTGCTTACACCACTTGATTTAATCCTTTACAGGGTTGCTCTCTAGCTTTGGCCCTTAAATGCCCCTAGCATCTGTTTCCCTTTCTCCTCATCACTAATGCCCATCATGGACCATCCTAACGGCATTAAATCTACAACTCCAATTTTTCTTAGTCTCACACAGTCTTCTACAGAACCAATGTTATGGTGCGAATGCTCATTGCACTCCATTCTTAAACTGAATAAACTCCAAAGCATTTCAAGAATCTAAAAGCATACAATATCATCTGATTTAATAAGCAAGTTTGATGAAATCAAAGTAACTTATGCTCCAAGTTATTCTGGAAGTGATAAAGATATCCTATGGCTGCATGAAATCATGCATGAAAATAAAACTGGAAGAAAGAAAACAGAAGGCAACAAAATTCAAAAGTAGGCAATACCTGAGTGCCACTTCCATTGTCACTTCCATCTCTATAATTCAACCCGATGCTTCCATTGTCATCCTCATCATTACTGTCAGTATTATTGTCCGAGCCTTCAACGCTTTTTGACTTTGTCGATCTTTGTGTCCGTATACCACTCTCACTCCCACTGCCACTTGACTGAGGAAATGGTATATAGAACAATATACTACGCTGATTAGACTTTGGTTCAGAAGTTAATTGAAGGGATTGGGGATAAAATTATAGCGTTATCAGCAGTATTTTAACTAATCGAATTTGTTTCAGATGCTACTTAATGCTTTTTTCTCATGAAAATTATTTAAGGAAAACTTGCCAACATCACTTACATGTTGGTCTAGCACCAACCTGAAATGGTTGTCAAAACTTGTCTATGGCTCAAACTAGCATTAGGATAAACTTACACTGTGACATTTCCTCCAAACATGCTGCCAGAGATTCTTAAGCTCATTCTTTCGAATGGGCTTCACTAAAAAGTCAACAGCACCCTTTGATAGACACTTAAAGACTATACCCATAGCGTCATTAGATGACATCACTGCACACAAAAATCATCAGGTGTAGCAGTTAAAAGTATCAATTGGCAGAATAAAAAGAGTAAAGTACAATGCATCCACATAGATTAAACACATAATAATAGGAACGGTACTCACTAATCACTGGGATATTCTTGCAAGTTCTGTGATTCATTATCTTGGATAGGAGCCCAATCCCTGATAAACCCGGCATGGCTACTTCTGTTAGAATGAGATCGATGTGATTGGTTAAGTCTTCCAATATGTTCCATGCTTCCACACCATTTGATACAGCTGTCACTGCCAGAATCAGATGAGAAATAAAAATAGTTAGAGTGACACAAAAATGACAACACAAATGCCTCCATAATAAACAAAACAGTATTTCTGGAAGAAATAAGTAAATTCTCTAAAAGATATAACTTTAATATTAAAGTGCACACAAAATTGTAAGGTGAGAAATATCCTTGTGTTTTTCAATTTTTTCAAAGGTGGAGAATAGCAACAAGCATATAAAGAAAACTACATATGAAGCATTATCAGAGAAGATTGTTCAGTATGGTAAGTAGTAATGCAGAGATTACATCAAGCTCCATATAAAGTGGGATGCGGTGAACTTTATATAAATGTTCTAGTGAAATTACATTTGTTCTATTTTTATCCATCCATCTATCTATCTAACGGATCTTAAATTTTAATGTTCTTCATAATATTTGCTTCTCAACTTTGAGTCTAGACAACTGACTAATTTTCCGTTTGTTGAAAAGTAATAATTTTGACATAAAACAAGACCATGTTATGGCTGGTATAAGCTTCTTGATCTCACATTCTTTAACTATAATTTAGATTTAACAGCAATCAATATAAGATTTTGAAGAATTTGAACAACCACTAAACCAAGTAACTCTATATAGAACAATTGCCAAAAGGACAGACATAAATCTAAAAGCAAACGGGAATGCATCCCGAGTAAAATAACATTGACTTGGAAACGACTAAGGTTAATGTTAGATTATGCAACAACATTAAAAATCTTGTTTCATCTAGCATCCTGCTGTTAAGCAGATGTTAAGCATCTAGAGCACTAAAATGTTTCCAATAGTATAAAGATCGCATCAGGCCTATCAGTTCTTTTTCTAGGATTCTCCTTAGTATCCTCTTTATCAGTTGTTTAGTTATGTAAAGAAAGTGAAGTATAATTCATATCATAATAGACATACAAGAACTTTTTTTCTTTTTATTATTGAAAGAAGAGTTCTGCAAATAGTGATTTGACTGTCACTAACTCGAAACTTGTAACATGTGCCTACTAGGAAAATAGTGGAACAATCTTTTTGGGAACAATAAACCATTTTGCACAAAGTTAATCAAAGTAATTATAGTGTAAGATGGTTAAAGGAAATAATAGGTTTTGTAAGCATGTAACACACAAGTGCCCATTGATATTCATCATGAAAAGTATCTAAAAATGGTATCTTAATATTTATCTATACTATATTTAAAAAGAGAAAATGCTTTAATATGGTCCATCGGCCTCTCATTTCATGTATTAAATCTTTTTGAAAAACTTAAAAATTTTTTGTGTAACCATGAACATGGATATCCAAGTGAGTAACTATCCATATACACATATTTCCTTCTTTGTCTTATAAAAGAAAACCATCTATATAAATTCCTAATATTTGATAAATAATTCCATGAGAATAATTTATACAAAATGTTTATTTGTTTTACTAGATCACTAGTAATAGATACAAGGAACATTAGGGCATTGGTGTAATTACAGTTTTAAGGTTGAAGATGGCTCCTAGATTTAGTTTAAAGAAGATTATTTTTTCTTCTTTCTAATGGTGAGAACCTATAGCCACAACCCTTGAGGTATGCTGTAAGCCTAAACTATATACACAAGTTCAAAGGGCTTGTTCTTAATTGTTCTTTTGGACCTGCCTCTAGTTTTTGATTTTGAAAAATTTATTATGTGATGTTCTCAACTGATTTAATTATGTGGGTTCTACTTTTCAAATTTTCTAAAATCAGAAACAATCGAGAATTGGCCCAAGATCTGTGGGTAGGGATCTCATCTATGGAGATTTGAACTGTCATAGTCATTGCCCTAACCTTTGTAGGACATCGTATCCCCAAAAGGTAAGTGAATTGTCAAGTAAGTATAATATGGAAAAATGTGCTATTCAAGTATAAAGAAACATAACTTTCGATAAAAAAAAAAAAAGGGAAAAGAAAAGTATAAAGGAACATTTACTGCCCTGTTGTAAAGAGAAACCACCAAGTTCTGATAAAGAACGATCTATCAAACCTATTCCTGTCCAGTTATGTATTTAACCTAGTATACCATGTCTAGCTACCACCACATGAATATAATATTCTTGAAAAAAACTGAAACAGCCATTACATGTCCATTGCCTCTTGTATAGCCAACGCCCTGAAATGCTGCATACCATTGCCAAAATACTTTTGAACACCCAAATTCAATACCTGAACTTTGTCTCTTATGCATTATCTAAATAAAAGAATCAGCTTGTTCTCTTAAGCAACTTGCTTGGTATATGTGGAAGACTGACAATAGATGTTCGAAAATGCAGGAAATGGTCGAAAATTATCTCCTACATAAAACTTCCATGCACTTTTCCAGGTTACCGCATGATGCCATACTGGAATTACACCAACCATGCAGCATAATCCGACACGAAAGCTATAAATGTCAGTTTGTTAAAGTGATAGAGCAATTTGCCGACATGCCAAACACTTTTCTATGGCTGAAAGAGCACAGTATCAAGTAAATGAAACAGGTGTAGATTCAAATCAAAATAAAAAGGAAGAACTACACACTGTGATAAGTCAATGATGATTGATCAGACCAATAAACTCCAAGAAAATAAAATATGAAGAAGCAAAGAGCTAGTCACCTTCATAACTGCAATTCCTCAGCAATGCACTGACAACATGGCGAGTTGAATCGTCATTTTCCACCAACAGAACTTTTAAGGATCTAACAGGAAGAAAGCGCTCCCAGTGGACAACTTGCCCTTGAGGCTGATGCTGCTGATGATGTTGAGCATGGATAACAGTCTGGGCCTGTAAAAGATCCATGCGCCCATTGTTGACTTCCTCATTGGTCCTTGACTCACCTTCCTCGGAGATCCCATGTCCATGACCTGTAATTCCATTTTTTACTGCCTTGTGGTTGTCCCGCACACAGTCCTGATTAGCTTCCACCAACCCTTTAGTTGGCAGCCCATCCGCATCCACCCGAACACCCCTCATCAACCAGATTCAAAAAGACCAACGATGAATGAACCACCAAATTGAGTCGGCAAGAGAACCTCTAATTTAGAAATGTTGCACATACCGTTGTCTTCAAGTTACCAAATTTTTTAGAGCGCAACTCCCAAATGAATTCTACCATAAAAAAAAAAAGAAAATTTTTAAAAATAAAGAATATCAAGTTTTATGTAACAAGAGCCTTCTCCTGCCCATCAAACAATTCAAAATAGGAATTCAAAATGAATTCTACTATAAAAAAAGAAAAATTTTAAAAATAATGAATATCAAATTTTATGTAACGAGAGCCTTCTCCTGCCCATCAAACAATTCAAAATAGGAATTTATTTAAAAGGAAACAAATTATCCACCAATGATATGCACTAAAATTAAACGCATACCAGATAAAAATACGTATTAAACAGATTGACCAAAGGTGATTAAGCAGAAGATAGAACAGAAAAAAATATTTCAGTTTTCCACGTAAACCACTGCATATTTTTTGTCTGCTTTTCTCCATTTATTCTTCTCCCAACTCGTTTATCATTACACACGCAGGGAGAGAGAGAGATGGAGAAGCTGAGAACTCACTTTGGTTTTCCTTGATCCAGTGCATAAATCCTAAGAATCATACAAAAAATCACAACTCAATACAAAAGATCAAATCAGCAACATTCAAAGAAAAAAAAAAAGAAATTTGAACGTATGACAATTCAAACTCCTCCTGAGTTCAACACATCAAACCACTCATTCCTTAGCCCCTTAAAACTTAACCATTGCACTCTTCAAATAATCCGAATAATTTTTCCTCAAAAAATAAAAATTAAAGATAAAGATGAACTCACCATTCAAATCATTTCACCCCTCCTTATGTGTCTCGGCAGCCAAGCAAACAACAACACGAGACTAGATTTCACACTCCAATAACTCCAAAAAATACAAAACAACAAGAAAGAATGACAATAAAACAACAACAGAAACAACAACAGTTATCCAAAAAAACATAAAAAAACCAAACGTTTCTGGAAATTTCTCAATAAATTCAAAAAAAAAATAAATAAAGAAATCATTACCTACAGAGCTTTGATTAAACCATTGCACATCAAGTTTTACCGCGTCAAGTCGAAATCTGATCGAATTACCGGCGAATTTTCCAATAATATTAGTAATTTATAGCCTAGGGTTTCGTTTTTGAAACATTCGCTAATTTTTTACTGGTTGAGAAACTGCGAGGCTAAAAGCAGCTGAGGGAGAGAATGGGGCTGAAAAAAACCAAAAACACCAAGTAAATATAATAAGAATAGAATAGTGGGAGATATTATATTACCCTAACTGACGCTGACGTGGACAATGTGGAGGCGGGGAGGCCGCTTCGCCTGGCCAGGTCGGCGACACGTGTCGGTTACGCGTGGGACGATCTTGGGTGACGTGGAGGTGAATCTAAAGACGGGCGCTGGATAGTTTACTGCGGATCTTGTGAGATCTGTCGGATCTGATCCGTGACACGTGGCCGGCTGAGGGTGAAGTTAAAGGTTTTGAGTAAAAACAGCTAATAAAAAGTTGGGGGCCGAAGACGTCGTTATTGGGTGACGTCACGGTTGCCCACTTTGGTTGGTTTGAAGATAACGGACCAGAGTTAGGGTCGTCATGTAATTTGTAGGATGACTGTTTTGCCCTTGGGGGTTTGTGGTTTTTACGGGATCATGTTCCACGTCAGCAACAAAATATCTAAAAGTTTTACTATGATGTCCTATGGGCGCAGGGTAAACCGAGTACGGGCCAGGGTCGTCAATCGTTCAATGCCACGTGTTCATTCTTCTTGCCGAATGCAACAAATTCCTTGGATAAGGTAACGTTTGGGTTTATTGCTTCAAATCACATTATCAAAAAATTCACATGAATTTTACACTATGGATTTGTTTGTATCAATTACTATCACTATGAATATTATTAAAGCTATTATGAATATAGGTTTTGACGATTCTTCCTAACATATTTGGTTTAAAAATGGAATAAGTATAATTTCTCCAAAAGGGTTAATGAGTTTGATAGAATAATATTTTTGGTAAAAAAATTATAGGGGATTCCGATTAATCAATTTCATTCTAGTTGAAGGATAGTAATAGTTATTTTTAAAATATTAGCAATAGATGTCATTACCACTGGCATTCATTTCTCTTCCTGATTTTCCTAAACCAAACCTCCCCCCGAGTATCCTAATGAAGGTTTTCAAAATCTCTTTTTTTTTATAATTTAAATTCTATAATAAATGTAGAATTTTTTACATTCATTTGTACATGATCAATCAAATTATGCATCGAAGAGCCAAGTCTTTAAGGTTAGAAAACGTTATGACTTCATCCCATGTCAAAAAGACCATAAAATTCTATGTTGTAATTTTGTGTAAAATATAATCACGATAAATTTATAATTTAGGATCTAATAGCCCTAGCACAATCATAATCTTTTTCTTGATTGAGGGTTTTCAATCTTTTATGGTTTTGAATTGATGAATCAAAATAAAAATATAAAATTATAATTGTTCTTCTTGGAAAGGAACACAACAAAAATGAGAAAGGCACATGGTGCTTTGCTCATGCTACTATATTGTTTGGGTAAAACACAACCAAAAGGTTGGCAAATGTTCCACATTTTCAGGCACCAAGAAAGTGTTAATGACTTTGCCCTGTTTTTATCTCTTTTTAACCAAAACAAGATGCATCAAATCACTATCCTATTACCAAAAAAAAAAAATGTATATATATATACTATCTTAGAGGAACAATCAATGGAGATATTCAAGTCACCAATTCAAGCCAAATCTTGGTATAATATTTAGAGACCGTGAAATATTTATTCAACCATTTTTTTTTCCCTTTTTTCTCCTTCAGTGTTTGGGGCACTTAGAGGAATAGATACGTTAGAGTTTTTTCTTTCTTGATTTTATAAAAATAAGCGTAGCTTAATCAAATATAGAATTTTGGCCTAAAAAATAGTCAACCAATATTAGATTCACAAATTCTGTCTGTACTTGTACTCCGAAGGCAAGCTTAAGAAGAGACTGAAATAATTTCCAGTTAATAAGAAAAAAGTACTGTAATACACAAGCATATTTTATCTTTGATGCTTTAGGGGTTTTTTTTTTTTTTTTTTAACAAAGCATAGCTTTGAAACTTATGTTGTTAAATGCAATCTATTAAAAACATTGTGCCCTGTTGAGATGAACACAACATTTTTTTTCGAATTTGCACACCAAGAATGTCTCTCATTTATGTCTAGGCTCCAACTCTTAGCATATAGTATTAGATTAGTTGATATATAGTAAAATCTAATTATCTTTGAAAGGAGAGCACTTTTATATGGTGACCTTCTTTTGTATGTTGATCTCTTTTCATTTTATTTATTGAAAAGTACTTCTTACTCTTACGTTCAAATAGTAGTAGTCAAAACAGTTTCTCATCTTTTTGTTCCAATATTCCAATTATCACATTAGTAATTAATCTCATTCATTAACCACAAAAGTTTTAGAATTTTATACAAAGCAAAATTTTGTCTTTCTTAATAAAGAATGTACTACTCCATTTTCATTCAATCAGCTATAGCTATAAATCAGGTATTTATTCACTATCCTTTCCGATGAATTCATCTAATCATAATTATAAATCAATAAATCAGGCATTTATTCACTATATTTTTCAATAATTTTAAACTTATAATTTTCATGCTTTCTTTGTAAGGCTTTTACAATTATTACATATTCTACTTGTATTTTTCTATGCTTATTTTCTATGCTTTTTAATGCTTTCTTTGTGTGCTTTTTTTTTTTTTTTCAATCTACGACTGCTATTAATGAATTAAGACCAAGGTTTAGTTTAATGATCTCTCCTTTTACTCTTTCAAATCTGTGAAAGAATTCCCCCTCTTAGGCCATAACTTTCAAGAAAAAGGAAAAAATAACTAATTATGTGACTAATTCAAAATATATTTCCATATTTCTGACATTTTATTAACAAAACAATATGTATAATTATTTTAATTTTATAAGTCAATATAACTTCTCAAACTTAAAAAATATATAAATTAATATTTTTTCAACTTCACACGTATCGAGTGTGTCAGCATCAATATATAATTAATTAATTAATTAACTAACCATTACATGATTCATTGTCATTTTCTTTTTCCTATGCAGCAAATCATCAAAAGTTGTTATCCATGTCACTGAAAGGCTAAAAATTTTGAAGGGTTTGAAACATGAATAGGCCATAACCATGCCCTTATGTGCATCAAATTTTACCCCTTTTGACACGGATAAAAATGAATCGAGTAGAAAAAGGAGAAATAAGCAATACAACTGTATGTGTATTGTGGAATTCTTTATAGACCAATCTGCTAATTCTTAAGTTTCGATTAGTTAAACGGCCTACATAATTAGTACACTACTCTACAGGATTGATATAACCTGGCACAATTAAATCGCAAGAGTATTTTGAAAGTTGCAAACTAGTAGCCTATTTACTAGTAAAATAGTAGTCTTATTTTTTAAATATCATTATAAGTTGAGTAGATTTTTTTCACTATATTCCCGGTTTTTTAAGTGCAGACTTCAAGAAAATTCGCAATAAAAATTTTGGTACCATTCTAATTTCAGAAAATAAAAATAAAAAACAATAAGAAGAGCTGTAGGAGTTTGCGTTATCTTGACCACATTTCCTTGTTTGGTATTCAGAACTAATGCTGTTAAACTCACATGTGTTCATGTTCTTATTTACTCTGTAAGCTGGGCTCAGAGTGAGAACAGTAATTAACAAGTTAGCCTGGAACATTAATCCACCAATAAACATTTTAGGGGGTGAAAAAGGGACAAAATTACCTCAACTTTATGAGTTTTTTCTTGATGACATATTACCTTTTTTGGCCAACAAGGGTTACTAAAACCTAACTATTTTATTATAGGAAAGACCACCATAAACGAACAATTAGACAATAGTTTAAAAAACATTGACCTTGCTTTCCTTTGTTGTATATAAAGGCTGTAAGGTAAGATTAGAAAAAGAAAAAGAAAAACCATTACCAAAGAAATAAAATGTTAGGAAATCAGCATTAATCAGCAGTGAACATAAAGGAAAAGAAAAAGCAAATAGCCCCTTTATTGTTAAAAGAAAGAAATATAAAAAAAAAATCAATTTTCTCTTCATGCAAATGGTCTATTAATATGAAGATGTGAAAATTAACTTGGACGTTCAAAGAGTAATTGTTATTTTTTGAAACACCATTAGAAGTATAATTTATTTGAATCTATTTTTGGAACATATGATTCGGGAATCTTACGGATACAATACTATTTTCCCTCAAGGCGAAAAATCATTGGCGTCTTCATTTTCCTCAAAGAAAAAATAAAGAACAAATTAGCCGCTTCATTAATTACTGAAACATCTTGGTGTTATTAAATCGTAATTCTTATCCAACCACTAAGAATGTCAAAAGATTCTCCATGTACAAAAATATTCATTAAGTGTCATAATCTTCCGCAATTTCTGCACTAATTCCTCAACTTAAATTTCCTTTTCTTCTGGTGAATTTTGTTATGTGTTCTCTTCTATATAAGCGAGTGTGCGCGCAAGCATGCATTTGGACGGAAAAGGCAATCACTCTTCAGTTGTTTTAGACATTTAGCTTTCCTTGTATGATTCAGACCTATTCGAATGTTCTTAAAAGTTTTTCAGTTCACTCATTGATAATATGTATATGTGTGTATATATGTGTGTCTGTGTGTGTGTATATATTGTTCTATCTCCGATTGTTCAATAATTTGACAGAGTGATTCCAAAAATGGACAATCATAATGTGCTATAGAGTGTTCAATTCTTATGCTCGATACAATTGGATTTGTAATCCATAGACCAATAAAGAAAGTACGTAGGTGGTGTGAGGATAATGGTGATGTTGTTATTCAAGAACTTTCTTGAAGTGGAGCTGATATGGGGATTGCACTTCAAAAAGAATTTGACCATCATTTCAGATTTGGCGTTCTTTTACATTAAGAAATTTATTTGAGTTGAGAGACAAAGTAAGTTGTACCATACACAAGTGCAATAACCTACATAAATAGAATAACGCAAATAATGGACTGCGTTAATCTAATTGACTCCATCTAGTTCCAATGCAAAAGTAGAAGTTCACTTTTATGCATGAACTATTAATATGTTACTCAGAGTTGTTCTAAGTATTGTCTTTGGATAATTAGATATGAATCCAATTACGTGATTAGTTAGTTTAATATAACAGTAAATTATATGGAAATAACCGTCTTTTTTGTATGATGACCCTGCACAAATATTAGCAATACTCACCAATTAAATTATGGCCTCTCTACAAAAGATTAATGTTGAAGTTAGGGCTGGCTTTCAAGAATTAGATTTACACTTTCTAAAACTTTTTACTTTTGTGCAACTCTTAAAGCTTTACAACACTTCCATGTAACAAAGCTTTCTCAAATATTTTAGATGATATATTGTTAACATACCAAGAATTTTCCACTTGAACAAGAGTATATTCAATAAATTATTCAACGAAGTATGTTAAACAAGGACAAAACAAAAGAAGTTTTTATCCATGGTAACTTTTAGAGGGCTACAGGAGCTTAAATCTACGACTCTAACAACCAGATTGTCTGATGTGGGACTTTTTTCTTTTTTGACAATTAGGGAAAGGAAAAGGAGAAGACCACTTACTCAACCTCAATTGAAAGGAGGAATGAGAAGTTACCAAGGCTTTTGAAGTGGTTTGTGAGATTAAGTTTAGATTTACTTCTCATTCCTCATTTCAATTGAGGTTGGGTAAGTGGTCTTCCCCTTTTCCTTTCTCCAATTGTCAAAAAAGAAAAAAGTCCCACATCAGACGATCTGGTTGTTAGAGTCGTAGATTTAAGCTCCTGTGGGCCTCTAAAAGTTACCATGGCTTTTGGAGTGGTTTGTGGGGTTAAGTTTAGGCTTACTTCTCATTCCTCCTTTCAATTGAGATTGAGTAAGTGGTCTTTCCCTTTCCCTTTCCCCAATTGTCAAAAGAAAAAAGTCCCACATTGGATGATCTGATTGTTAGAGTCATAGATTTAAGCTCTTGTGGCCTCTAAAAGTTATCATGGCTTTTGGAGTGGTTTGTGGGGTTAAGTTTAGATTTACTTCTCATTCCTCCTTTCAATTGAAGTTGAGTATCTAAAAGTTACCATAGCTTTTGGAGTGGTTTGTGGGGTTAAGTTTAAATTTACTTCTCATTTCTCTTTTCAATTGGGGTTGAGTAAGTAGTCTTCCCCTTTCCTTTTTCCCAATTGTCAAAAAAAAAAAAAAAAAGAAGTTTTTATCCAGAAACAAGAAAATGCCGAAAGGGCTTTGACTTAAAATTTTTTGAATTGTCAAATTCCTATCAATTGAGTCCTTTTCCTTCTTATGGCATCTCCTCTCTCTCTCTCTCTCACTCTCTCTCTAGGGAGTTTGCAATGATTGATAATTTATTCCTTCAAATATTAATGCACGCCACAAAGCAATAGCAACAAGACTTTGTATGAGAATAAATAGAGGCAAAATCCAATGCAAATCTGAACAAATTTTCACTATGTGGTGAAACAGAACGCTTAGTACATTGCCTCAGAAAAAAAAAAGCAAAAGGATTCATCCATGCATGCACGATAACAGGAAACTACAAAAATAGTAATCTTTTTTTTTCCCCCTTTGTTTTCTCTCATGAGAATAGAATGCACAAACAGCCAGCTCCTTATCTTTAGACAACATGGGATTCCCCAATCCATCTTTAGCATCTTCTTGTTCTGTGGTGATCTTATGCTAGGCGTAAATTCTTTCAAGTCCAGATTGATGAAAAGTTGAAATACAGCATGAGATAGATGACTTGATGACCTGTATCTTTTTTGGATTTTCACATTTTCTGCTTCTTGTTTACCATATTGGCATCTTATCCCTTTGGAAAAATATTATCAACATCCACCTTTGCATCTAGGCATGTTTTATGGCTTAGGTTTTAGATCCTTTTCACCTCCGGTCTCTGAACCTCAGTTTATACAAAAGCAAAAAGTGCCAGATTCTTCTTTTGAATTCCTCACTTTGGCATCTTTTCTTCTTTTTAGGTGCTAGGCAGAGGGTACACATACCCTTTTCTGGTAGTATTTTTATCTTAACTACAATCCCTTCTTGGGGGTACCAAGATTAATTCATTCTCTCTCTCTCTCTCTCTCTAACTTTACATGCTTATGAGGTTAATCGCACAACTAAGGAATCCAACTGCAATGATAGAAATTTGTGACGCTCCATCTTTCACGATTTGCTGGTCTTTCCTCTAGAACATATGCGTATTCTCTGTATTCAAGGCTTGCACAAAAAAAAAAAAAAAGATTGACTTCTTAGCCAATGAATGAATGGATCAGTTATTGACTCCTTAGCCAAAAATAGAAGATTGGGTTTTATTATTTCATATCAAAGGAATTTCAAAATTAATAAAAAAAAAGTAATGGTGACGCGAAACTCTATGATAAAATGTAAATTTTCTCAAGAATCTACTAAAATTGGTTGATAACTTATCACTTACTTAAAGTCACAATTTTTACAGCATCACCTTGGTAAGAATGATGAAGACGTTATGAAAATGTGTATAATCTAAATTGTTAGAAATGAACATTGAACACTTATTTTTATGTCAAAAGCTATGCAAGAGGGAACTTCTACCATGGCAAAACAAATTTAAGATTAATATATATATGATACTTAATGGGAACTCACTTAACTTAATGCATCAGCCACTTGGAATTTATTATGTACTAAAATGGCAATTGGGCTATGGCAGACTCAAGTAAATGCTATACGAGGGAGTTCTCAGAGAGTCCCTACAGTGAGGATTTCCACTCTTAGCTTGCTTTTTGCACCAAACAAAAGCACCAAAACTCCATATCCTTTGGTTAGATTTTTCCTGTGTGTGACTCTTCTAGCATCAAGTAAAAATGAAAATTCCCAGGCCAGCCGCTAGCAATGCCTGGTAGATAACGAAACCCAAGAGTCAGATTCGCCGTGTATGGCAAACTTTTTCGCTCAAGGTGAGGAAGAAGTTGTTGGTCGGTGGCAACATTGATAGGCAGAATTCTGCGGCATCAAAAGGGACATGAAAAATAGTAAATTTTAAAGAAAATTTATAAGTGAGTACTTCAGGTTGAAAATTAACATATTTCTACAAAATTTATCACTCTTTTACAAAATGCTAATCATTTTTTTTATCTCATCGACACCACAGTATGATCCAGTTGATAGAATGATTGTAATTTGCTAGAGCTTTGTCCGCTTTCATGCTTTTGCAGCACCCTCACCCGGTCACGTGGTGAGGTCTTGTTTTATTCTGTATTGTCATGTGTATGCCGGTCATGCATGCTCCTTTTGGGGACCATGGCATTAGAGCTAGAATATCCCAGCGAATAAAAATCAAGAAATTAATGTCTTGGAGGATTTAATGGCAACTAGCAAGTAAGAATGACTGGTTGAAAGTCCAACTACAGCCAGGAGCAAGTATCAATTGTCCAACTAGGCTACATATTGCATGCATGCAGCTGTTCACCGTGCATGAACTGCGTTCAACTTTTAACAGAAATTGTGCCCTCTCAGACTCACTCCAAATCTTCTGTCTGATTTTTGGTCAAATTATATTTAAATATAAAATTACATCGTATTAATATGAAACTATACGAATTTATATATATGAAATTCTCTGTATCACTCTTTTCAGTACCAATTAAGTGTCGTTCCAGAAACAACAGTCATATTACCCTTTCATCATGTTATTTAATTTTAACACAGGAATTACTCTCTCACTAGGAATTTGTTTTGAGAGTGGCACTTAGTTGACACTAGGAAGAGTGGCACTCAGTTGGTACTAGAAAGAGTGGTGCAAAGAATCCCATGTTGTGTCATTTTGTGCTACAATGTAATTTTATATTATACACATTTAGATGCTATTAGAATTAAACAAAAAATTTGTACTGCCTCCAACCGGACCAAAAAAAACAAAGGTACGGTACAGCACGCATTAGATTTGTCTAGCCGGTGCAAGAAAAACACACATTAACAGAGTTTTCAATTGTTAATTTATTGAAAATGAGACAAGTTATAGTAAAGTAACTGATTAAAGACAAAGAGAAGCAATTAGTGTGGATGGGTATAAACGAGTGTGCACTCATGGAAACAATGACGGAACTAGGAGAGGGCCACCAAGCTTTTAAAAATTAGAAACCTAATTTTTAAAAATCCTCTCTAAAGCAAATAAAAGTTTTTCAAAAAATCTTGCAGAAATTAAAAGTTTAGCCCCTTACAAAAATTAATTTTGTATTACATTAGAAAGCTTAGGCATTTAGCGCTCAAGGTAGAATTTCTGGATCTGTCCATCAAGGGAAGTCTAATTCCACTGGAGATGTAAATAATTTTTATAACTTATGAGGCGTTTAGTTCAGAAAAATCAGAGAGGAAAATGAGTGTCAATAATAATAGCACACTCATTATTGATGTTTGAAAAATAATTATGATTATCATTCAATTAGAGTGAAAATGATTATTTGGGATCCTATAATTCTCCAAAAATATTATTCTATCAAACTGATTAACTCTTTTAAAGGAAATGATATCTATTTCATTACTAAACCAACATGTTAGAAGGAATCATCAAAACTCCTACTCATAGTAGAGTTAATGATATTCATAGTAATAGTGATTAAGGAATTTGAGCCAAACGACTCCTTAATCTCTTTTTTTCATTTTTTATTTGTAAGAGTTTTTTTGTTCAACGTTTTTTACTTCAAATTTTCTTCCCTTTCTTTTGTGTAAGATAAACGCACTGAAGTCTCTTAAATTTGATAAATAAATAGTTTTAGAATAGCTTAAATTTGCACACGGAAAAACAATAAATTATAATTTAATTTGATATTAAAAAATATTTGGAAATATTGACGTTGAAGCTTTCTTGCACTTTAGCGTTGAAGATGTACTTGATAAACAGAGAGACCTCCTTTAGATTTTACGCAACTCGGCCATCTGTTTTTCCTTTTTAGTTTTAAACTAATTAGTCCCAAATAAAAAAAAAAGAAGAAGAAAAAAAGATTTAGCCTATTTTTGTTCTTCATATCTTATCCAGTTCAAAAATATTTGGCTTGACAATAAATTTGATTTTTCAGCGAAAATCACATGCAAAAAGTTAATTGTTCTTTGAAGTAATAAAGTAACGATTCCTTAATTCTTTTAGTAATTTGAAAACCAACTATTGCATTTATCTAGGGTTAATTACATTTGCCCTTGAAAGAGGCATGACTAGCTAACATTTTGTCCCTTGAATGTTAAAAAAAAAAAAGATATTGCACTGAAGCCTTTTGAGTTAATTTTTTTTAATTAACCTCATTTTATATAAATTATTGACCTCATTTTATTGCATGTCTATTGACATATATATCCATAGGCGTTAAAACTTACTTTTTTTTCCTAGTTTATTTCATGCATGTGCATTAGGCTCAAACAATACGTGTTTATACTTATGATTTTAAAAATTAATATTTTAAAAAATACCTTATACATGCTTTTCAGCTAACTATATAAAAGACATAAAATTTTCATCATATTATATTTCACGAATAATATTTCAATTTTTGGCAAATATTTTAAAATTTGCATAATAGTAATGACATATGTTTCGTGTTATATACAAAGCAATAGAGATTTATATCTAAACTTTTATACGTGTGTGTGTATTACACACACACACATGTGAAACCAATAAGATAATAAAATTTAAATTATTGTGGTATCTCATATATAAAGAAAAGAGTTAAAGTTGATATTAATATAGCCTAATGTATTAAATATAATGTATGTCTCATACACAAAGAAAACAGTTAAAATTGATATTAACGTAGCATAATGTATTAAACATAATGTATATCTCATGCACAAAGAAAAAAGTAAAAATTGATATTAATGTAGCATAATCTATTAAACATAATGTATATCTCATGCACAAAGAAAAGAGTTAAAATTGATATTGACATAGCACAACCTATTAAACATAAGATATATCTCATGCACAAAGAAAAGAGTTAAAATTGATATTCATGTTATTTAATATATTAAACATTTTACATTAATTAAAATTCCATCATCTTACTGGTTATATATATATATATATATAAATTTTAAATATAAATCTTTGTTGTTTTGCTTCTAGTGCGAAAGATATGTCATTACTATTATACAAATTTCAAAATCTTCACAAATTGAAATATTATTCATGAATTATAACATGAAAAATATTTTTATTTATTTTATATGGTAGTTAGAAAACATATAAAAGTGTTTTTCAAAATATTAATTTTTTAAAATTATACGTATAAACGCAAATTATACAAGCATGATAGACACAGAAGAAATAAATAGAAAAAAAAGTAAGTTTTAGTGTCTCTGTGTGTGTGTGTGTGTCAATTGACATGCAATTATAAGGACAATTTAGACTTTTAACAATTCATACAAAATGAAGTTAATAAAAAATATTCTCACTCAAAATCCTCTATTCCCTCCCCCCCCCCTTTTTTTAGGCATTAACTCAAAATCTTTGTTCAAACTATGCCATCTGTTAGAACTCTCTAGAGTGCTAAAGTATTTTCTTTCTCCCTTGTTGACTAAGGGTGCATACATCCAACATTCACCTTTTCTGAGTTTCAGTTCATCAGAATGTCTAATTCAATTCAAGAAATTATTCATCAAATGCAAAATGTTCATTTTCAAGTGGAGAAGGATGAAGCCATCGAAGTTAAAAAAGAAGAAATCTGACAAGGCATATTAGACTGTTCCAACAGTTGCTATGGGAAATTTATTGCAGCTAAGGAAATCAATTTAAGAGGGCTTCGAGGAGCATTAACTAAGGCTTGGAAAAATCCTTCTATCAAAGTTTTCAGACTTCAGTCAAATTTATATCAGTTCTTCTTCTCATCAAAGGAAGAACTTATGCGCATCATGACCAAAGGCCTTTGGAACATAGATAATAACCTGCTTATTGTTAAGCAATCGAGGCAAGGTATAGCAGTGGAGCAAGCGGATTTTGGCAACACTCATTTCTAGATGAATATCATTGGTCTTCCAAGAGAGTGTTATACCAAAGAAGTGGCAAAGAAAATTGCTAGCTCATTCAAGAAGGTAACCAACATCCAACTGCCAGAAAAAGGAGACAGTGGAGAAAGATTTATATGGATAAGAGCTTTGGTAAATGTCAGACAGCTAATTCGAAGAGTAGTGAAAATAAAAAGGGATGGCTCTTCGGAACTCATTGCTATCATCAGGTATGAGTGACTCCCAATATTCTGTCACAAATGCGGTATCATGGGGCACATTGGTAGAAGTTGCGATCGCCCAGGAAATGTGGTAAGCCAGGATTCTGGACTCTGGCTAAATACAAATATTATTTCCTCAAGATGTGTTTGGCTGGAAAAGATTGAAAGCATAAGCGAAACTCAATTACAACCGGAGGTGGAAGATGGAGGAACATAGATACAACATA
This sequence comes from Mitragyna speciosa, assembly GCA_024721245.1. Lineage (NCBI taxonomy): Eukaryota > Viridiplantae > Streptophyta > Magnoliopsida > Gentianales > Rubiaceae > Mitragyna > Mitragyna speciosa. The sequence continues at coordinate 7,642,209 of CM045554.1, forward strand.
ATCATGACCTTGCCAGAGAAGAACGTGAGGAAGGGGATCGAGAACCTAACGTGACAGTTAGGCTGGAGAATAGGCCTAACGTTGATGCAACTACACATGCTAATTCAAATATAGATGAAAGGGTAGAGCCTATTCAAGCCCAACAAATGGTAGACAGGGCCCATGAGATTTCTCTCCTAAGCCCACTATCCATCCAACTTTCAAGCTTAGAGCAAAATCAGATAGCAAGGCATGAGGTAAGGGTCCAAGACGAAATCTTGGGCTGGCCTCATACCAGTGAAGGACTGCAACAAAGGGATGTTAAACAAGAAGCTCAAGCAATAGCAAGGCTGCAATTAATTGTAATGCCAAGTGGGAGGGCAAATTTGCATGAAGATATAGATTAGGCCCGCACAACTCCAACGACAAGCAGAGAAGCAAAAAGAACCTGGAGCCCTGATGAAACTGAAGAAAGCTGTTTGGTTACAAAGGAGAAGAGAATCAAGGTTTCAAAATATGATTTATCGACGGTGGCTGCAGTGCAACATCACCGGGAGCCATGATCGCCTTGGTTTGGAATTGCTGGGGGCCTTGGAACCCTCGTGCAATTCGTGCCCTTAGCAATCTACTGAGGGCTCAAGTTCCCTCTTTGGTTTTTTTTTGTTGAAACAAAGCTTCACGAAAACCAAATGAATAAAATTTGACTCAAAATGGGTTTTGAAAATGGTTTTTTTGTTGAAAGAAAAAACAGAGGTGGAGGTTTGGCCTTAATGTAGAAGGATAGTCTCGAAGTGATCATACAAAGCTTTTCAGAGGGCCATATAGACTATGTCATTAAAGCAGAAGGAGAAAGAGTGTGGTGGAGATTTACGGGTTTCTATGGTAACCCAATTACAAGCCAACGAAAGTTCTCTTGGACCTTGCTGAAAAGGTTAGCAAAGACAAGCTCACTGCCGTGGATATGTGTTGGAGATTTTAATGAAATTACTGATGTGTCTGAAAAATGGGAGAGGGGGGGACCAGAATGCCATAGTAGTCAAATTCAAGCTTTTAAAAAAGCTATTAATGAGGCAGGGCTACGTGATTTGGGCTACACAGGAGCTAACTATACATGGACCAGAGGACGAAATCACATAACCAAAATTCTGGAGAGGTTAGATAGAGCTTTGGCGACAGCTTCCTGGTGAGCAATGTTCCTAATGACAAAGGTTAGTCATCTTTCCTCGTCACATTCCGATCATGTACCTCTGAAAATTACCATTGCCAAAGAATTGAACATGGCTTTGAATGGTCAGAAATTTCAAAGGAACCCAAAATTTGAGATTATGTGGATGAATGAAGAAGAACGTGAGAAGATCATTAGGGCAAACGACGGGAGGAGGTATTGATCCTACCCAGACAGTGGCAATTTAAAACAAGAGGGTTCTACATGAATTATCTAGATGGGGTAAAAGAAAGTTTGGTAATATCAGGTTGAGAATTGAAAAAACAAAAGAAGCATTGGAATCAATGAAATGCAACCCTGCTTACTCCGTTTGTGAGGAAATTAAGATCAAGGAAGAACTGGATAGACTGTTGGATCTTGAAGAAAAATTCTGGATGCAAAGAGTTAGACAAAATTGGTTGACGAGTGGCGATAGAAACACTCGATACTTTCACCAAAAAGCCAACCAAAGAAAAATAAGAAATAGTATTGACCAACTCCAAGATAGTAATGGTGAGTTGATTGAAGGGGACAAGGCTTTGGAAGATCATATTGTGGATTTTTTCAAAAACCTATATAAGTCGAATGGTATTTCAGAGTCTTTAGCTGATGGCTTAAGTGGCTCCTGCATCATAGAACAAATGAGCAATGAGCTGTCCAGGCAGTTCACAGAAGTAGAAGTACATGTAGCATTAAAATAAATGAATGCCTGGAAAGCTCCAGGGCTGGATGGTCTTCAAGTAGGCTTCTACTAGGACTACTGGAGTTTGGTGGAGAAAGATATAACCCGAATGGCTTTGCATTTCTTAAATGGCCAAGGCTCACTAAAGGATATAAATCAAACTACCATTATTTTGATCCCGAAGGTCAAAAAAACTTGTAGGATAGAGGAATATTGGCCCATCAGCCTTTGCAACGTCTCGTACAAAATTATATCAAGGTGTTGGCTAGTAGATTACAGGAGGTGATGCCATATATAATTGATGAAGCATAAAGTGCACTTGTGAAAGTGAGACAAATAACAGACAATGTGATAGCTGCAGTTGAAGTTTTTCATTGGCTGCATAATTTAAAATCAGGAACTAGGAAGTTTTTTGCTCTAAAACTAGACATGAGTAAAGCATTTGGTAGAGTTGAGTGGAGTTTTCTTGAGACAATGATGAGAAACTGTGGGTTTCCCCGTTTTTTTATTTTGCAGATTATGGAATGTGTCAAATCAGTCTCCTTTACTGTTGCCATCAATGGTAAACACACTAAATGTTTCGAGCCTACTAGAGACTTAAGACAAGGAAATCCGTTGTCTCCATACTTGTTCATTTTGTGTGCTGAAGGATTATCCAGATTGATCAAAAATTTTGAGAGACAGGGATTATGGGAAGAAAGAAGAATGGGTAATCAGGGACCTCACCTTACGCACTTACTTTTTGCAGATGATTGTGTTGTCTTTGCAAAAGCAAACAAGGAACATGTAAATCAAATCTAGATACTTTTGCAGAAGTATGAACGATGCTCTGGACAAAAGGTCAACCTCAGCAAATCCATAGTTTATGGTAGTAGAAATATTGATAATGAAGAGCTGCACTTGCTTGCGGAAGATTTGGGGGTTATCACTGATGATGGCAAAGGCATTTATTTAGGTTTGCCATATATGATAGGTAGGACACAAAAAGAGATCTTTTCTTTTGTGAAAGACAAAGTTCGAAATAAGCGGAAAGGATGGAAAGAAAAGATACTGTCACAAGCAGGAAAGGAAATTTTAATTAAAGCAGTAGCCCAAGCAAATCCTGCCTATGTTATGTCCTGCTTTCGTTTAAGCAAATCCATTTGTGATGAATTGACAGCTACGATTAGAGACTTCTGGTGGGGTACGAATGACAAGGATAGAAAAATTTGTTGGCTCAGTTGGGGTCAAATGTGCAATCGGAAGACAGAGGCAGGAATGAGGTTCAGAGACTTTGAGGCTTTTAATACTACTCTTTTAGCCAAATAGGGCTAGAGATTGTCGAAGATACCTAATTTTCTTTCTTCCAGAATATTGAAAGGAAAATACTTCCCTGATGCTGATTTCGAACAGCTCTACTTGGGAAGAATTCATCTTTCCTCTGGAGAAGAACTGTTGGGGCTTGATCTTTATTGCAGGCAGGTTTGAGGTGAAGAGTAAGGAGATGGGATAGCTTAAATATCTGGGATGATCCTTGGTTGCCGCAGCCATTCAGTTATCGAGTTCTTCGTCTGAAAAAACATTTGTACCCTGATTTAAAAGTCTATGACCTGATTGATCAATCTTCATGTATATGGATGTCACGATCCGAACCTAAAGGCCATGACCGGCACGTAGCTTGAGGTGGAATAAACCGTCCCAAACCACGTAAGCCTTAAACTTTCCTCTAAATTCTACCAAAATTTCGGCAGCATCTCCTCTGCATTTGGACCTTTCCCAAAAATTTAAAAATACCTGCACAAGATTTCAGCCAGCCCAAACATTTCCAATACATTCACAATACATTATTTTATCTCATTCGCAAGTCATCAATCATTCATTTCCACCAGAAAAAAAAATTATGCCATAAGAACTTCATATATTTCTATATAAACATCCCAAGGTTCATAATTTACAACCAACGGAGCAACTATGCCAGAAATAATATTTACAATACCAAATATTGCATCACATGGCCATAAGTGTAGAATAATACTTATATTATCCTACACCCGGAACAACAAAAATAACCGGGTAATACCTCTGAATTGAATGGCTATAAGATTCTCCTTTTTGTTCTAACTCCTGCACTTTCTACAAAATACTGAAAAATATTGAGGGGTGAGTTTCACACTCAGTAAGCATAATACCTATTATAAACAATTGTAAACAATTTAATTAAAATCATCACTTATGGTATAAAATCTATATAGTCGTCACATATGATATAAAACAATCAATAAAATCACATTTTTGTTCCATAAATAATTTTGATTATTTCTCAAAGTCACAACTATGCAGAACCTACTATCCCCCGAAGGGTAACTCTGTCCCCGAAGGGCTATCCCCCGAAGGGTAACTCTGTCTCTATTCCTCGAAGGGCTATCCCCCGAAGGGTATACTATCCCGCGAAGGGAGGGAATCACTGCGGACATTCCCTAGCCGGCATACTAGGTGCACCCAGACTAACAATAACCCTGTTAGTTTTAGTTAGCTCTGCATAGAGTTACTTTCAAATCATTTTCACAACTAAATTCTTTCAACTTTATTTGACAAAAATCATTGTCACAAACAACCATTCACCTTCTCATTCTTTAATGTTAAAACTTTAACAATATATAAAACATATTTTTGAAAAACGTCAAATATATTATCTTATACACTCAACGTAAATCATTCACCATTAAATACTTTGCAAACTCATTTAAACTTTCATGTACAAAATAAATCACTTTGTATGCATTTCTCTCAAAGTACATCCATTTGTCAACATATGGGATACTTTAAAATATCTACAAAATTCTTTGCAAGCAAGATATCGTACTAGTGATTCATAATATGCATTACACTTACCTCAATTAGACTATGCACCAAAAATTTCGGAGTAGAGTCTCCTTCTTAAGCGGCTTCCTCCGCCACTTGCTCTCTTGAATCTATTATATAACATAACCATAAAAAATTAACCACTAAAAATATATTAGAAAAATAATACTTTAACTTTGATTTAACCCCAAGGCTTAACTCAATCACTTACCCATCTTACATGGCCTAAACTATAATCAAATCTCAACTTTAATTTCCTAAATCAACTTTTTCCTCCTCTTACTAGAAATTAACACCATAATAAAACTATTAACTCTAGATATACCAAGAAATCATTTTTCTCTAAATTTTCCTAAAATTTCCTAAACTCTAAAATTCTATCTACTCAATTTCTATTCCATGCATGCTATTATTTCTACCAAAAACATCACATACTTATCATAATCTATTTAATAAACAAGATTTAAGCATAAAGATTTACCTTATTTAGCTAAATCCAAATTTTTTTTCCTTTTTCTTCCTCTTTTTTTTTTCTTCTTTTCTTCCCTACTTCTCTTCTCTCTCTCTCTCTCTCTCTCTCTCTCTCTCTCTCTCTCTCTCTCTCTCTCTCTCTCTCTCCTGCTGGCCGGACCTCTCTCTCTCTTTCTCCCCTTTCTTCTTCTTCTTCTTCTTCTTCTTCTTCTTCTTCTTCTTCTTCTTCTTCTTCTTCTTCTTCTTCTTCTTCTTCTTCTTCTCTCTTTCCTTTTCTTTCTTTCTTCTCTCTTTTCTTTTCTTTCTTTCTCGCTGCTTCTTTCTTTCACTTTGCAGAAAATTCTGCCTGCTTCTTTTGAAAAAATATCCCACCGACTGCCAGTTTTTTTTTAGAGGCCAAATGACCTTTTTGCCCTTTATTTATATTGGGTATTACAATGGAGGACTGAACTTTTACAGCGGCTATTTTTAGACCAGGAAGTGGAGCTTATACAGAAAATCCCTCTGTCTCCTTGGTGGCCTGATGATCTTGTCTGGCATTTCTCGAAGTCTAGAGAATTTGAAACGAAGTCGGCCTATCATCTTGCTAGGGATCTTAAATTTAACCTCGATGGTGGCGCTTCAGCATCAAGCAATCAACAGCAAAAAAATTTCTGGAGTAAGATTTGGCATTTAAAATTAGCACCCAGAATCAAAATGTTTGTTTGGCGGCTAGCTTCAGGAGCCATTGCAACAGGACAGAACTTGAAACGTAGATTGAAGGACAAGGCTTTCCGATGTGGCAGATGTGGATGGGAGCTCGAAATTGATTATCACATTTTTTTGAGTGTGAAGAAGCACAACAGGTGTGGGATATTATGGGATGGAGAAAGGAGATACGCATCCCTGGCATTACCAATTTTCAAGACTGGTTGGCATATATGTTTCAAAAGCAAGATTCTAACCCTATGAAGCTATTGATAATCCTTCTATAACTTATTTGGAAAAGCAAGAACCAGGAAATTTTTGAAGGAACCAATTGGGGATCACAGAAGATTTACAGCTATGGAAAAGCTCTTTTGGAGACGAAACAAACCAACAAAATGACTAATAGTCATCAAATCAGGCCAGAGATTCAAAGATGGAAACCTCTGCCTAAAGATCATTTAAAATTAAATGTCGATGGAGCTTTCACCAAAGAAGGGATCGGAATTGGGATCATCATCAGAAATGAAGAAGGACAACTTGAAGCTGTAGTGGTGGACAAACTTCAAAGTTGCTTTGATGCTGAACACGTTGAGACTCTAGCCATTTTGAGAGCTGTGTAGCTAGCTGAAGAATATGGTATAACCCATTTTGTTCTAGAAGGAGATGCAGCAAATTTTATTAACAAAATCACCAGAAAGGAGGAAGACTTATCAATGACTTGACATTTAATTGCTGGGATCAAAGCTTTGTTAGCTAGTTTTCCTAGTGTAATTGTTTCTCATGTTGGTAGGAAAAACAATGAACCAACCCACTTGGCAGCCAAGTTGGCTTTAGATTTTGGTCATAGCAAAACCTGGTTCATGGATTTTCCTAAAAATATTGTAACTGCCGTAAATGATGATTTAAGATAATGCATCTTATCTATTTATTTAAAAAAAACTATGCCATCTGTTCCAAAAATAAATTGCCGGGACCCGCTTTTCGTCGTGGGCCCTTTATTTTTGTCTATACGGCTGATGAATCTGCACACTCAACATTGTAATTTTTTTTCCTTCAGGACTCATTATTAATATTTTGTGCTTCTGCTCCAGACTCATTATTAATGTTTCGTGCTTTCTGCATAGCTCAAGTAGTTTACTTTTGTTCTCTTTTAGTATGAAATTAACTTTGCACATCCTATAAATAACAACATAATTCCCAAAATGAAAATCTCAAAGAAGTCGAACAAACCAGAAATGGAAAACTTCATATGCTTGACTCCAATTACCTTAGCTATCCATACACTAGTAGTTCCTAGTACCATATTCACAATCTTATAATCTAGTAGATATGTGTAAGGGTCATTGGCACTTACATTTTATTGACTTTCAGTAAGTATGGTGCCAATGACAAATAAACATGGGATGAAAATATTATTGCTATCCATATTTATTCTATATACAAATTATTTCCATATTATGATTTGTCTAAAAAATAAAGAAATTTTCCCTTCACAATTGTGAGTTTTCATTTGTTACGAAAACCGAGTCATAATTGACTAGACTGAGTCGTACCTAGGCGAATACAATATATTCTCATAATCCAACCTTCGGCATAAAATCCTTCAGTCGTATGAAAACATAGAGGATATTCTGTATCACTTTCTGAAGAAAAGGCATTAATATCCCCAAGGCAGTGCAAATAATAGAGACATTAATCAACTAACCATTATAAATTGATAATAATTGTGTGGATGCATTAACTAAATCAGGCTTGAGTTTGGAACTTGTCAAGATTCTTTAGAAGCTATCCGAAAAATTTTGGTGGCATATGTTATGGTAGTTTCATATGATAGATCTGTAAATATTTGGTGGGCTTTGCCATCCACTTGAATGAAAAATGAGTTTTTTTTTTTTTTGTGCTTCGAATTGTGAAAAATGAGTCTTTTTTTTTTTTTTTGTACTTTGAATTTTCTGTCTTGTAACTAATCTTTATTCCACCTGTTCGCCTGTATACATTTGACACGTGTATTAATTCACAATGTTTTTGAGAAGTTCATAAACTTTGCAAATGATTTTTGTAAATGCATATACGAATAAATACACGTGGCAACTATATAAAGGCAACGTAGATAAATGCTAGTTATAGGATAAACAATTCGAAGCGTTTATTTTGACTTTAAAATTATCTTTTTTATTTTATTATAAAACTTAGAAGATCTCTTGAATGAAAGAACTTCAAAAAATTACCGAAATGTTCATCTAAAACAAATTCACCCAAATATTAAACAAATTTTATTTAGTTGAATTATATGTAATGAACTAGAAAATAAAATGGGGAATCATTAGTTAAGTAAAATTAGTACAAGTATGAAATCACATAAAATTAAATTGACATGATACTATATAAGGAATATATAAGCTTCCAAATCTTATTATGCCGTGATTTATTTACTTAAATTTGTTTTGGAAAATTTTGTATGGAGTTTGCAAAATGAGATAAATTTTTGGGTTGAAATTGCATCACTTAAATTCTTTGATTGATGCAATGAATCATTGAGAAATAGTTTAACGACTTAATAGAACTATTTTATGGTTTGAAGACTAAATAAAAATGTTGGAAAAATTCAACAATTGTGATTGTATTTTTTATCCTCACTAATTCCCTATTGCATACTATAAGAAAAGGGTATTGGACTTAATTTTAATATTAAATTATGTATTTTTCCACTTTGTTTAGGCATTCAACTTTTCATCAAATGATCTATAAGACATGATGATATATCATAGGGAACTTTATGGCCTTTTTTTTTTTTCAATTGTTGATATATTATTTTCATTAGAAAGTGAAATGGTAACTTGCTAAAATACATTTTAATTTTTTTTTAGGACTAGAGATGAGAGGGCAAAGTCATTTTGCCATATGAAGTGTTTTACTCATTTTCCTATATATAGTCGAGATTTTTTATATCAGTATTCAAATTGAACATGTAATTAATTTTTCCTCCATACATATTTTGCTAAGCTCACATGATATAAAACTATTAGATGATTTATAGGACTAAATGGCAACCAGCTCTTAAAATGTTGTAAAATTTCCAAATAAAGATAGATGTCTTACTACATATAAAGGGGAAGACCACTAGGCTTGTGGTGTTTCTCCCCTTTTATCTTTATTTTTTTTAAATTTAAATGCATATTACCCACGTTAGCAATTGCCTATAATTATGAATAACCATAAATAACTACAAATTCGTATATCCTTATTTTATAGAATTTCTACATATCTATGCTTAATATGTAAAATGAATTTTCATGAAAATTAATTTTTACTAATAATCTTGTTACGTGTACGTATATTGAATATACCTTAATCACTAGTAACTATAAATGGGTCTAGTTGTTCGCATTTATCATTTGAATTTTAAAATTTGTTACCAATTGTAAGCAACAAACATTTGTTTGGTTCCATCATCAAAAGAAACCTACAAGCAATGTGATAGTAATGTGGATTGATGTTGAAAACAAAAAGGCACTATTTACATTTAGATGCTAATTTGAAAATGTAATTCGATAGCAAATTGAGAAATCTAAAATGTTTAGATAATAAAGCGGTTCTTGAAATCGAAAGTTAGACTAAAAAGATCAATTAATTATAGGGTTAATTCCAAAAACTCCCCCTAACGTTTTGATCAAAGTTGCAGTTTACCCCCAACCTATAATTTTTTTCACTTTATCCCCATTTTAGTCCACATCATCAATTTAATGTTTAAAATATTGTGAATTGACAAAAATGCCACCTTCTAAATAATTTTTTAAATTACAAATTCTTTTCTACTTTTATCTTTGCAACTTTATAGTCGAAAAAGAAAGAAATTGTCTAAAAAATTTTAAAACTTATTGCCCCTGAATTTATTTGATAGGCCTTAAATTCTTATCATACACTAAAATCTTGCCAAAAACTTGTGTTTAATAAATACTACAAGAATTTTGAAGGTCCAATTATTTAAGAACTTGTCCCTAAAAAATAAAATGAGTAAAGTAAAAAAATAGATTTTTTCTTGATAATGTTTAGTGAAAAGGTCTTGATATTTTTTAGAGTAAGGATCTTAACTTTTATGGCTGGTTTTAGGAATTTTGGACAAAAAGGAAAATAAAAAAATCTTAAAGAAAAAAACTGTGTTGTTTAGGAGTTCAAATAAAAAAAAAAGGAATGAATTTGAATATATAATGGAAATATATATATATTTCCATTATATATATACATATATTTCCATTTTATAGTTATTGATGGAAAGTATTGATAATTTGAAAAAAAAAATTGTTTAAGAGGCGGCATTTTTGTCAATTCACAATATTTTAAATATTAAGTTGATGAGTTGGATTGAAATTAAGGATAAAGTGAGAGGAATTAAAGGCTAGGGGGTAAAGTGCAAGTTTGACCAAACGTTAGGGGGATTTGCCCTTAATTATAACTTTTGATAGAGTGAACGGAGACATTTGACTATAACATGTTAGAAAAGAATGTATTTTCAAGGATGACAGAATGATTAAAATTCAAAAGGACCAATATTTTCACAATCAATTTTAAGAGAATAGAATTCAAAATAATTTAAATAGCACAATTATAAGTTTAGCAATGTGAACTTAAATCTTCACAAGTTTCTCCAAAAACAAACATAAAATTCATTATCTCTTCTTACAAAAATAAAATTCATTATCACTTCTTACTTTTGATCCAATCAAACCATATACAAAGTGGGAGGAAAGCGAAGTTTGGTGCAAGTTCTATGTTTAGCCGTTTGATTGGCAAGGTAAAATTGAATCTTCATAAGTTTTTCCAAAAAATGAAAAGTAAAATTTCACATTTCATCTTACTTAAAATCTAATATGATCTAAGAAAGTATTGCATATCGAGGGGTTACCTAACATTAAAAAAATAATAATAACAATAAGTTTTTTGTCAAAAGAAAGCAATAACTTATCACTTCCCTAAAAAAAAAAAAAAAGGACTCGCTTTTTGTCATCGTTTCGGCACTACATCATCTTTCTCTAATCTATTTATATGTGAAATGGGAGAAAGGAGATATTTGGTGTAACTACTTTTTGATTTCTCAAATTTACCATCATATTGACAGTATGATTCGGAAGACAAAATTAAATTTGCGAAAAACAAGTTCTACTACCTTACAGTATGGTACCTAAATAGAAAATTGTTCATTTTGGTGTACATTTGACCACTATTGTTTAACAGTTTGTGCATTACGAGTAATTTTGACACACATTACTTGTGTGTGCATATTAAATATGATGTATTCATCAATTTATTATGTGGCTCATTCTAATGAATGAATTTTTTGTTGATATCTAAATTCTAAAAGTATAAAAAGAGAGTAGGTATTCAAGTAATAAAAATTACAAATATAGTAAAGACATTTTAGAAATAACACAAAAGTGACATTAAACTTTGTCAAAAAAACTGTAGGATCCATAACTTCATGTTGTTAGTCGGAAAACTCTATTTAATTTGAACTCTCTCAATTTCCAGTTGAGAACCGGCAAACCGACTTGGCCAAAACCCAAAAAAACGAAACAAAGAGACGGATGTCTTTCCCCAGAATATTGTACTTCTCTCACTATTCCTAAAGAAGGAATTGTGTACTCATTCATATATTGATGTCTATGTTTTTTAAAGAAGTAAATTTGTGTTGATATTATGCATGGGAAGGAGATGTTAGGCATGTGATCGAATGGTAATTGTGTTTGTACCTTGTTGGTTTTCCGTGACATGAAGTGGAAACAATTTGGTGACCCTATTGCTTATTTTAAAAAGAAAGAGCAATTCTTTCACATTGGTCTCTTTGTAAAGTTTTCTAAATGCAATTTAGATGACTGGAAAATCTGTGGAAAGTTAAATAGTGCTTGCTTAGAGAAATAACCAAACAATTACTTCTTTTAAAACTTTAGTCTGTGTATTTTTTACCGAGATGTATCTTAATTGCCCAATTATGTGACGTTTGTTAGGGGATATTTCAGTTATAACTTTTGGTACGTGAGAATGGAACAGAATGGAAAGACTTTTCCACTTTGAATAGACCGAAAAATCTTTTCAGTTCATTATTTGATAACCCAAACCGGAATAGAATGTCATTCCTTTTTCCAAGGTTTAGTATAATTATATTTAGGTGTCAAAATAGAATAAAATATACATATTAATTTGACTTAATTATCCTTAATTCTTTGTACTAGAATATGTCATATTTTTATTTTGTTTGTTTGTGATTCTAAACCTACAAAAGACTTTAATATTTTTAATTTTAAAATGCTTAATATTATTGTTAATATTAAATCAATTATACTCTTTAATTAATTTAAAATTTTAATAATTATTAGCATTATAATTAAGAATGTGAAAAAATTAATATTAAAAATAGGAAGTTTAGTTTTTAAACATTTGCATAAAAGTTAAAAATAATGTTTTAAATGTTTTTATATCAAGAAGAAAATATATACTAACTACATATTAAACTGATTGTGATTTGAAAATCATAAAAAACATTAATTAAAATTATAAAAAGCCTAATATTTTTAAAATTTTCAAATAAAAAATTAGTGAATGTATTTTGGGTAAAAAAGAATTAGCAGAAATGTGCGAGAATAAAATTGACTCCTATTTTTTAGGCCATTCCAATACGGAGTTGGAATGACCTTTCCCTAGATTTTATTGAGGAATAGGATTCCTAGAAAAAGTTAGAATGGGCATTCCAGTTCTAACTTAAAATGTTTATACCAAACATGAGAATGGAATGGATAAGTTGGAAAGTCCTTTCTCTTCTACCTACCTCATTCCTGCATACTAAATGTGTATCTAACTGCTATTCCTTATTGCAAACCACCTATTATTTTTGGCCTCGTCATGTTTTTTTTTTTTTTTTTTTTGTAGATATATTTACCATAAGGCAATTTTTTTTTGTTCACTATTTTTCTGTGTTTTTCATCTCACGAGATCAATGGTACGTCTGAGTGGTGGTATTTATTTATGGCCTAAATGTAAGGTTTTATATTCCAAACTGTTGTTATGAACTCAGTAGATTGATTATGATTTGAATGGGAATTAAAGTTGAGATAGGCAAAAAACTAGAAAGGAAGAAGAAAGACAGAAATTAGGCAAGGTGAAGAATAGAGAGAAGATTTTATTAGAAAGGAAAAGTTGCAATTTACATCCAAAAACTCTCTGATTTTTGCAGTATTCTATCTTTTATACTAAGTTTCTAAATGATTTCTGCTGACTGGATGCATACAATCTAACTAATTTGCCCTCCCAATGCCTACTAGTACTGCTGCTAACTTCTTTTACTGCCATTTCCTCTAACTACATTGATTTTATTGGTTCTGACTACTAATCCAGCTTCTGGTTCATTACAACTATGTGCTCATATCCGTTGTCTAAATTACTCTTGGCCTGACATCAATACAACATTCTTCATTATACAATGTGATCTTTATGCATCAATCCAACTGTTGGTGTTAAATTAGACAACATAATACACGATTATAGCTTGACCAATCAGATGTGTTTAGTTGGGGACTAAGTCCATTTGAGACGCTGGATGGACTTGTGACTTGTAACTTTGCATTGTTAGTAGTTTGGCAACTTTAAATTTACCACTAATTGGCTCAAAGAAAGTGATATTCTGTGAGAATTTGTACGGTTGATGCTTGGCTCCATGCTTGATCGGAATTCTTATGTTCAAAAAACCTAGGTTGACATTGACAAAAGGTTAGTCCTTGTATTACATTTTGTTCAACCTACAACCTAACAAACTTTGTTATACAATGTAATCTTTATGCTTTAAAGCGTTGAATTTGATAATGGAATAAACGAATACAAATTTGAGTATTAATCAACTTAAATTGAAATTGAACAAAATATAAGATCTAATAATATTGTCGAATTGAATTCAAAGTGGTAAATATTTGGTTTGATTCTACTCGATAAACCTCAAATAATTTTTTTAATAATTTTTGTTGGATATAATTATATTTTATATATCAAAAAGCATATTTTATTAATAAAATAACCGAATCTGGATCAACTTTTAACTCATATTGAGTCCGAGCTCAAATTGCGAACATGTTAAAGGCTCATATTGAGTCCGAGCTCAAATTCGGGGTGGCCAATTTATTTTCTGCAACTTCGTCTTGCTCGAGTTCTTTCTTTGGTACTAAAGACTCCTGGATGATTGTTTTTTAAGGTATTTTTTTAAGGAATGTTACCATAGTAATTTTAAAGATTTTTCTCAATAAATGTATTTGTGAAATAAAAAGTTAATTGAAAAACATGTTTAAATTTTTAAAAAACATGTTTCTAAAAAACATAATCAAACAAACAGAACCAATGTTTCTAGATAAATGATCCCCATATTTATATTGCCAGAAAATAAAAAGTAAACAGGAATTTAATCCAGAAAACATAATTAATCGACTGCTAGCAGTAATATATATGTTACAACAGAACAATGAATCACGTCCTGCCTCTGCTGAAATTCTAGTACCTTCTCCAACAGGAATCCCTTCAGGGACATTATGTTTTAATAACTGTCGAAGTTGTCGAAAATTTTATTGTGTACAATTATTTAAAAACAATAAATACACATATTTATATAATACTTCCATTTGATTCAAGGTGGGCATGTATACCACACATGCAAAGAATGATTAACTTGACCAGAAAATAGACTGCAATGCCATAGACACTAGAACTACCGCAGCTGTAAAAGTTCAAGCAGCTAATGACTTTTTGTTGTCATGGTCATCAAGATTCAAGGCTTGAAGCAACTTGGACCAGGATTCAGGAATTCCTCCAGGAAGATCAAACTCCAGCAATTTCCCACGCCTTCGATAGAACTCCTCCACAGGTCGGCTCTGCGTAAAAAACATAATCATTAGTCACATTATATCATGAAAAGTACTTCAAAGTACTCTTTTCTACAGAGTTGAACATTAATCACCACTTGAACACAGCAAACGTAGAGCCAACAAAATCTCTTGTTAAATAAAATTATTATTATTTTACATCACCACATTCTTGTAGTGAAAAGGCTGAAGCTGCAATTCACGAGAGATATATCTATAAAATATCAGTAACTAGATTTTATTTACCTCATTTGCCACCACAATCCAGTGACAAACCATCAAAATTCTATATGGATGTTTTCTACAAGACTATAGGACCATATACAAGCGAAGATTAAGAAAATGTTAAAAAGCAATATGCCACAGAGAGAAGTAGATGTTATTCCAGATACCGATGAGTAACCCAGGTGAAAACTTCCCTTATTTTGGAGGTATTCCATCTTAAAACTAGACCTCTTTACTACCTTAATAACTCTACCTTCTACATATTTGAGTACTCTTTCTCGACAAACTACGAACACAAAACTTCTAAACGGCAATTCTGTTTTTCCACTTCATGTGCCAAAGCATGACATGATAATGTGCAGATAGCAGAGCCAGGTGAAGAGAAAGGTTATCCAATCTCTCCTTGATAAGTTTGAGGAGTAATAAATTTTGCTCAATCTTGGCTGGTTCATTCAACACCCAATCTAGAGAATTACAGCTCGAGTAGCTTGATTTAAAATTAAACAGTTCATTAACCTAAACTTCATAAAACATCAAGCCTTTACCTCACCATAACTGAAGCCCAGTTCGGACTCTGCAGAAAGAAAGAAATGAAAAGAACAAAGCCCGAGATGGGTTTTCATTTTGGTAAAGATTGATTTTTTCGAGCAAAAAAGAAAGGCTTTTGGCTGTTGCAGAAAGCCTGTTTAAGCGGGCAGCACTTGTAAAAGAAAGGAAAGGGATGGCTGAAGCTCCATCATATATTACAAACTGCCCTCACAAGCTTCCACTGTGATAAACACAGACTGAACCATATCACACCCCCATATAATTCATGAGAACAAGAGAACAGGAAAAGTTCCCAAAATCAAGCTATACCATTTCATTGTAGACTCGGAGGCGCTCCTTCACAACTTCTTCGGTGTCATCAGACCTTGTGGTTAGTTTTGATTCACAATTCGGAGGGGGAAGAAGGGGAGGCATGTACATTCGAGGGCTTCCATCTTCACCCTTGATATCAATGCAGGCAACATTATAGTTCCCTCCACACTCGCTACAAATCCTTCTTCCAAGGCATTTGGCTAGTAATGCTTCTTCCCGTAGCTTCAGATTAATCACCAAGTCAATATTGGTTACCCCCTCCAGAATTTCCTAAAAGTAACCAAAATAGAGAAAGACCAATGAGGATGAAGATGAGTAGAAAACAATTAATTGCTGCGTTAATAAAACTATGCAACCTTAAAATTATGAAGCTCGAGAGTCAACATCATAAATGATAAAAAATAATAACCAAAAGATTATTATCAAGTATTATCAAGAAAGACTATAAAATGATATTGTTGAGGCGGTTGGGGAGGGGAAAAATCAACGATAATATTACTTACATAATCTGAAAGTCCTGAGCTTGGACTTGGCCATTCTTAAGAAGTAATAGGTGTCATGATGTCAGGTCTGTTTTGTCTCTATATTTTAGACCTCAGGAAATAGACCTCCACTACTTGGAACAGATTGCAGTGGTGAGGTTTGTATACATAGAACTAAGTCTGTATGTGCAAAATGAGGATCAAAAGAAAAGAAGAAAGAGAGGACTAAGAACGGACAAGAGAGTAATACGATGGACGAAACATTGAAGCATCAATGAAAGTAAGTCATTCAACTTTCAAGATTTTACGACAAACAGCAAGGACCCAAATCTAAGATTTGGAGATGAGAATTAACATGGCAAAAGAAAAACCCAGCAACAGAATACAGACTTGAGCGGCCAGCCAAATGACAGAAATAACAATTTGTTGTACTTGTTAAAGGAAAGCAGAATAAATCGCATTCGAAGGACATATATACATATAATTGTGTCCTTTGTGTAGAAAATGGAGATCCATTTCCAAGGGCAAAAGATGATTTCACAACAGTTTTCATTAGATTTGCTTGAAGGCTAGTTTCTATCGAAAATAGTCAGTAGAAGATGTAGTTGCTTTTGCAGTGTGTCATTGTGGAAATTTAAAAAAAAAAAAAAAAAATTGCTCCATTTCCAATGGCAAAAGCTGATTTCACAACAATTTTCATTAGATTTGCTTGAAGGCTAATTTCTTTCAAAGATAGTCCAGTAGAAATGTAGTTGCTTTTTGCTATGTGTCATTGTGTAATTGCATTTGAGGGTCAAAAGTTGCTAATAGTGGAAAAAATAAGCATGAAATC
Organism: Mitragyna speciosa; assembly: GCA_024721245.1. Classification (NCBI taxonomy): domain Eukaryota; kingdom Viridiplantae; phylum Streptophyta; class Magnoliopsida; order Gentianales; family Rubiaceae; genus Mitragyna; species Mitragyna speciosa. The sequence continues at coordinate 7,659,367 of CM045554.1, forward strand.
AACTTGCATACATCAGTTAGACTGTCAGATAACAACTGCTGAATTTAAAAGAGAACAAGCATATACAAAGCACACTTTTGCAGAAACAATTTTACTTGGATAAATTTCATATCCATAAAAAACTCTTCATTTACATCCTATCTGAGCAACTCAACATATTATCTACCTGTTGCTTGCATGGTGCTATCAGATACAAGAATATGACAATTTCTCAATTACATAATATCTTCCTCTACGAAAAGCTATTTGGGTACATCTTTTATGCTTTTCTCCCACAAAAGCACCCCAGCCCCCATCCCAGATGGTTTTCTAAAGGCATATTTTCCTTGAAAACTTAAAAGTCAAAATACCCCGTTAATATCATTCAATTTCCAACCATCTACTCATATCTACCCGAGCACATTCTGGGCTGCTCAGTCCACGACAACCACAATATGTACTTTTCTTATAGCAATCAAAATTATTTGAGAAGATATCTCAGTGAACACATACACATAAATCCATTACATGTAAACTGAAGCACTTCACTTAAAAAAAAAAAAAAAAAAAAAACCAGAGATATTTTACATGAATTTAGTAACACGCAACAACCATATAGGATCCAAAAAGGTATTTCTAGCCACAGCAAAAATTAGATGCCCCGTTTTTAGTTGAGCATGCAAACCACCACTTAAAGGTTTCTGGGGATTAATTTACATTAGAGTCCGTCAACTCTGATTTCCACATGCACTTGTCCTGCCCTCCTGGTTATGTTTAATCTCCTATCTACATTCACTTGGAAATAAAGAAGATAAATTTGATGCATCTTCAAAGGTACCACACAGACTAAACTAAGTCAATCTCAACTATTAGTCATCTTCAAAGCTCATATAAGTAAATCTCACCGCCTGTCTTATAGTTCGAGGAAAGCCATCAAGAATGAATCCAGTTTCGCCATTAGCTTCTCCAGCTTCAAGACGCTTGGAAAGAAGATTTATTATGATCTCATCTGATATCAATTTTCCTTCATTGACAATTTTTGCAAGCTGAAAATGAAAAGAAGAGATTTCGAAACATAATTTATTACATAAAATCAACACATAGCCACAAAGACACTCAGACACAAAAGAAACACTAGGATATAACTACCAATCAAAGCCCTATGCAGCTCTCTATACTTTAATCTGAGAAATGCAAACCCATCAAAAGTAGAAAGAGGGGGGAGGGACATGGTCCAGTTAATCTAAAACACTCCCCCCCCCCCCCCCCCCCCCCAAAAAAAAAAAAAAACTCACAAGTAATAAATACTATCCAAAAAAATGTTTTTACAATATCCTGACTTCATTTTTAACCCAGCTTTTTTCTCTGTTATTGATGGAGTTCTTGTAAACAGAAATAATTTGCTAAAAAATCATTATTCCTAATATCTTGCTAGTAAACACACAGGACCTGAGGCAGCAATTAACATTAAATGGTCTAAGATTCTTTAAATTGACAACTTCATGTACACAAATATGTAAGACCATCTTAAGAGTAACCTACCTTTGATCATTGTTGTATGAGTTTTGTAAAGAAGACAGCAACAGGTATACAAGAATACCTATTGTGCACTGAAAGCCATCATAAATATCTTCAACAGAAATTAAATAGAACTTGATTGTACATGGAATGGGAGTGATTAGCAAATTATTATTGCCCATTCATGGCTGCAGCATTAAGTTCATCATTACTAGGCATTTGTGAGGTTAGAGATAAAGAGAGACACACAACACAGAAAATGATCCACTAAATTGCAAGATAGACAAAATTCACCAGAAAATAAGAAGTGCTGGTTCTAAAACAGGACCAGTGATGGCGGATGCTAGCATTTCTTCCTTTCCAGTTAACCTTTTTTATTGGTATTAAACTACAACAGAGGATATGATTACAGACCATTTCAATTTATTAATAGATCACTTTTTAAGAGGAATATGGATAGCATTAATACAACTAAAAAGAAGTCGAGTAGAATTGCCGACTGCAAAATATCAAACTAGCACCCCTAATGTTCGCAAGAAGCCTATACAGCATAAGAAACGTCTTTTATTGCTTTCCTTCCTAATAACATCCAACTTTATATAATGTCCACATACCCTCCCCTCAGAATAAAGTCCCAGACATAACCTAGTATTCTGCAGACGGTTATACAAGTTGAACACCACCCTATATCATACAGCAAAGTATGATGCATTTAATTACTGAAAAAAAAAATACTTGCCCAATGTCTTTCCCCTCCTGGAAACATCCATACTAACCTCGGTATCACCAGTAAATCTCAAAGTAATAATAGCCATTACTTTAAAAGATAGCGTAAAAAAATTTTCTACACGAGCGAGCTTACATTCATGACACTTATAATCCATATTCAAGTTTGAAATTATACCGCTTGGTTTACATATGGGCCATCTAGACCCAGTCGTGTAAATAAATCTCTATACTTGTCAGGGCAATTCTATTTCAACTGAAATCATTTAATCAAATATCTAGCAGACAACATCACAAAGAATCTCAAACATATAATTCAAAAATTCCACCTTTATTTTAATTGATTAAGTTTCACTTTCTCGCTAAATCATATCAGTAAAGTCAAATATCAAACGCAATTCAATTCCCAAAAAAAAAAAGAAAGAAAGAAAGAAAGAAAGAAAGAAAGAAGAAGAAGAAGAAGAAGAAGAGACCTGAGAAGAAAGAGGGCCGTGGGAGGAGAGCTCATGGCGGACGAGATCACCGGTGGAGATGTGAGGGACACCGAGAAGACGGGAGAGGCGAGCGGCATAGGTGCCTTTGCCTACACCAGGACAGCCAAGAAAAACCCACTGGACGTTTCTGCCTTCTCGGAGAGTTGAATTTACAGTTGGACTTTGACCCACCGGAGAAGAAGAAGAAGAAGAAGAAGGGGATACCGGCGGTAAATTGTTGATCCCACTTCGACAAGACTTAAAAGAAAAACCCCGGAAGATTGAATTTGAATATGAATACGAATGCGAACACACAGCTGAGGAGGAGGAGGAGGAGGAGGCGAGGCATCTTGATATTAGGCGGTTCAATACCGCCATTTTTTAACAGAGTAAAGTGTGCAACAGAAGTTACGACGTAGTTAATTGAGGTGGAAAAGTCTGAGATACGAGGAGGAGAAAGTGTAGGAGAGGATTTGTGTCTTAACATTTGAAGCAAGAGGTTTGCTCCGGCCTCCCAAAAAAGATGTCTTGCTCATTAAACCACTCTCATTTTGAAAACTAGATTTTCTTTTTTCTTTTTTCTTTTGGTTACAGGACCAACGGCAGATTTTGAGTCTGACCAACAACTTTTCGAGTTATTTAATCAGTGTTTTATCATTTATCATTTAGGACTAGAACGTATAGGAAACGAAAAAAAGTCTAGAACGAATAGAGTTTGAAAGTCAAGAATCTTAAAAAGTTATCTAACTAATGTTTTACAGTAGGACTGTCAATGGGGCCGGGCCAGCCCGAGCTCGGCCCCTTCGGCCCGTAAAAAAGCCCGTGAGCCTAACTCTTGATCGGGTTGGGCTGAGCTTGGGCCTAAATATTAGGCCCGAAATATTTTTGAGCCGAAATTGAACTTCAATAGGCTCAGCCCGTATAAGGCCCGGCTCATAAAACATATATATATATATATATATATATATAAAACCTAAATATAAATTACATACACACACATATATATAATATGAAATTATGTATAATATATTAACTAAATCCTTAATATATCTCCTAATATATATATATATATATATATGTATATATATAATAACCCAAATATAAAATTAGACACACACATATATAATATAAAATTATATATAATATATTAACTAAATCCCTAATATTTTCTCTCTCCTCAAACAACTCTATCGCCGGCCAAATTTCTAATTTTCCTCTCTCCCTCCTCAAACAACCCCGTCACCACTCAAATTCCTAAATTTTCCTCCCCTCTCAAACAACTTCATCGACTTCTTCCTTCCCTAAATTTGAGGATTGCTCAACATAATTTGCCAAGTACACACTTCAATTAACTAGATTTGCGTTGAGTGTTGCAACTAGTCTACTTGGGGCTTGTGCAGCCGGTTAGAGTATGAGAAGTTCTTGCTTTTAAGATTTTTCAGATATCTATTATGTGGTTGTTGTGTGCTAAAAGTAGATGCTTAACAAAAGTAAGGAACTATAATTCTAATGTAATTCTAATGCTTACAATGGAATTATTATAATCTCATTGTAAGTAATCGTCTCTCAAGAGTTTCAATCAAATGAGTAGTTACTGATTATGTGCAAAGTAACTGAAATTTGTACAATTAATGACATATTATTTTTTATTATTGGGAACAAAATTAAAGGAAAACTTGTAGTTTTGTATTGTGTTGGAGCTGTTGAATTGTAGAAGTATCTCAATAGGTTTAGGCTCGTGAGCTTAAACTCACAACCCGAATATTTTGTGAGCTGAGCCTGAGCTTTACATTTACAAACCCGAAGCTCATAACCCGAAGCTCACAACCCGATTTATTATGTGAGCTGAGCCTGAGCTTGTTAAAGCCCGGCACATATGGCCCGATTAACAGGCCTATTTTATAGTAAAAAGAGTAAAATATATGGAGTTTGAGAGTTTCATACTATGTTTTTAGACTTGGATCGGGTATTGACTCGGCTGAACTCAAGAGTCAGGGATCAATGGGTTCGACCGGGGGTCGACTTGGGTCGAACCGATGACGTCATAAATACGTCATATATATAATATGTATATGTATATTATGTATATGTGTGTGTGTATATAGACACACACTTAAACAAAGAAAAAAAAAAGTAGTTCAACTTGAGGGGTGTGTGTGTATATCTAGCCTAATAGTTTTATATATATACTTAAATGAAGAAAAAAAAATACAAATAGAGGTGTCTGTGTATATATATCTAGCCTAATAGTTTATTATTTTTCATGTGATAAAGCACATTTATATGGCCCCCCCAAAGGATATGATGATAATTGAAACGGTGGTGTTAAAATTTTGCAAGTAAAAGTATCCAAATTCCAATGCAAGATTTGAAATCAAAATGACTTTGTACCATCGATGGGTCACAAGCATTAATTTTTAGGTTAATGCAAGAAATCAGGTTTTGTCCATTTTCCGATCGAATTCGGTTTTGGCCGGTCAAATCCGGTTTTGACTGGATTTGACCGATTTTTTTTTTATTTTTGATTTTTTTAATTCACTCGGACCAGATGTCTGGTCGGTTTTCAATCTGACCGGTCCGATCGGTCGGTCTAGTCCGAATTTAAAAACACAGGTTTCATAAGGAACTTTGGAGGTTTTATTTAATTAATAACAAGTGGAGTTTGAGAGACCAATAAGGAACTTTAGGAGTTTATTTAGTTAATGTATTACTAATTGAGATGTGCACATACCATAGCAAAATTATGGTAATTCTTAAACAATGTCTGTTTATTTTACTTTGTTTCTTTGACTCGTTTTTATGCAAGTCTTTTTTTATTTTTTATTTTTTGCATATAATTAAGTTATGTTTGGGAAATGTTTTGGTTGAATAGGCCCTCTTCTTTTGCAAATGGTGTTACTTTAAAAAATTCCCATCTTTTTTCGTTTTGTTTTTGCATAAATGGCGTGGCCAACTGTTTCTTGAAAACACGGCAGGCCGACCGACTCCTTGCAGTGAGAACCAGAACCAGAAGGTAGATACCTTTTTCTTTTTTTAATTTTTTTCCTTTTTGAAGATGAAGGTAGATACCTTTGATGGAAGGAAAATGAAGTATGTGACTCACGGTCGATCCACTGTAAAATATAAGCTACGTTTGTTTGGAGATGTTTTTTAGAAACATAATTTTTAAAAACACTATACATGTTTTTCAATTAACTTTTTATCTTAGAAATATATTTATCGAGAAGAATCTTTAAAACCTCTACAAGTAGTATTTTTTAAAAAACATCCATCCAAATAGAGACATACACACCCCTCCCACAGTTGGGAGCTTTTTTTTTTTTTTTAAACCTCCCACAGTTGGGAGCTGAGACTCAGCACCAGAAAGATCAACTCATTAAAGTAGAGCTTTCCTGGATCATGCGTTGCTAAGCTCTTTTCAACTTCAAAAAGTCCCAAGAAGTCCGCACAGTAGCATATTAAGAATTGCCTTTTAAATACAGCAGGCACATCCTTTTTCACCGAAAAAGCCAAACAACTATACATTGTCCGTTTATTCTTTTCAGGTAAACATACAAAGAAGGAAGGAACGAGAGAGGTAGACACTAATATCTAATCATGTTCCAAGTTCTATATTTGCCATCTAGATTCCATTTTCATTCATAAGGATTGCCTAAGTTAAAATCACTAGACACAATTTATCATCTAAATACGTATTTGAATGAAATTGTATAAAAATGCCGAACCACATTCTGCGTCTGTAAAATTGGAACAATTAGAACCACCAAACTAGAATGTGAAAATAAATGGTATACCTAGTCAACCTTTTTTGACATTTTTACAAACATCAGCAGCTACTCAAACTGATCTAAGAAGCAAGATGTGCATAAACAAAACAAAAATGATAGAAAGATAAGACGAAGATTAAAGAAAAACTTAATTGGGAAAGGGAAACACACAAAAGAAAGAAAGCTCGCACAAATCACTGGAGGCATTAACAGATGTATGTTAATCTTACATTACATCACAACGCTAGCTACCCTCGCATGACCTAAATTGTAGATGGACAAAGAATAAAATCCACCCAAAAAAAGTAATTGAAAGACCACAGCAACTATATCTGGTCTACCCTGCCATCATCTTCAGAAATTCCATCACCTGCATGCCTGCATCAATTTCAAAAACCGAGTTGAGTTAAATGTCACAAAGAAGGCAACAGAAAATTTTCAAACTAAGAGAATTCTGCCCGGTAAAATCACATGCGTATGAGGTTGACAGAGAAACTCCAAGCTGAGGCAGAAAATAACCAAATCTAACACAGAAGATCATATATATATATATATATATATATATAGCAAACATGATCCCCTGAACATACCGATCTAATATTTGACAACCTAAGGGATAGAAACCCAGATTTTTTCTTTTCTTTTTTTTGGGTGCGGAGGGGCAGGGGGGCGGCAGGTTGTTCTGTTCTGCCTAAGATGCATCTGCCTATTAGCAAAACTCAACAGCTGAAACCATCAAGCCCATGTAAAAGAATTGGTTGTACACTTGCATAGGATATGCTTATTCACAGATAAAAATTAAAGGAAAAAAAATCAACTGTGTAGAAATACAAACTGCCAGGATGAGATTAGCTTTCGAGCTTTTCTATCCAACTGAAGGTTTTCTAATGCAGCTGATGCGTGGACAACCTCTTCTGGGAGCTCATCACCATCATATTTCCAATTGTATTCATCTTTCCTGTAGCCAGACATGGACGTCCCAGCTCTTCTATCTGAAATCTCAAGTAAATTAGAGAAATACAATATTTGAGCACGTAGGGTAGAACTAATGTTACAGATCTTGGCTACTCACCAGATGCCTGGGAAGCAGGAAGTGGCCTGCAACAGCTTAGAGAAGAATTAAGTTATTCATGAAAGATGAAGAAAAGAGGAAGAAGAAAATAAAAGGTGAAAGTAATGGACCTTCCAAGAGGAGGTAAGCCACCAGCCAGAGATGAGGAAGAAGGTCTCCTAGTACTTCTAATCTCTAAGTTGGGCAGAGATTCTGCATCAGGGGTTGTTAGTCTCCTTCCAGTACCCCTCACTTGAGACAAATTCTACAAGAAGATACATCAGATCTGTGATTTAAAGTTAAAATTTCATCTGAAAATTAAAAGATATAGAAAATATAAATTCTGAAAGGTTCAAAGAGAAGAAAGGAAGGGGGGGGGGGGGGGGGGGAGCTAGAATTGACCAATTAAATAAACCAACCCAAGTTCACAATTATAATGTGGAAATTACAATTCATCTAGAAGCCCAAAAATCTGAATATCAGACATTATAATAGCTCGACATTCAGTTTATATATTCTCATCCTAAAGCAATAGTGAAATAAGAGATGCTCCAAAATGCCCACGCTAATGTTCTTATCCTTCAAACATCTAGATAAAAGGCAAAGTGAATACCAAAATCATATACCAGGTAGGTTACTCAACAATTAAAGAGTATCAGTCCCAGATTAACAAGATAATGAAAAAATAGATAAGTCTAAAACATATATAATGCTAGGCAGAATTCAATACGGTCCAAAAAACTCTCTGAGGAGTAATCAGAATTCTCTTGCACCGACAAGCATATGGATCCGTATTTCATAAAGACACAAGTGGTTCAACAACTAGAAAAGTAGCGAGCAAATCAGAATCTTTGAATTTCACCCCACAAAAAGAAAAAGAAAAAGAAAAGAAAAGAACGTATAGAACTTATGATTTATGATCTCTTGCTTCATTGGCATGCTACAACTAATACAAGAAATCCTACTACATGATCAACATCTGATAACCGATCAAATAATCATCCAAAGGACATTAACAGACATCTCAAAACACTTCCAATGCACAAAAGAAAAATCAACATTTCTTAAAAGTAAGAATCCTGTCATTATATTTGGACAGGTAAAAAATGAGAAAAGGCATTAGCAAATGCCTAATGAAGCATGTTTTACAAGGGCTACGTGTAGACATCCTAATAGCTACTTAAAAGGGTAAAATATTCAGAAAAGCATGATCATGTTCTAAAGGTTATTGCCTTTTTAGCTCAAGCTGTTAATGGTATAAGAGGTAAAAGAAAATGAAGTAGGCCAAAGTGTGTGGAATACACTCTCTAAAATATATATGAGCATAACCAAAGAGTTAAGCAGTATCGGACCTCATACTTCAAGAATCCTTCAAGAACATCTAAAAGCAAAGGGCCACTATCTCCATTCCTGTTAGGATCATAGCCATTCTTGTTACTAAACTCTTTCAATTCAGATTTCCAGGAATCCTTTGGCTGCAATCAAAAGATGGATGGCTAAATCAATAAGAAAATGAATGACCAGACAATTTTGCAACATACAATAAGAGAAGTGAATAACTTACTAAATTACATTCTGGCAAGTAAACTTTTAATGTGTGGCTTAGCGAAGCCCAATCCAAATATTCGCATATCAGGGCAGTTAGTAGCCTTCCTGCATCATATAAAAGTAAAAGGGAAAATGCATTTTAGAATAGGAACTGTATGTGTAAAACCGTATGTGTAAAAATTGCACGATATGTTTCTGGGGCAGTATTTGCGGTTAAAAATTCCAGCAAATAGATCAGCATTAGAATAAGCTCAGGTTGCTTTCACAAAATATATTGCCAGACTTCACCTAAAGAGTGCAGATAACATAATAAATCGTATGCACAACGTCAAGATACAACTTTTTGCCAAACCAATAAAAAGATAAGTGAAGAGCAACCATCCTAATGCAAGAACATGGAATCGAAGTTTTGCTGTTAGAAAAAGTGAAAAATATCGTAGCAGCAGAATGAAACAAAAACCTGAAGGAGAATTATGGAGTTGTTTAGCACGCTCATTGCAGCTACCCAACAGTGCAGGGGGCAAACCTTCATCCTTTTCGATTGCCCTATCCTCGTCTTCAATTGCCTCGAAAACGCTTGCTCTCAGTTCAGCCTAGCGAAACAGATCAAACACAACAAGCAAACGCCCAGAACTCTCAGCTTCTTCCTTGAAAAGCATAAACCATGAGGAGAAATAACAGGGGAAAGAAACAAAAAATTTGCAAGAGCCATATCATCATCATATAATTTAGAGTTCTCATGCATCAAATTCGATATCTTCAACCTAAAATCATGGTCAACCTAAAATCATGGTCCTGACGACTCCAAGTTATAATTTCCTAAACTTAAAACTAAATAGCTATTCTACAGGCTAAACTCCCCTAGAAACTTCATTAAAACAACGAAAAGATTGCAGCTTGAAGCTTTGTATCACAACATACCATCTCAATAAAACCAAAACCCCTTTACAGACTAGTTTACAAAAATACAACTAACTAATGCATCTTCACTCGATTCTTTCCCCCCAATTTCTGCAGCAATCTAACAATGAAACAGAAGAATCTCAATCGGTAGCACACTTCCATCAAATATCGGTATCCTCAGTCTCTCTCCTTTTCCTTTTTCCCCCTTGAACATTAGTATTACCGCGTTATTATTACAATGCACAACCCTAAAAGTACTAATTTGGACTTACCTATCTGTAATCCGACCTTGCTTGCAAACCGAAAACCAAACATCCCATGACAAACAAAAACAAGTAAATCCCACAAAATTTAAGGGGAAAAAAAAGAAAAAAAAAACCCTTTTTGTCTTTCGAAAAATGCAGTCCGATCTGTCATGCAATTGTAAGTAGCATTGCAGATATATATAAGGACATGACTAGGAGGAATGATTATCTATCAACAGGTGCAGAAGGGCGAATTAAAGACCTTTCAACCGAATTAGTTTTGCTTGAATAATATGGGTAAGAAAAAGGCGCCCACCCCGGGGGGGGGGGGGTGGGAATTGAAGAAAGAGAAAGGGGAAAATAATACTCGGATCTTGGCGAGGACGCCTTTCTTTTCCAGGGTTCGAGTGACAAGGGTCTTGAGGTCCATCATTTCTCTTGTGTAATCGTCCATTTTCTCCTCAGTTCTCACCGAAAGGAAAAACAGCAGTGTAGTATTACTCTTCTCGTCTTTTTTGCGAACGAATCAATTGGTTGTAGGAGGCTGGCGGTGAGTAGAATTCCCCCTGTTTGCTAGCAGAGCTCTCTGCTCAATTCAGTTGCCGTGAGCATAAAAACTGAGGCTTTAATATATTTAGTTAGGGGTCTGCTGCTGATGCTGCAAGTTTTAATTTTGGCTGGTGAGATGCGAGCCAGAAAACATGAAGAGGAGAGAAGAAGAAACCCAATAACATATAACACTAGAAGATGTGAAGACAATCGTAACATATATGTGTATGCTTGATTTTTCCTTTTTTCCTTTTTGTCCCTGTCCAAGATAAAATAGAGAGGAAGCAAGTTTGAAATCCAACAAGTTACTCAAATTTAGATCAGAGTAAATATTACTTGTTTCAGTTTATTTCATCAATTAATAAAATGAAACCTGAACAAAAACTATGCATTTGTTAACTTTTTAACTCTAATTTTGTTCGATAAATATAAAATTTATAATTTATGTAAAAATATTCAAACTACTCAACTCGAATTAAATTTAACTTTACAAAAATTCACTTGAGTTTTACTATAAAAATAAATAAGCATAAGCCAAAAATATTTTCAAATATGTTAAAATAATCAAATAAATTTGAATTCTAGACTGTTGAATTTGTTTAAGCTTGTTTGCACCTAAAAAAAATCCCATAAGTTATCTTATGCTTTTCAGACAAAGAATATTTAACTAATTCTACACAATTAACAGTACACTGAGGTTAAACATATAATTATTTGTAATGATGTATATATGATAAAAAAGAATGAGAAATTAAAAGAGAGAGAGAGAGAGAGTTTAAATGCCCAACTAGGAATTAATAAATTAACTCAAACTTCAACTTTAACAAAGCACTTTCTTACAATCAATCAATCCACCCACCCACCAACAACATTGTACAGTTTGATTCTCACAATTTCCTCAACTTCCCCTTTATTCTCCTCTCCCTCCAAATTTAAAACCCTACTAACTCACTCCAACACCAACCACCCCCTCTCCCTGTCTTCTCTTTCTTCCTCCTCCACTTCCTACCATGGCACCCCTTGACCCTCACTCCTACACAGACTCAACCCACCCCCTCACAACCCGCATCTCCCTTTCCCTCTACCTTGACTTTCCTTCTTCCACCATCCTCTCCTCCACCCTCATCTCCCTCCCCACCCCCCACTCTGGCCCTTTCTCCCTTGACACCCGCTCCCTCTCCATAACCTCTGTTCTTGATCCCACCACCTTATCCCCCCTCCCCTATACCCTCACCCCACCAATCCCTCATCCAGTTTTAGGCCAATCCCTCACCATCTCCCTCTCCAATCACTCCCAAGTCATCATCATTTCCAAAACCTCAACTTCTAGCTCAGCCCTTCAATGGCTTTCGCCTCCGCAAACTTTTAATAAAACCTTTCCTTTTGTTTATACCCAGTGCCAGTCCATCCATGCTAGGTCCATTTTCCCTTGCCAAGATACCCCTGCTGCCCGCATTTGTTATGACACTAAGTTGAATATCCCCCGCCAATTGTTCGCTGTTATGTCTGCTAGACATGTCGATAGGCGTGCCCCGGTTGTGGGGGCCAGTGAGGCTAGGGGAGCCTGTGATGATGCTATCTGGTGTGGGGAAGATAGGGTTGTGGAAGAGTTTTTGATGGAGCAGCCTATACCGCCTTATTTGTTTGCTTTTGCTGTTGGAGAGTTGGGGTTCAGGGATGTGGGACCACGTACGAGGGTGTACTCGGAGGCGGCCCCTGCAATGTTGGATGCGGCTGCTAGGGAGTTTGCTGGGACAGAGGATATTATCAGGGTTGGCGAGAGGCTTTTTGGGCCTTATGAGTGGGAGAGGTTTGATTTGTTGGTGTTGCCACCAAGTTTTCCTTATGGGGGAATGGAGAATCCACGGATGGTGTTCTTGACACCCACTGTGATCAAGGGAGATGCCAGTGGGGCGCAGGTGGTGGCTCATGAACTTGCTCATAGCTGGACAGGAAACTTGATTACTAACAAGACTAATGAACATTTTTGGTTGAATGAGGTATCTAATCTTTAGATTCTAGACTAACAATTGATCTAGGCCTTGTTTTATGTTGTGATAGTTATTCCTTGAATTATTAAAAAGATGTGAAGTAATAATCTAGAGTATTGGATTGTCCTTTTGATGTTAGCATATTGTTTACAACCTTAAATTGTTCTTGTATGTTGTTTTCATATAGGGCTGAGGCATGCTAGGTTCCTAACAGTTTCACATTGAAATTCCCACATAGCCTGTGACTTTAATCAAATGGTTGCTTCATTGTGGATGATCTCAATACTTTCTTTTTTTACAAGAGATTTATGATGGTAAAACATGCCAAAGCGAGAAAATTAAGGAGAATGATTGTCTTTTGTGTTTCTTTCTTTCTTGTTTTAGCTGACTAGGAAAGACTAGGCTGGTTGTCTCTGTTGGTTTTGTAGCTCTCCAGCTGGAATTGGTTTTGTAGATTGGTACCATGGGAATCTACATCATATCTCTGTTTAATGTCATTTCTGATGGCTATATAAATTGGTGGAAGAATTGTAAATGCATCTGAAAAATAGTAAGGTCCAGTAGCAGACGTGTCTAAAACTTTAAGAAATGAGATTAGGATGACCAAAATCATAGGATATTATTTGCTGCTTTTAATGCCTTGAAAAAATTGAATATGAGTGATGGTATTAATTCTTATAAAGTAAATTATCAAGGATAACTGTCTATTATATTAAGCTCCTTATGTGAAGGTTTTCCCTCCTGGAACCACGCAATGTTGCAGTTGAGAGAGTCACTTTTCTGCATAACAATGTGTATCCATTTTGTGTATGGATTTTCTTTTTTGTTAGGATTAGAAAATATTTGTTCTTTGACATGTTTGAGACTCAGTATATGTTCACCAAAGGAGTGGACAGGTAAAGGATATCTTGTCTTTGCTTTAATTTTGCATAATTTTTATCAATAACGAGTTTACATGTTTATAGGGTTTCACAACCTATGCGGAGCGGCGAATAGTTGAAGCTGTGCAGGGGGAAGACCGAGCTGCATTAAATATTGGAATTGGTTGGAAGGGACTTGTTGATGCAGTTGAGAGATTCAAGGATAACATGGAGTTTACAAAGTTGAAAACAAACCAGGAAGGAGTGGATCCAGACGATGTTTATTCTGAGATTCCATATGAGAAAGGTTTCCAGTTTTTGTGGTGCATTGAGAGACAGGTGTATATGCTGGCTGGCTTCTCCTATGCCTCTAAGGCTGTTAAATTTTGTCCTTCCTGCATCAAACTAAACTCTTTCTTCCCTTGGAATTACTCTATTATTTTCCTAACTATCAATATATCTACACTAATTGTATGTGTGCATGCAAGCTGTCTCTGTGTGTGTGTGTGTGTGTGTGTGTGTGTAGTGAGAGACCATTCTGTCTGATGTTTTTTGCAGGAAGAGTCTAATGGAAATTTTTTGGTCTAATATTCAGATCGGAAGACCTGCATTTGATGAGTTCCTTAAAAAATACATTGCAACCTTCAAGTTCCAATCTATTGACACCGACATATTTTTGAATTTCTTAAAAGCTAATCTTCCTGGAATAGAAAATCAAATTGATTTAAAACTGTGGACTGAAGGTACTGGAATCCCACCTGATGCCATGGAACCAGTTTCCAATATCTACACAAAGATTGTGTCACTAGCTAATGAGTTCAAACTAGGCAGAATGCCAAGAGAAGATGAAGTTGCCGATTGGCACGGACAAGAGTGGGAGCTTTACCTGGAGAACCTGCCTAAATCTGTAGAAACTTCACAAGTAAGATGTTTTAGAGTAGGAAATTTGTATTAATTATATTTTCAGTGCTTGTTTTCTGGACCTATCTTTGTTTCTTTTCTTCCATATTTGTGCATTTCCTTTCCTTGGAATTTGTAGCATAAAATGGTGGAGCCTGATGTTTTTCATTATGTTTGCATCAAGATCTGTTATTATTTTTGATCTTTTAGCTTTGTACACTAGTCTTGCATTGTATGGAATGCATGTGAAAACTGGCTGGTATTATTCCTTTCTCCAATTCAACCTTTTGTTTCTGACTTTGAACTCTGTTGAATTAAATAGCCGTGTCAGTTGCTTTTGGACTTGGAAAAGCAGATTTAAATTGATCTCTACCTTTTCTCTTTTGGACATGTGAAAGATTTGTTTCTGTAATTGTTTTGATTAACAACAATTCATTTGTGGACTTTCAAACTTGAAAGATCTGACTAGACTTATGATTAATAAACTTTTTTTAACACGTTCAGATTGGTCCTTTGCTTTAACTCTAAAAGTAATTAGATCTTGACTGGTTCGACATGACTTAAGGCTGAACTCTAGCCTGAAAGATCTTGAATCTTACAAATCTGCATCTGTAAACAGATAAACTATGAGAGTTTTCTCTCAACAAGCTGTAGTTTTTTTGAGGTACCATTCAAAAATGGCAGAAGCTTTTAGGAAAGCTTGACACAAGTGGTTGAGAGGTTAAGCTTATTGCTATTGTCAAGTATAGGTCTCTTTGTCACGTTATTTTACCTGTTGAACCCGAGCAATCGTCCAGTGGGCTCTGAACAACTGTTTGTGTACTCTTTTTGCCTGCAGTTTGGCACCTGTCATGCATATCTTGTTAGTTCTCAGAATTTTGTCTCTGCTGTCCATATCAAGATGCATAACACAAAAAGCTTGGCTTTATGAGTTTTAAGAATTATGCTTGTTTGGTTGTCTCAGTTGAGAAATAATAACATTCTATGAAGTAAAACTGGGGTTGTAAAGCTGGTTATGTCATTTCAGTCCGTGGGTGTTTTGCAGGCCCTAGCTTTGGATGCTCGCTATAGGCTCTCGGAATCAGAAGATTATGAAGTCAAGGTTGCTTTCCTTCAGTTGGCGATCGCGTCCAAGTGCAGAGACTACTATGGTGAGGTGGAGAAGACACTAAAAGCAGTCGGGAGGATGAAGTACCTTCGACCACTCTATACTGCTCTTGTTCAAGGTGCTGGAAAGGAAGAAGAGAAAATCTTTGCCAAGAGGGTGTTCTCAGAAGCTCGAGAGTGTTACCATCCCATAGCTCAGGGTGTAGTTGAGACCATATTGGGCAAATATGTTTAACAAATCCAATAATCTAATTTCTTGTGTAACCTTTGGTGTCTGGCATCTTGCTGACTGGTGCCTTGAATGCTTAAAAGCGAAGTCATTCTGATGAGTGCTTTTGTTAATATGAATTTCATTTTAAAAACTTAGTTTTGTGCTTAAATTTGTTTCTTCATTAGTTCCTAGATCCATAAAGAAAAACCTTTTGGAGGCCTTGGGCTGCAATTTTCCGAACTTACATTCACTCAGATGTACAAGAATCTTTATCTAGGGACTTTGTTGTTTTTTTTTTTTTTTTGGGTTAAATCTATAACCCACTTAATGAAGTAAGAAACTGAATTGTCCTGAGAATTTGTGAACATGGTGGACTGAGCTTAGATTCTGAAATACTTATTTGAGTTGATCTTGAGAAAGTCGCAATAATAGCCTAGATCTGATATGTTGTTTCACATTTAGAGACCCTGATGATAAAAATGCTTTATCAGGTTTGAAATGATCACATCTTAAAGGAAAAGTTAAGTTTGTTCCTTTTTATTATTTGCTTGTTAAATGATTGACACTAACTACACTATTGAACAGAGTCTATCTCTTTACTAAGAAACTGCAAATGAGCAACTTCTATATGGGCTGTCTAACATTTCTACTGGAAACCTTCACCTTCAGTCCATGTTTCATGTGAAGTATTACAGAATTACTGGGAAAAATATGATGCCCTTCTACGACTGTAAAGTGGAAACGACAGATAAGGGCTGCAGCAACAATTTTCATTTGGATGAAAGATATCTCTTTGCCCAAGCAACTCCTAGATCCTGCATTGAATGCTGTAAACTTAAAAGATGGTTCATGTTTGATACCTCCATGCTCTGAGATCCATCTCTGTGGTTTGAATTCCAAGCAGTCTTTGCCCCATATTGTTTCCATCCTGCCCATTGCATAAAAAGATAGCACTGTCTTGGTATCGGGATTCATGCTATGGCCACTGGGAAGAATATCAGGTTTGACTGGAGCTTTATGCTGGAATGCAACTGGAGGGAACAGGCGAAGCGATTCACATAAAGCTCCATGAAGATAAACCAGTTTCTTTATCTCTTCTATGCCGGAAAACTGCCACTTTCCTTCTTTCACTTGTAATTTAGTTAGTATCTCTTGTCGAACTGCATTTGCTTCGACAGGATTTTTAGCAAGAAGCCAGAAAAACCAGGTGAGACCTGCACCTATAGTATCTTTACCTGCAAAGATTAAATTGAGTAAAGCGTCTCTCCAGACCTTTTGAGAGACTATGTCAAATGCTTTATTCTCTTGTTTGAGTCCTCTGTCTGCTTTCACATAACTTGTTAACAAGTCAAGGCCTCCATCTTGCAAAGTTGCTGTTTCATTCGTGAATTTCAACTTTTCAGACTCGAATGAGATGTAGGTAGCTAAAAATCGATGAAGGCTGTGCTGAGCTTTCATTAACTTCTTTTCTGTACCAATTTGGAGCCACCTTTGGATCTTCCACCAGGTTCCTGGAACCACATGCCTATAAAATATTGCTTCTTCAGCATCAGAAAATGCCTTCTCAATAAAATTTTCTGGTAGGTCAATGCCAAGTGAAGCAGGGTCATGACCCAAAACTAATATGCAGGTGCTATCGAAGGTGAACTTCGCAAACACTTGTTGCAAGTCCACCTCCATACCTGAGTTTGCCGCATGCTCCAGGACAGGGATCAGCCCGTTCTCCAATTTGTTCCAGCTAGTTATTCCAACAAACTTCTGGAATTCCTGGTGATTAACCAGTGGCATGATAGTTTTCCTTTGGATTTCCCAGGATTCTGATTCAGCATTGAAAATCCCCTCTCCTAAAATATCAAATATCTTTACAAATTCAGGACCCTTTGGAAAGTTTGAGAAGTTTTTGCTCAATATATAGTTAATGTTAGCAGGATCACTAGTGATCAGCATATCCATATTAGCAAACCAAGGACCTTTGAATTCAAATGTGCCTCCACTTTCTTGTAAAATCTTGGTTGCATAGTCCTGGATGTGGTATATATTTAGGAACAGATCTGGCATCATGCCAATAACCGGCCAGTTGAAGGGAAGTGAGGTTTTCTGTCTTCTTCCCTTCCAATACCTATAGCATAGAAAAAGGAAGTAGACAGTCACACACAAAATCTGAGTGTATCCAATGATAGCCATTAGAATGTGTTTTGAGCTGTCCCTTTGAGGATTCTTATATGGTCCACTTTTGAAGTACCTAGCTAAAAAGATGTATGGGTGCCTAGGATAACGGTCGTCTGATCAGTGCCTGGAGAAGTTGAAAAATGCAATAGGGCCTTGTTTCCAATTTGGGCTGGAAAGGCGCCATATCTTCTGAAGAGGTTTCAAAAATGCAATTAACATGACTTTCAGGTGCACAATCTGAGGGACGTTGTGACTTTTGGTATATGTAGTAATTTGTTGGTAAAACTAGCTAGGAGGAGTTGCAACTTCTGATAAAATTATCATAGCGCATGTACCAACCATATTCAGACTTGTATTCTTAATTCAGGTTTCAGATCCGTAACAATACTAGAGGTTGTGACTGACTGATTGCACGTCTGATGTTTCAGGCAGAATTAGCAGAAAACAGGACTAAACTCTGAAACTGACTACCGAATATCAATTTCAGCAAGAAAGTTGACCTCCAATGAAATTGTCAGGGCCCTTTTGGCTCAAGGATTTAGCTCCATGAAATGGGAAACTAGGGTCACGATTCAAATTGCATGTGTTATGTGTGTGGGAGAGGACGTTGGGCAGTCATTTAATCTTATTTCCTGATGGAAGCGTTCACAATTTCCCATACACATATTTTGCCCTATATCACATGGTGTCAGGCATTCTTCTGCGAGAAGTCGACCAATCAAAGTTTTAAAATGTAGAACTCCACAGCTTGACATGTATATGATTATGCGAGGAATGGAAAAACCCAACTTCTTGCTCCCTTTGAGCTTGCGAATTTAACTGGCTGGATAGATTGTTTTTTATTACTGTTAATATTACAAAATGTACTTGTCTGAGAATAAAATACTACACCGATTTATTATAAGCCCGATCGAGGTTATGATATGTGCTATCTTCAAATTGGAAATTAACAAACCAGTCCTAAAATGAATCCAAGCTTCACCTTTTTTGATTAAGAAAATGTGGCTACTGAATTGATCTCAAATATCAAGTCATTGATACATAACTAATATACATCTTGGAAGATGCTTCTGAGCAACTAATTAAATTCAGCAGAGTGTACACGCCAAGTTTCAATGCCATCGCAGACAACAGTTCTTCTACATTAATGGCAGCCCAATATTAAGACCAAGAAAGCTTCAATAAGGAAACAGGAAAACAATCTCACAATAACGTCTCAAAGATGTTTGAATAAAAACTCTGTGCAAATGGGGGTCCCATGATAGATGCAGATGGCACAAAAAACAGTGAGGGATTAGGTGCAGTTCAACCAGTGTTACAAGTTTACTTCTAGTAGGCATATACAAATTGTAGCTTGGGGAAGGGATAGAAGGGAGTTACAATCAAGATTACTTAGAGCTTGATGAACATAAATTGAATATCTAATTGAGGCACATGCATTCTATATTCCTATAATTAATCATAGAATTTATAAATACATACGGACAACTACAATTGCAAATAAGCAGATAGAAATAGACTGAATTACTGACATATCAATCCAAAGTGATTAGAGCGGTATGTCAATGAAACAAATTCACATTTTTACTGAGCTAACCTGAAGTTCAGTTTTGGCTAGTAGACAAAATACCAAAAAAAGAAAAAAATAAAAACTAATATTAGAACTGATCACAGAGTTTCTCTGATCTTGGAAACTATAGCTTCATTACGAATGTTCTTAACTGACAATTGAGAACATAATGATTGTTAATGCATCCCTTAGGAATCCATCTATAATTCCAAAACTGGAGAAAAATATAGAGTAATGCAGATATATAATCATTTTCTATTAATCAATATCCGGGGTGGGATCATTTTTCTTCATGCAACTGTCGTGTAGTATTCTACTTTCTGCAGCATCACAATTTTCCAAAGTACATATTGCACATGTTTCTAGGTCATTATAGATGCAGTATATTCTAAAACAATATGACTCTGATGCAAAATAACACTGATGGAATTGCTAAATCGAAATGAAGCTTCAAATGCTGTCTTTTTATGTTTAGAGCATAATTCTTCCAGGCGCAACATATACCAGACAGGGAACTCAAGGTTCACATCTAATTTCCAATTCTAAAAAAGGCATAATTTATTGACTGTCACTCATACTTGAGAAAAAAGAACCGGAAAACTTAGAAGTAAAACGACTTAAGTCGCATAGCCAGAAAAGTTCTTTTTATTTACTATATTAAGTAGTTGACTAAAACATTTCATCTAGTCTAAACAAAGGGTTGATTGAAGTTCCTTCTCTTAGGTGTTGAACTGCCTTATATATTAAGATAATGCAAGCATATCCACTGAAGTTCCTCCTGTTAGTGTTGAACCGCCATAGATATCAAGATAATATGAGCATGCCAAAATAGCTGATTGTGTAACAGGCATTCACAAGGTGAAATCTTTATTAGCTATATGTCAGGCTTAGCAATTCTCTGTGTCAAAACATCTGGACTTGCTTATTGCGTAACTAGAGATTATTCAAGAATTATAGAAACTCATATGCACTGAAATCATATGAAAATGGGGTAATTGTTTCACATTCTCAATTGTTGCTGGACCTCATATAAAATTAAGAGAACATCTTTCCGCTAGGAGGGATTCAGATTGACAAGTTGGATACCTAAACGCTTCCCCAAGGCTCCACCAGAGAGATGTGATTCTCGACATTTCCAAAAATTTGATTTGTTATTATCAGATAAAACGTAACTATCTTTCATTCACATCAAAGGACCAAAACAATCATTAAAACATAAGTATGGTGTTAAACACGAATAACAAACACCGTAGCTTTTTATCACAAGTTATTCTTATGTAGCGCCACCACTATATGGTAATTATTCCATTAGTCACAAGTCACTTCTAGAACACAACTGTATGATCATCCAAGATCCACATACATAGTCCATAAATCTAAATCTTATCAAAGTTTCCATAGAATTTCTTTCCTTACAACCCATAACATTTTGTAGCACGTAAATCAGAATCATCAGCGATATTTTTTCACAACAGTTGAAACTGCTAATCCTTGAACAAAAGTTCACTAAAAAAACAAAACACTCTACTTGAAGCTACTGAGCAGTATCAATCTAGTCACAATATATAAAAATCTTCATCAAGTTGTGTCAGCAGAGAGATAATCTACAGACTTTCTCAATTGAATTTGATAAAAAAATGAAGTCAAATTAACAAAGACTTACAGGGTAGGCAGCATTTTTACCCGTAACAAAACAACAAAAACAACCAACTATTCTCCAGAACTACCACCCTCTTCCTCCAATTTCTTCACATAGGCCTGCAGTGTCATAACCAAATTCCTAGCAGGAGCCTGCAAAGTCCCAACAACAGCTGATGCAGGACCCTTCAATGATCCCAAAATCTTGGCATAAACTTCAGCTCTTGAAGGCAAAGACTCCAAGGCCTTAAACTCCTCAGGCCCATAAAACTTCCCTTCAAAAACAGCACCAGTAAAGTCATTCCCTTCCAACTTCTTCTCCTTCTGAAACTCCCTATAAGGTTTTAATGCAGCTGGGATTTCTTCACTATGGACAAACAACCAAGCATTCATTCCCTTCATGCATGGCTTCAACGCTTCCCATTCAGTCCCCTCAATGGCCTTATAAACAAGAGTGTTTTTTGCAACAAGAAGTTTGGTGGATTCTGGGAGTTGGCTTCTGAGTTCTTGAAACTGTTTGACAGTGAAGCCTTTATAGCCAATGCCAGCGATGAGATAGCAATCTTGAAGCTGTTGCTTGACTGATTCAACTGTTTCTTCCTTCTTGGTTCTGCTGATGGCTGAACGGATTGTTAAAGGTGTGAACTTTGGGTGGTGGTGGTGGTGGTGGCGATGGGTGGCGGCGAGGAAGGGGTTTCTGAAGTGGGATTTTAGAGAAAGATTGTGGGAATTTGAGGGAAGGGTAGAAGAAGGTAAGGTGAAGAGATTGGCCTCCATTTCTCAGAGGATTTGATGGCCTTTTTCTGGGCAGAAAATGGTACAGAGCTCAGCCAGATGGTGAGACCTTATCCGTTCTTTTGATGATGGAAAGAAAGCTGCTGCCTGCTGCACCTGAAACGACTGCGTTTAACAAAGGCTAAATCACAAAATTGCCCCTGTATTGCTGCACAAGAAGCAAACCTCTGTATTTTAAAAATACACAAATTACCCTTTGTATTGGTAAAACGTTTGTGTTATTCTATACATAATACTTTGACAATTTTTATTTTATACTAAAATCTAAAATGTTTATATCATTTATGAGCTAGTAGAACAAAATAATAAATGAGAGAGAAATATCAAACACATTAACTACAATATACACACACAAACACACACACATATTGCTACTTTTATTACTAGATAGATAAAGTAGGTCTTATGTTGTTTTGGTAAAAACACAGGTTTATAATTGTTATATTTTTTAATGTTGTCACTAATATAAATGATATTACTAGCATTTCTTCATACTCTTTTTTAAATATATTTGACAAAAATTACAAATTTATATTCATTTTGTAAGTTTCTCATTATACATCATGGCAAAAATAAATTATTCATTTTTTTTCATACTTTTTTTCCATCTTGAATACAAATAATAGGAATAGTTTTTGATGAAATTTTTTGCAATTTTGGAGTTATGATTTTGGTTTTTATATAAGAGTACAACAATAATATTAGTTTGGAATAGTAATCTTATTTTGTTTCTGTATAACAAATTAACAAAGATAGCAATATTAAAAAATTATGAGAGCAAATTTGTCCTTATAAAGGTGAAGTGTACATTATGGGGTAATTTGTTACTAAAATAAGGGTCAATTTGTGTATTTTCTGAACACAAAGAGTAATTTCCTACTTACCAAACATTGCAGGGAGACATTTTGAGATTAATCCTTTAACTAATCAACCTTTCACGTTTTCAAGATTTTACAAATCTAACATTTATAAGAACTAATGTATAATATTTATCTCATTTTACTAGAATTTCCTTAATTTTGAGAATTTAACCATTTCAACTCAGTCCGGGTAATACTTGAATTAGTAAAATGCTCAAGTATGTTTAATTCACTGTAAAGCATATGTCAAAAATTTGTATAGCATGAAGTGAAGTTTGTATATCGTGCAGAATAAAAAAATATATATAGTCTCTATTTGGTTGGGAGTAAAGGATTTTAAAATTGAAAATATTTTTACAAATACTTACCATCTGAATAGTTACACTTTATCACATTCTTGCAATATTTAATATTTTTAAAAGTTATAAGAATATTGGCACTTGAAATGATATTATTGTTTCCGCCTTGCAATTATACTTTAAGTAACGTTCCACTTCTTAAACATTTGTATAAGGTCTAGAATTAAATTCAATGATGACGTAGGTTATGTTCTGATTTTTCGATTTCTCCCATGTTATTGATTTACCCAAAGAGTTAAATTTTTTTTTTGGCTCGCCTTTGCTGAAAAAGGTAATATAATATTCGAGAAAGGCGTGGTTATATTACTTCTAACATCGTACTACGCCTTTATTCCACAAAATCCTTGATCGCCTGATTTTGGTGAAGGCGCAATGATTGTGCCGCCCCTTCTACGCCTTCAATCACTTTCTTTCTTTCTTTCTTAGTGAACCAACAACTTTAAACTAGCCTCCGGAGCACCACTTGCTGAGCCAGATTGAAAGAATGATGCTAAATCTCCAAGTGGCCTGTTCCAGCTGAATTCAAGAGCAGAAGATGCCACCAAGCATCTTTTCTTTATGGAAGTACAGCGTGAAGAGATATCATTGCCAAATTTCTTGTGACCATGGCCTGATAACAAACTTGTCCGGCACTAAGGTAATATGATGTGGCGGTATAAAATCAATTAGAGACACTAACGCAAGGAAATAATAACACCACAAAGTAATCCGGACAAACTGCTGGTATAATACTTTCCCTAAGCTGAATGCAACAAGAAAGCCACATTCAAGGGTTATAGCGTCAAAATCCAATTGTTAGTATTCCACCTGGCCCTTTGAGTAGGAAAAGCATTTGGCATCCAACTATGAAGCTCTCTCCCTTTCCAAAATGAACTCAACCGCCTCTGCCACCGTATCAACCACCTGTACATAGCCAATAAAGAA
The DNA here is from genome assembly GCA_024721245.1 of Mitragyna speciosa. Taxonomy (NCBI): domain Eukaryota; kingdom Viridiplantae; phylum Streptophyta; class Magnoliopsida; order Gentianales; family Rubiaceae; genus Mitragyna; species Mitragyna speciosa. Next base: position 7,683,510 of record CM045554.1, read on the forward strand.
TCACACATGCTAAGCAACTGCACAGGAGATCAACTAAAGTGCAGCTGAAGTAGTGGCTGAATCATTTAGGTAAACTGTCTATTTTGGGCATTTCTTGAGAAGCACAGTATGAGCTAGATAAATAAGATACTCTACTGTCGAACCCCAAAGCAAGAGTTCGTGCAAAAGTAGATGTTCATTTTCATGTCAAAAGAGTCTCGTAACATTCATGTTCTAAAAGTTAGAAAAATGATTTATAATGAACTATGATATTTCTGTTAGATGTATCATATTGAGACTTACCACATCAGCTGGATATTCTGCATGATTTTCCGTCTGTCTGAAAACACCTGTTCTAGTCAAAATTGAAAACCAAGGATGCCCTGCCTGATAATTTAAAGGGTAGAGACTGAGAAGAGACACCAATGAAATTTCATGTGAAAAATCAAATTTTTCTGACTGAGATTAAATATCATTCTTATAGAAACAAACCTGTGATGCACCTTTGATGTCTACTGAAGGATTGTCACCAATCATATACAAAGTCTTAAAAGCATGTGATGAAAAGTTTTCATCTTCCCTGATGACATTGCTGTGACACGAGGATGCCCACAGATGTCTTAGAATAACTTCAGCATTCCTGAAAACAAACGGATTTGGCTTCCCAAAAACTGTACACTCCAAGGGCTTGTGGTGAATTCTGCACGGAATACATATTTAATGAATTTTTGTATAATATGTCATAATTAATGAAAAAATAGTCTTGATCCAAATAGCATTGGTGAGAAGGTCTTCAGGTTGTCCAGACAAGTACCTGAAAACTACTATTTCTTGACAGCGGATGCAAATTTTATGTGTGACAAATGTACTGACCTCACCTGTTGAAGACACTTTCAAGGGCAATTCTGAATGCACCTATACCAAGACGCTCAGAAGGAAATGCAGCCTGTCCTACATTAACACACAATCATTATCTCCTATACGAAATCAAGGACTATTGAAGAAGATATATCAAAGCTACAAGAATCATTTTATGAACATGAATAAAAGCAAATAATCACCATGAAGGCTATCAATTACCTGATATTGAAGATCATCAGCTGCAAAAAATAATGGTAGCTGGTGTTCATTCTCCTCTATGTGAGGACCTCCAGAGGATAAAATGTCACAAAGGACCTAATTCATCAATTAGTAGACCACTAATAGTAAATTTCCAAATATCCACTACTGAGGCAAAAAATTACAACAAATTAAGTAAAAGGTGATTACAAGAAAAGATAAAAGGAAGAACAACCATGTAAAGGTAAAGACAAAGGGTTAAGCATCTCTAAATTAGACATATTTAGATATAGTTGCATCACATCATATTTGGTTTGGGTTTTCTTTCTTGTGTTCCAGCTCTATATTACAATGCATTGACTGTTGTAAGTGATCAATGAAGTAGCTGACAGGAACAAGATAAAGCAAAAGCCAGGCATATGCCTTCTTGCTTGCAAGAAAAGTGTCGTTTCTTTATTGAATCGTACATGAGAATGGGAATACAAAAGCTCCAATCTAGAGTATTAAAAGGTTCTAAAAACGCAATAAGAAATTTCAAGAAAAAATTTATGTAGCATTTGAACTGTGTTTCTTCAGTCATTATTTTTTTCTTCCTTTCATCATAACAACATATGAGCCTAAGGTGATTTAAGCAACCGGTAGCCTACATTATTCGGACTCTTCACTTTGCCCTAAAGTCTTCGTGTTGAGCATTTCATTATGCACTAGTATATTTGTATCTACAGGACTCCCCTCCCCGAGTCTGACCAAGATATCAGGTACCAAAGATGGCCTGGTAATCCTTGCAATAGACTGGAGCTAAGGCCATCACTCTATTGCACTCAACCTGTGGCCTTTCCAGTCGTATTCAGGAAGCATTCTGGTGGCATGTAGTTTTTTTAACTTAAATGTCACAGGAACTTGATATGGTGAACTTGTTTACACTTCCAATCATGATTAATTGTTTCTTAAAAAACTCTAAGCATTTGTTACATGTTAGTAGTAATGTGGCCTGTAGAAGCAAAATCAACATGGGAATGCAGTCATAACTCAGATGCATCAACTATATGTTGGATCCACAGCAACACAAATCAAAATGTTACGTAAGCTGCTTGTAAATATTTAGTTATAAGTGGCTGATAGGCAAAATGCCACATGCAATCCGCATCTAGAAACTTAATAAAAAATATACCTGAATATCTCTCCCCCAATCAACAGGATCACTAACAATGAATGCGGCCTTTACTCTGTCTAGGGAAACATCAAATCCTTGAATTGACTTGGTGGAATATTTTTGCTTATTTGATGCCTGCTTAGCTGTCCAGCTTTTGTACTGAGCTACAGGATCTATATTATCAAAGTATGACACATAATCCTCCAGGGAGATAACATTTCTGTACATGTTTTCAAATGATGACCAATTTAATTCAGCAGAAATAAAAACAGCCAGATTTCATTGGGTACTAAGATAAGAAACCGTCATACTGAGGTATGATGCTACATCTTACCTGAAACCATACTTGGACATCACCTGCGCAGGTTCCCCTTTTCCAGTGGCAACAATGAAATCATTTTGAAACCTGGAAAAATAGGAGAAAGTGAGATGTAAATTAAGCAAATATGCTGAAAAGCTAGTGAACCGAAGTTCAATTAAGTATAAACCTACCTCTTCAGCAAGCTTCTAAAAGATGAATGACCCTGTACAACCTGTATCCAATGTCAATACAGAAATTCTTTGATGGTGAAAACATTGGTGGACTTTACCAAGAAAAGGGATGTGCATATATGCTAAAAAGGAGCAGAAAAGAATGAAAGTCATGAGATCACTTCATTTAAGCTTAATCTATTTTAGAGAAGTGCATAAATTATTCATCCATACACTGTAAATATGCAAGGTAAGAACTAAACAAGGACATTCCCCTACTTTGACAATATAATGGCTTCGTATTTACCACGTCATGTAAATGCAATGCCTAAAGATAAATGCTCAAATTTGCTTGAAACATAAACAGGGCATCGGCAGTGAAAGTGGAGAATTTTCAAGATTACTTGAGAAGGTAAAATCTTGATGCCTAGGAGTTCACTCAACTCAACAGCTCTTCTAGACTCTGGGATGCCACCTCCTACAAAGTCAAATTAACAGATCATATACCTAAAAGTTTGTTATATTACAGGAAACTAATAATGCATAACCATTGTTGGTACTTACAACTAATCTGATAAAGCAGGAACATTCTGGATAAACTCAGTGGCCTAACATTATAACTGTGATTCCTGGAACTAACAAAAGGCATACGGTAGATAATTTCTAACTTATTGAGTTCATAGCGAAAATAAGCAATTCCTAGTCTGAGAGCTAAAAACCACTTCAACTTTGTTCATATCATCTACACCTAGCTAAAACGGCAATATAATCTGGTTTATAGAACAACCAATAAAAAAGAATTTTGTCCAAACTACCAACCATTTGTCAAAAACAGAAAGGGGGTCTTCAAATTACCTGCCCAAGAAAAAGAGCAGCAATCAGCTTCACGTGACATATACATTAAAGCATTAATATCAAAATGATCCACAATGCAAAACAGGCACTGGTGTTCATCATGACCTAACGCGCCATGGATTGTTTATGCATCCAAATTTTGTATAGTTTGATTGTTTCTAAGCATACTAAGAACAAAAACAGATATGCAGATGCAGTCAGTGGAAGAGATAATAAAGGAAAGAAGGGCCACACAAAATAAGAAGATAATCCCACATATGTAAGTGAAAATTCCACAAAATTTTAGTCGCAATTTAGGATTGTCAGCAAAATTATAGACAAGGTACAAGTTCAACAAGCACAAAAAAATAAACAAAGAAAAAAAAGGTAAATAAAGTAAGGAAATCTTTTAATTCACCAGAATCATGGTGATACAATCTCTTAAGCGCCGTGGGAGAATTTCCAATGGGGGTTCTGCCTCGGAGTACGACTCCATCTATATCAAACGCTATTCCAAATGAACTTGTGCTGCTGCGACAAATTTCCAAAATGACAATGTAAATAAACACTGACCATACATTATAATCACAGCTTTTTCTTGATATATAGTCTTGTAGTAATTCAGTAGCAAAAAGGTGAAGAACGTAACTTGTGGTGGCAATAGAGGGATGCTGATGCTGAGAATGGAGGAGCTCGAAGGAGATGAAGATGATGTCCTGATGGCAGTTGAATTGGCGGTTGAAATCCAAACCTCATTTCTTCTGGACTTTTGAATGATGGTCCGCTGTTTTCTGTTCTATTTATTTATGTGGCAAATGTTGAATGGGCCTCCTACAATGTACATCAGTTCTAGCTGTCTTACGTAGGAGCCCAAGTCCTCATATTTTGCTTTTTTTTATCTATTTAAAAAAAAAAACTGTTGCCCCGTTTAAATTGCAATGTTTTAAAATATTATTGAAAGAATAACACTGTAATACTTTTTGATATAATATATTAAGAAAAAGAGGATGGTGGAAATTGTAAAAAGTAGTTAAAGAACGTGTATAAATAATATTTAAGAATATTATTCTGAATAATGTATTTGTCTAAACAGATAATTAAATAGCAACAATTCATTTTATACCCAAAAAAAAAAATCTATTACAAATTGATGGGCAAGCAGACAATTAAGTGAAACTGAGTCATGAGCTGGTACCGCTATTTTCTTCTAACATACTGTTGTTTGGTGCTCTTTTCTAACAGTTATCTTAACTTGTGGAAAAATCTTGAGTCTGGACTCCATCAAAGGTAGATCATGTGGCAAATTAATTTGTTAGGTCAGATTTTTTTTTGTTTTTTGAGACAACAATTGGAATTAGAGAGGGAACTCTTGCTTAATTGCATGATACAGATTGAAAGTAAAATGGGCAATATGTAACCATTGTCTCAAGTGTTCAAAATACAAGACATAAAGGATTTAGTTCGAACTGTGGAAATGCATGGTAATCGCAAGTTTGCTAAAGGTGACATCCATCCAAAGCAAATACGACTAACATGGAACTTTTGACTTCCATCCACATATGTAGATTAAGAAATGCATGGGAACGTCCATTGCTCTTCGGATTCTTTTCTCATCGTTGATCGATTGAAGAACATGGGGTTTGCACAGTTTTTTTAGCTTTCTTGGGGATAGTTATAGACAATGCTACAGTATTTGTTGTCACCAAATTCAATCTTAAAAAACTAGATTATTATTTTCTTACAAAATATTTACTTTTTTTTTATATAGTTGCTCATTACTACATCATTTTTTATTTTTCTTTGTACTTTATGCGGTCGGTGGTGAGCAATTTGCCCCGTTCTAACTTCTAATACACTTCAAATATCACTAGGGAACTTTGTATTTAAGCGGACTCTATATGCTTTTATGCAAGTAGTGCGCATTAAGCGGCATTTCCCATCCCATTCGGCAGTTGCAGATCAGGTGGCCAAGAATTTATTAGTGATTTTTTTTTTCTCGAAACACACACAGAGAAAAAGAAATCCAATTGGAGCTGTTACAGAAATGAGAAAAAAATATATATATTGAATTTTTGTGTTTGATAAAAACATATGATCAAATATCATCAGATCGCCCAAATGGCTCCTGGTGCAGCAGCATGCAAAGACAGGTTTAATACTACATGATTAGGCACTGAAAGTTGAAAACGGATTCCTGACAAATCAAGAAAACTGGTAATTAATCAACCACTCCAACTTACAAGAATAGTATTACTGTACTACACATCCCACGTTATGTTTACCTAAATTAATCCGCTGGAAAAAAGAATAACAACTCATATCTAAAATTGATCCTATCCAACAAACACAAATTGTAACTTCCAGAATGCATATAAGTTAGCCAGTGACATCTGTTCAATGATCAGAAGTCATATGCAACTATTCTAATCAAAACCCTTATTAAAAATTGACATACTGATTCCATTAATTTGCAGATAACGAGCTAGCTGAGCCTGAGCTCTTTATCATGATCTTCATGGCTATCTTCGGATTCAAAGAAATGCAATCCCTTGATCATGTTACTGACGGACTCGGCCAATTCCTCGAATATTTTAGCCTTGATCTGGCCCCTCTTTGGGGGAAGAGTGCTGTATTGTTTCTCCAGTTTGTTGCTTCGTTTGGACGCGTGATCTTTACCTTTATTCTCCATTTTCGCCTTCATCGAATGATTAGAGAACAGTAAGAATTTTGAGCTAATCACAGATTAGGAAAATATTGAAACCTTAATGAGTAAGAGTGGGTGCGGGTCACGGTTTTGTTTGGCGGCTGAGCCAACATTGTTCATTAAAATATTTGAACGATTGTGTTAAAGTCAGTGAAGAATTCAAGAAGATCGAAGAAGTAGCTGGACTGGGCAGGCAAGTTGTCACTCGGGGCGTGACTTGGGATGAATAAAACTGGTGCATGTGGTATCTTCTCATACAGGTGAAAGGATAAGTTTCTGATAAGAATAATAATAAAAAAAAAGAATATATATGATTGGTGTTTAAGAGGTATTGATCAAAATGTGCATAAGTGTTAGTAGTAAATTAGTAATAAATATACATCTGTTCTCTCGGGAAAAAAAATATGAGTTTGTATTTTATATAGTAATTTCTGGGTTTGACCTCTGTCCATCATGTACTTGTAATACAAATGCTTCAAAAAAATTGGACACATGGGAAATGAGCAGTTGGAATTCTCAGTGTCACTTTTTTTCAATACCAATTGAGAACCATTCACAATAAATTGTCACCTTACGATCACATCTAAATAAGTCAGATAATTATTAGAGTGTGAATGCAAGGTGACAATTTCTTATGAATGACACTCAATTGGCACTAAAAAAAATAGCACAGAAGATCTCATGACGGATGAGATTGAACCACAGTGGGAAAAAATGGGCTTCCAAAACAACCTGGTTTGGCATGAAAAATAAATACACCACGATTCTAAAAAATTACACCATGATAATAGACAATTACACCATAACGCTAAACAGTTCACCACATTTAACTTACAAACTAGAAGGCGGGCATTTACAAGGCCCCAGATCCATGGAACGTGAATTCTTCCAAGTATGAAGGCATTTAAATAAATACTCCTCAAAGCTTTTTACTATGTTTCTTTTTAACTTTTCTTGGGTGGTATTTAGGTTGGTTAGACACTTTCTTGATTTCATCATACTTAAATCTGTTTGTTTGGCGACTCTCTGGCCTCCGTGAGCCATTCTTTTTGGGATTCGTTTCTAATACAAGGAACGAACGAAATTCTTTTTAATAATGTGTAGGGATAATTATACATATTCGCCTTGAAGCTTGACATAATTGCAGCTAGTTCCCTTTAGGTTGTAATAATTGCACTTACACTATTTATCTTTATATTTTTTATAATAAGAAAACCATTTTTGATAATATAATCTAAATACACCAATCAAATATTCTAAAATAACCCTAATTGCTTTAAAAAAAAACAGACAATAAAAATTTATAAGTTATTCATGAAAATGTCAAATGTATTCGTGCTCTTATATCAAAATTTCAATCTCCGCCTGATTCTATTCTTCAAAACTCAATTAATTATCTAGCTAATCTACCTTTTAAGAAAACCTTAAAAAGGAAATTTGAATATTATATTATATTGTATACGGATTTAAAATTAAGAGGAGATTTGCATAAGAAAAAAAGTTGTCATGAAATATAAGAAGAAATTATTCAAATATTGTTCATGCACCAGAAAGCATCTTAATTGTTCTAAAATCCATCAACCCTCAGTCCTGACAAATTTTCGTATTTGGACTATTAATAAAATACAAGTAACAAGTTTGTATGTAAAGGGATATTTCAATTTCCATCCCTAATATCTTTGTCAAGCCACTTTGCAGAGGCAGCTTCTTTCTACTACTTCTACCAAAAAAAAAAAAATCAATTGTAAAATTGGCTAATTCCTGCTATATTTCGTATTTTTGCCTAAGACACAAGATGCCCGGGAGGAGATGATAGTGTGGCCAGGGTTATGAGTATCAGCTTTTCCTCACAGGTTCGAAGATAAACATATTAAGTTGATTGAACAACCAAAGAAAACGCAATAATCTGTACTAACAATGTCTTGTATCCACGGAATACAAAAATTCTATTGTACCCGAGATTAGATTAACAAAAAAATAAAGGTTTCAAAGTTTCTATAAACCATCCAATACACAACTGTATATATACATGTACAACCAATATTCTGGGGAAATATTTATAAATATCAAAGAATTCATCTGACTAAGGAAATTTATTCAAGAATTCAATAGCTAGGAGATTATATGAATTAAATATAAAATAGCTAAAAGAAACGAAAAGGCTATATGAATTAACGATCAATGTGTGAATCATAACCAGAGCTACAAGGAGGTGATGCGGATGCTGAACTTCTGCTGTAGCCACCTTTGTTTCTTGCAATTCTTGCGACGTTCATCACTTTCTTCACGCATCCTCGAAATATCCTAGCTTTGATCTGTCCTCTCTCGGGAGGAATCTTCGTTTTGTGTTGCGCTAACATCTTACCATCGTCATCTTCCATCCCCGAAATGCACATATGTGCTAAAATTTGTTGATAAATCGTAACCCCAAGGAAACAATTAACTTCTTAGGATTCGTTCGTTTTTTATTTATTATTTTTTCTCCGGTGGGGTGATAGGTAGGAGAAGGTGGAAGAGGTATTCAAGAAAAAATTATTTGATTTCTTGGTGAAGAAAATTGAGAGGGAATTGGCTTTCTACATGTATATGTAGCTGGAAATGCTACTGCAAAAGTGCAAGAGTGTGTCGTGTGTGTCTTTTTTTGGGAGGGGGGGGGGGGGGGTGTACGGGCGTGGGATTGTGTATGGAGTTTTAAGGGAAGAATTGTTCTTAGTCAAAAGGATTCAGAAAATGGTAGTCTATTAACCCAAAGTGAACTGATTAAGCATCCCATGATAAATAATAGGTTAATTAAAGCATTTCTTTATTGTTAACGGTTCAAAATATTTAGTCCGTGCATCACCCATGAAAAATAGTATTAGAATAATTAGGAGAATTTTTTTTTTACTGTTTCAATTCATAGATATAGTCCATGCATCAAGTCATGGGTGACGGAGAGGATTGAATTGAATAATATATGGAGTTTTGTATCTAGCATCTATAGTAATGTGTGTGCGTGTAATGCGTCTATCTTCCGTTAATTTTGTGGGTGTAGTGAACAAGTGGATTTAAATGATATGTTTTGAACAGTTTAGTATATAATTTGTACAGAACTGAAATTCAATGTACAGAATGAAAATGGGATATAGAAATTAGAATATGCAAAATCGATGATTTTAAAAGTTTCCAACAAATAGGAGTGGAAAATTATAGCCTTCTAGAACATGCGTGTAGCTTTTGCCAAAAGCCAAAAAAAAAAGTGAATTCTAAAGATGAATATATTCTGTAAGTGCTATTTTCCCAGTTTTACTAGTTAGTTCTTTTAGTTTTGTCTTTCCCTTATTATTTTAGTGTATAGTTTTGGTGACTATCGACACTATATGAAAACATTAAATCATATTTGATGATCAAAAACTTACTGCTGTATACTGTTCTTTTTGTTTTATTTTAATTTTCATTGTGTTGCATCTTTCAAATATCTCAACTAAGCGAGATATTTGACAATTTTTTTAAGAAGGAAGAATGGATGATTTGTCCAAATTGTTAATTAAATACTCTTTAGTTTTATATTCAAACTTATAGGATAAGGTACAATTAAATAAGAAGAATGATGAATAATATATAGTATAAATGTGTCATTCATAATCATAAAGTTCCCACAAAGTAATGTTCCAACTATAGCTTCCAAGTTCAATAAAGCTGAAGTTGATGGAAGAAAATTTATGTGTGTTTGTGTGTTTGTGTGTGTGTGTGTGTGAGAGAGAGAGAGAGAGAGAGAGAGTGAGAGAGAGAGAGAGAGAGAGAGAGAGAGAGAGAGAGAGTGAGAGAGAGAGGATTTGTTGGGACAATGGACTAATATACAATCAAAGCAAAGATTAAAAAATAATAAGCTTTTTTATGTGTCTTGCTAAGTTCTGCATTTAAGTTCACGGGAAAAGTGTGATTATTATCAAAATAAGCAGAACAAGCAATGGAAATACTTGTCTTTCACATTACTTATCAACGTTAAATACATCTATCTCCCCCGTGACTTGGTTAACTTATCAAAATCCTGTGATTTGACCAAATTATAGTCTAATCTTTTGAATCATCAAAGTTTATCAAATACCTCCTTACCAGTAACAATGTCCAAAATCAACTAAAAGAAGCAGTGAAATGAAAAGAATAGCCTCTGTTTAAATTACATTTATCTCCCTTGAGATTAGTTCAAATCACAAAAGAAGTCCTGTAGGTTGGCCAAATTGTATTCCAATTTTATAAATAATTATATACTTATAAAAAAATCCTATGTAATCATCTAAAAATAAATAAATAATAAATAATAACCTAGTGCAGCTATTAAAAATGTTAAAGCAAATAAAAGAAAAGATATCAATAAAATCTAGAGAGAATATTGAATATGAGTAAGAAAATTTGTTTAATTTATATATAAAAATAAAATTGTATTTCAAATTAAGAAAAATCTTATCGTGAATTTAAAGTTGAGGTTTTTTTTTATTCTCTAAAATTCTTTCATAAAACTTTACTTGGAACCCTTTAGTGATTGTTGATTGTATGTAAGATATTAAAGTTCAACAGGTGATGGCAATAGTAATGGAATTGGAGTATACTTTTAAAAATATGAGAAATAGAATTTCGTGACATGCAATATACATAAAATGGTTGTTCATGTCTACTATGTGCTAATGGAAGCTAGAGTATGTTGTCGATAATATTTTAAAATTTTTTACTTTGATTGTAGCTTGTAAGAAGGGTAACAAGAAAGAATTAGAAATTAATGAGTATATTGAGAATTTCATAAAGAATATTATTGACATTATTTAATTAAAATGGAAAGGCCTCAAATAATTATTTATCAAGCTGAATGATTGAACTATGATATTGAACAAACTATATAGGTCGTTTGGTAATTTGGGCAACCTCAAGAGAGGTAAATGTTAAAGGATATTTTGGGACTCTTGGTCCCAGTATGATGTAAACATCATTTCCAGTGCATTTAACGAAAGGAGAGCATTTGATAAATGTTTGACGATTCAAAGCATTAGATTATAATTTGGTCAAACTATAAATTGGTAATTTGATAAAACCACAAGAGGTAGATGTAATTAACCATTTAATCAATTATGTACTCAAACATGAAGTCATTCCCCTTGTATTTAAACCTTTCATTAGCTTCTTCCTTCTTTATTATCTATTTTATTGACTAACAACATTGCCTTGTTAATATTTCATTGGTTTCTGCTAGTCTGCGTTGTTGATGTTCAAATGTTCCCATCGACAAAACCAAAACCACCAAAAAAGGGGGACTTGCCCCAGGGTGGGGTGTCAAGAACATAATAAAAAAGAACTAGATGCTTTGTCTGCTATTCAATAATTTATAAATACTATTAGAAGACATGATACGTCAAAATCAACACATTTTACTTACTCAAAGGAAAATGGAAAAAAAGAAACAAAAAGAGAGATCACTTAATTTTCATCTAATCTTTAATAGTGAATTGTTCTTGTTGTATATTGATTAAATATTGAACTATCAATTTTATGAAAGCTCTATTACACGTGCATAGCTTTATTGCACGACCTTTAATTATCCTTGCAAGTTCTAAGGAAACGATGAAGCTCTTGTCAATTTCATATTTTCCTCAGATGCTCGGACAACCAGAATAATTTTCATCACAAGAATGCACACAAATAAATTTTCTATACTTTATTCTTCAACTGCAAACCAGTGTACAAGAAAAACCGAGGCACCACATTTATAAATGTACAACATAAGAGAAAACAAAGAAAACTAAATTAAGAATTCAAAAATTATAACATGGGCTCTTAAAAGAATAATTAATATATACTAAATCATGTAGTATATAATAAAACATCTTAAAATGGGCATCTGGATGATAAGAGCTAGCTGGAGATGCTAGTGTTGTTGCTTAACATCGGTAACCACCTTCTTAGTTTCCTCCTGTTTTTGTGAAACTCCCCACTTTCTTCAGAAGCCCGTGGACTATCTTAGCTTTGATCCGTCCTCTCTCTGGAGGAAGTTTAATAATTTTACTGTTTTCCGACATCTTGCCATCTCCACGTTCCATTGTTCTATACAAGTTCAGTGCCCACGAGGTCTGATTTTCACAGGCGAGAGATTGTTGAAGTGGGGAAGGTTTGAAGGGGGAGGTCCCAACTTTCAAGAAATCTGTAGTTGGTTTTTCTTGGTGAAGAAGTGAAGATGGAGTTGCATTTATAAAATGTACATGAAGGAGTGAGTGAAGCTGCAGTTACTGGCATTGTTGAAGATTTTGGAAGAAGTTTCTTTCCGTCAAAAAGAATTGAAAATGTGAACATGACTAAAATTGAAACACAATTATATTCTGATTCTGTAGTACAGTGAAGCATCCCACTAGCTGTATTAAACTAGAATTAAGAATAATCTTGTGTTGTTTTACAGCCATAATTATAATTTTAGTTCCTTGCGTTTTGGACTGGCGTCATTTTGACCCTTTACGTTTGAATTTAAGCATATTTCATTCTAGTTATACGTTTAAGTTTAGCATATTAGATAGTTTGTATATTAGAAAAGTTGATCCAGTGTTTTACACGAAGCTCATATGTTTAATATCCTGTATTAATCTATAGTATTTTATTCTTTTAGGACGTTTAAGCAAATTGAAATGGTAATGAAAGGCTAATTAAAATGAAACTCGTAGAAAAAATATTAGGCAGAAACTGCAATTTGCTCTTATTTTAATTAAAGAGATATAGTCCATGTATCATTGCACAATAAAGCTAGAGCAATGATATAAATTTATTAGAATATACACTAATCGTATATGATAAGATTGTCATAATTATTTGGTTCATTTATCTGGCAACTTATTTCAGTATAATTATTTTCCAATGAAGAGAGAATTTATAGTATGTTGGATCGAATGGTTTTAGAAGATGTTAGACATCAAATTCCAAGTTAAATAAATGGATAAAATTAACCAAGAGAAGAAATAAATAGAAAGTTCCAAAAAAATTTAATAAACTGATGTTTCAATTCCAAGAAAGTTGAAGGACATGAAAAGTATTAATCTTGTCCAAAAGTTAGATGATTTGACGTGTGGTCTAGTCTAGTTGTAATTGCAAAAGAATAAAGATGCCTTAGTTTTTTAATCTTTTCATTATACTCACATGTGATACACGCCAACATTTTGTAAAGCAAAGATTACAAGCAAATGGAATATATCATGCACTATAGCATAAATTACATATTTTTTACTTAAACCTTCCAAACAAATCAAGATCAGCCTCATCTGGCTAGTCTTAGCCTATTTTGGGAGGAAAGAAATGGAGAGAAAAGAAAGGAAAGAAAGAAATTTTAAACAAGTCTTTTGTTTGGGAGTATGGAGTGAAAGGAAAAGAAAAAAAAATATTTTTAACCACTTTCCTTTGTTTGGGAGCAAAAATAAAAAAAGAAAAGAAGAGAAATGGAAGGAAAATCTCCTTCTTTCTTCTTCCAAGGATTTTCCTCTCAAAATTGGGAGGAAATGGAAGGAAAGGGGAAACAAGTTCCCTTCCTTTCTTTTCTTTTCTCTTCTCTTCTTTTCTCTTCCATCTCAACTCTCAAACTAAGCATAATTAAGTAAATAGTTTCTTTTCGTCTACTCCCTATGTGTAATAATTGGGGATGGTCTCATTTTCAAAATGAAATTCATTCATTTCACAATTTTGAACCATCCATTCAGGCACAATGTGTGTGTAGTTTTTCTCAAATGGACTGGGTCTACGAACCCCACCCATGAACCCAATTATTGAGATTCGGCCACTAGGGCTCTATAGGGTCCATCAAGCTTTGGTGGCTCAGATCTCGACCATTGGGTCCACAGTGGGATCTGTGGACCTGATGCATGATAGAATCTCTCGTGTGTGTATGTGTGTGTGTGTGTTTTTGTTTTTTTTTTAGATTAAACCTACACTATTACACTAGGAGGGGAATTTGGCATTGGTGAGATGTCATATAACTCTAACCACTTGATCATCTATTTGTTCCCAAGAAGATATGTGTGTATACACACAGACACACATATATATAATCATGCTTTATTATTGTTGGCAAACAGCATTTCTATGTTCTAAAAAAGCCACAAAGGTTTCAATATTCTGATATATTAACATCACGTACGTACACTGCACAATTGCTATCATCTGTACATGTAAAACCACAAACATGGAGGCACAAAATCTAATAAGAAAAAAGGAAAGGAAAAAATAGAGAAACAAACAATCAAGAACAGAAAAGAACTATGTCAAAAAAGAGTTTCTAAAACTCAACTGGGAACCCAGGTTAACTAAGCGTTATTATGGTTACCAAAAGCTATGGTGGATATATGTGGAGATCAAGGAGATGAAGGTGAAATTGGAGGTATATTTTCCTTGTATGTGTTCTTAACCCTATATTGAGGTACTCCAACTTTATATTCTGAATTTTGGGAGGGTTCTTGTTCACCACCCAAAAGGGGTTCAAGATCAAGGTTGCCATGGCTTTGATCTTGTGCTAGAACCTAGAAAATCAACAAGAAAAGAATCAGCACCACCATGATAATCTTCTCCATCGAAGTTGTCTTCATATTTTGTGTAAGAATGTAAATGCAGAATTCGAATTAGAAAGGAAAAAAAATGATTAATTAGTTATTATTGTGAAACTTTGATTGTGACTTGCAAGTTTGTTAAATGGAAAGTGACTTCTCAAATTTGCATCATTGATAACTTTTTGGATGTTGTTATTATTGAATGGTGGGTGGCTCGGCCGTGGTTCACTAAGTTTTGTGCAAATGTTGAGTTAATATTTATAGGGACAAGGAAAAGTGGAAGCTATATTCCTACCCCACATTTGATTTTTTGAGAAAACTCTCATGATTTTAGTTCATGAACAAAATAATATGTCAAACTTAGAATAAAAATATTTTCTTTTCCATTCAAAAGAACTAAAATTTTTTCCCTCGAATAAGAATTTTTGTCTTTGGAAAAAAAATTTAGGTACAGCTAAGTTTCAAAGTAATTTATGTATGAGTGTGTATACTATATTAAATTATATAATTGTAAGTATATTATGAAAGGAATTTTTATTGAAATCAACAATTGTATATATCTTGTTTATCATAACAAAGCAAATTTGCCAAAATAAGGTATAACACTTCTTATGCTCCTTTCGTTTTAGAAAACAAAATTATGAACAACGAATAAAAAAATGAATTTCAGTTTTTTACTTGATTTTATATCACAGGGAAGAATTCTCCAAAATATACTTGTTAACAACAAGTAAGTCACATAGATTCCACCACTATTCATTTTTATGGAAAACAAAAATAAAACAAAATAAATGTCAACTAGGTCCAAAACCTTATCAAATTATATATACAATGGGAGCCTTATTTTTGGTGTTACATGTTTTATCACTTTATTATGTAATACCAAAAAGCCTTTTTGTTGATTATTTTTGAATTATCCACATTCTTTTTTTAAAGCTTAAAAAAAATTCAATATTTAACATATGTGAATCAAATAAGCACAAATATCTGAGTCTGCAAAAAATACTAGTATACGTAAAAGCTAATGAATACAAGAGAACTTTAGCTTATTTCCACCAGGGAAAAAAAACCTTATTGGAGCTTCAAACCAAAGAATAAAATAACATGTTAATTTTCACCATTCTGACACCACGCAAGCATTTAATATTCAAGAAAAAGTGTGTAATTTAAATTAATATCTCAAATCCCCAGCCAATCCCTCCTAAAACCACCCTCCATCACCTCTTCTTTATTTCATTTGGATCCAAGTGGTATTTTTCCTCAGCTGTTCCTATTTAATTTTTGTGCTTGTGTTAATTATACTTGAAATCCCTTCTTTGATCGTCTTTATCGTTCTTGACGATCGGTAGCGTTCTTCTCCTTTGAATGTGGTTGTGATTATGAACAAATTTCGTTACCTCTTTATTATGATTATTTATCATCCCTTGTTCATTATATACTTCCAATGTCTTCCATGTTGCTTTACAAT
Source organism: Mitragyna speciosa (assembly GCA_024721245.1). Taxonomy (NCBI): domain Eukaryota; kingdom Viridiplantae; phylum Streptophyta; class Magnoliopsida; order Gentianales; family Rubiaceae; genus Mitragyna; species Mitragyna speciosa. Next base: position 7,699,724 of record CM045554.1, read on the forward strand.
TTCAGTTTATCGAACATTGGAATGTTATGAATTTTGTAATACAATCAATTGGGTGCTTCTTTTGTTTTGTATTTTGAATTTTGTAATCATGCATGTGAGAGTTCATGCTCATAGTGTGTATTTTGTATAACGTTGTACGTGAGCATAGGAACTCAAAAAACTATTGTGTTTTCGTAATGAAAAATTGCTTTAGTAGATAACAAATTAATTCCATTCTTGTATTTCGTACACCAGTTGTAGGCTTCATAATTGTAAAGTTTATTGGATCTTAGTGTTCTGATGTAATTTTCTCTTGTCATGCTACATGTTATAATAGCCATGTTACAGTTTATCCATAAATATTTAGAAAGGTATAACTATTCCTCTACCTGTTTATCAGGTACAGGACTTCCTAGTGCTCAATAATGAATATTAATTTAACTCAAAACCAAATGTGACTTGAAGATACAAAGGAGCAATAGTTTAAATCCAGCCTATAAGTTTGGAATATATATTGAGGTACCCTTGTTTGAACTAAAGGAAAGTACAATTTTCATTCGATGATGGAAGTTTTATAACTTTGAAGCTGGGGAATTTGAGTGGCATAGAGTAAGGGACAAAGGTATGTAATTTTGCATATGCATGTTTAGGAATTTGAGCATTTTCACCTATTATTCTGAAAGACATTGCTTGAATTTTTATCTGAAAGAAGCAGGAAAGAAAAAGAAAAGGAGAGAAAAAAAAACAATATTGAGAATTCCTTTCTAGATTTGCGCATCTTGAGAGGGTGTAAATCAAACAGCTAAATACACACACATACATATATATATATATATATATATATGTCTGTGTCCATGTGTGTATGTGTGTGTATCATATATACGAGTGTGTGCGCGTACATATATATAGATATATGTGCGTGTGCTTATCTAAACATATGTGTGTATGCAAATGAATATGCATGTACATAGACATATATATATGTGTGCACATGTACGCGTGTCTATACATGTATGTGTATGTATAAAACTAAGTGAATGACAACATGGTGCACGTAAGCTCAACTAATTTGACCCTTCACCTCTTGGGAAGTGAACTTGTGAAGATATATAATGATAGACCAGAATAAGTTCCTGCGGGCTGCAATCACTACAATTTTCCCCAACAGAAGTTGTGGTTCAATCTGCAGCATTATACTTTCAAGTCACAAAAGAGCACTAGCTTATATACACACACACACGAAATAGTAATAAGCTTAGAGTTTGTCATTGATTTGAGACACCAACTTCAGGAATAATAAGCCTTTTCCATTGGTAAACCATCATTGCTTTTTAGGTACTATGCTTAGGAATTTGACTAATTGTACTGGTTAATTGTGAAGGGATATTATGTTGAAATTAACTTTCAATACTTTGGAAGACATTTTCCTAGGTAAGACTAAGAAAATCATTGGACAGCAACATACATTGTATTCCAGGTTCTTGCATTTCATATATATATATATATATATATTTTTTAATCTTTATATCAGGCCCTTGGATGGTATCCTCCAGCTAATCAATTTGGTAATCTTTGCTCTTCATTTCTTGCTTGGTCTTTTCAACCTAAAAGAGATGATTCTGTTTCAGTAGTAAATTCTCTGTAACATATCATTAGAGAGAAGGAATGTTTAAATCTCAAGAGCTCGTTGTTGTCTCTACTTGCTTCCTGGCAGGTCTCCAACTCTATTCCTTGGATCTTACTTATAAAATTAAGTGGCCAAAGAGTCTCTCTCGAATCATTCTCATTGGGACTAATGAGTACAAAAATCAATCTCTTTGAATCTCCACTTGTAGATGGAAATATATGCATAAGTCAGTGATATCCCTTTCGCTATACTATGGATACTTAGGCAAGTGCACCTATCGTTTCCAGTAGTACAGTGTACAGGAGTACCGAGTGTCGTATCCCACAGGGACTATGTGAGTACTAGTATTAACCTTCTTTCTATTATCTAACCTCACAAAGTGAATGACGAATTAAATGAAAATACAAATTAGCTAAAACTAATTATCTAACTAAATGACAATATAGAATATAGTAGAGAGAATGGACAAAAGTAGAGGTGAATTTAGATGAAGAATTCCCCTAAACCAACATGCCAAGACTCTAACTTGATTAATGATTAACCCAATTGCTTAGACCCTAGAATCCCTAATGTGAATTATATCCTTTCTCAAGTGAACCAATTCCTACCTTCTCGGTTGATTAATTGGAATCTCTTCTCAATTAAAACCCCTAAAATATGCAATTTCTAATCAATGGACTCCATTTGTGGTTGAGCTTTAATCCTAAAACTCAACTTAGGAAGAACTCATGTAATCCTATCTCTAGCAATTCATTCAAGTTCTCTCTATTCATGAAATGATCTAATCATATGTGCAATCTCTCGATATACCCATACAAAATCAACACTTGAATTGAAGGATGCATGCAAATCCCAATCCAAAACACAAATAAACTCATGAATAAATCTAAGAACAAAGTGGGTCTTTCATTAAACCAAGAATAAAATCATAGACATAAGAATCTAGGGTTCATCTCATCTAAATCATAAACAACTCAATTCATAATTACAAGAATAAAATTAACAAAAGGCAAGAAAGAAAGAGAAAGCTCATTCTCATGCAGCCCTCTTGAATCCTCCCTTGCATCTTGATAAAATCTTCTTGCTTTCACCATTGAAGCCCTTGAGTTGTCCCTCTACTCTTGCTTTCTCCTCCCTACATCACTCTAGATGTGCCAAATGTGTGTTTTTGAGGTGTCTACGGCGTGTGTGTGTTTTCTCCCGAGTTAGGGTTCTCTCCCTCGTCAAATGGCCAGGTTAGCTGCTAAATACGCTGCAGATTCTGTGAATAACCCGCGGCATAAACCGCGCGCGGGTTGTCACGCGGTTTGTTCACTTAATTTCTGAATGGAAACCGCAGCACAAATCGCGCGCGGGTTGTCACGCGGTTTGTCTACGTCAGATTTGACCTCCAAGACAGCCGAATTAGCTTTTCCTTAAAACACAAAAGTTGTAGCCCCTTGAGATAGCTTTCCAAAACATCAAAAATCACATCATTTAGAGGTCTGTGGCCAGAGATGTACTCAAAATACTAAGAACTGGTCGGAACAGCCTTGCAGTGCAAATGTGCTTCAGTAACTTGGGATTTTGACCATTGAAACGTGAGAACTGGACTTTGATGTCTTCGTATGAATTGTAGAAAATTGTCTTATCTTCAAAATACTTCAAGAGTCATCCCAATCCAATGTTTCTAACTCTAGATATGACCAAAACACTGAAATATGTCCAAGTTGCCAAACTGTTTCCATTCCAATTCTTCTTCGCCTATTTCTTCATTGCACTCCAATCAATTGAAATCGAGTTGAAGCTATCAAAACCCTACAAAATGGTGTAAAAACACTTTTAAATCATACATTTACACAATTTGGCATTAAATTCGTAAAAGAGAAGAAATAGCTAAGAACTAGAGAAAAACTCATAGAAAACCCTAAAAACCTAACCTAAAAAAAACTAGTTCACTTTAGCACTTATCAGTCAGCCAATTGCATTTCGTATCACATAATAGATCAAAGTTCGGATGATTTGTTTATTTAATTTAATAGCACATCAAATTGTCAGAAATTATCTCACTTTTTCACAGGTATGATAATGAAAATAAAACACCTAGAGAGACTTGATGCAAGGGAGTATCATTCCCATTCTCGCAAACTTCTACACTTTAGACATTATAGCATGCAGTTGATATTAGATAGCAACCGACCATGCAGTCGATGCTAGATAGTAGCTTTGTCCTTTTAATAGTTGATTTTGGTTCGTTGGGAAGTTAGTTATCAGTGTCTTTATACTCATCAAACTGAAAAGTCAACCTTCCTAGGAATTGCCCATTTTGCATGAAAATTTCTACAAATAACACGTTTGCCTGGCTTAAAAGAACAAAGACTGATAAAATTTGTGATTTTTCACAATATCTTTTTCTCTTTGCTTTATTGTACCGATTGAAAACTTGTCACAGGTTCTACCACTTGAAGTGTCCATGTACAATTTTAATCGTTCACATCCCATTTTTACCGAGTAAAATCTTTTGTACCTCCACCTAAATATATTTTTTGAAGCTTGAAGTTGAAAATTTGTGAAAGTTCATTGTCACATTTCCAATATTCTACCAAACTACAATTTAAACTTTTATTGGGCACCCTCGCGTAGAGCATGAGGCCCAACTACCAATAATAATAAATACTTCTTTTGTTTCTTGATTGCAGGAAAACTTGAAGCTGCTTCTTGACGAATCGGGCATAGAATAGCAGCAAAACTGGGCATTGATGACGGCATAGATGAAAAGATATATAACCAATCCACTTTTCTTCAACTCGTTACTCAAAACAGTTGTTTTACCCTCTTCCCATTTCTTCTCCACATCTACTGCCGCCGCTGCCTTCGACTTGGAAGAGGATATCAAAGCCTTCACTAGCGAATCTTTTGCGACATAATCCAAGACAATGACCTTCTAAGACGAACCCTCAATGGCAGTCTCTACGTGCTGGACCTCATTAATAATGGTGCAATGGACCCAAACGCCACCCTCTATAACCAGCTTCTTAGATGTTGTACCTAGCTTGGGAGGATTAAAGAAGGCCGACTCATCTATACCCATTTCCTTAATTCTATTTATTATAACTATGTTGCCATTCATAACACGATAATTACTATGTATGCGAAATGTGGTTGCCTGAAGAGGTGCGCAAGGTGTTTGATGAAATGCCTGAGAGGGATATGGTGTCTTGAACTGTTGTGATTACTGGTTTTCGCAGAATGATAGAGCCCAGGAGGCATTGGGTTTGTTTTTAGAGATGTTGAGAAATGGGTTCGTTCCGAATCAGTTTACTTTGGGGAGTATAATAAAGGCGGCTGCTGCTGTTGGGGAGAGAAAGGGCAGGCAAATTCATGGGGCTTGCTTGAAATATGGTCATTTTGATGACGTTTATGTGAGGAGTGCTCTTGTTGATATGTATGCGAGGTGCGGCCAAATGGAAGAGGCAAAACTGGTGTTTGCTGGGTTGAGGATCAAAAATGAGGTTTGTTGGAATACTTTGATTACTGGCCATGCTAGGAAGAGTGAAGTTGAGAATACTATGAGTCTATTTTCGGAGATAAAAAAAGCTGATTTTGAAGCCACGCATTCCACTTATTCAAGTGTTTTTGCAGCTTGTGCAAGTATTGGAGCCTTGGAGTAGGGAAAATGGGTGCACGGGCATTTGGTAAAATTAGGGTTCAAGCTGATAGCTTTTGTTGGGAATACTCTGCTTGATATGTATGGCAAGGGTGATAGCATTGAGGATGCCAGAAAGGTTTTTGATAGGCTGGTGAAATGGGATGTGGTTTCATAGAACTCGATGCTTACTGCTTGTGCACAACATGGACTTGGAAGGGAAACGGTGGAACTTTTTGAGGAAATGCGTGCAGGGGGATTCCACCTAATTAAGTAACATTTCTCTGTGTTCTAATTGCTTGCAGCCATTCTGGGCTTCTAGATAAAGGACTATACTATTTTGAATTAATGAAGAAATTTAAATTAGAACTGGATATCTCACATTATGTGATAATTGTTGATTTGCTTGGTCTAGCTGGTCAACTTGGTCATGCTGAAGTTCATAAAGGAAATGCCAATCAAACCCACAGCAGCCATCTGGAAAGCCTTGCTTGGAGCTTGCAGAATGCATCAGAACATGGAATTAGGTGCTTATGCTGCAGAGCGAGTTTTTGAACTTGATCCATACGATTTTGGACCTTACATATTGCTGTCTAATATCTATGCCTCCGCTGGTAGATTGAGGGATGCTGCAAGAGCAAGAAAAATTATGAATGATAGTGGTGTGAAAAAGGAACCAGCTTGTAGTTGGTTGGAGAATGGGAATAATGTCCATATGTTTGTGGCAAATGATGATGCCCACCCATAAAGAAATGAGACTCGTAGGATGTGGGAGAAGATTGCTAATAAAATTAGAAAAATTGGTTATGTCCCGGATACTAGTAATGTGCTTTGGTTTATAGACTAACAGGAGAGGGAAGTGAGGTTGCAGTACCATAGTGAAAAGCTTGCTCTAGTATTTGCACTCCTAAACACATCCCATGGGTCCACCATTCGCATCAAGAAAAATATTAGAGTTTGTAGTGATTGCCATACAACATTCAAATTTGTGTCATAGGTCGTGGGTAGAGAAATCATTTTGAGGGATACTAACTGATTTCATCATTTTCGTGATGGCTTTTGTTCTTGTAGAGAATACTAGTAATGGTGGAGACGATCCCTGTCGTGCCATGGATTATTCAGTCAGGAAGAGCTCATTACAATGTGGTAATATTTTGGTACGATGCAGTACTTAGGTATTTACAAGGTATATGAAGTGATTGGAGTGGTAAACTTGAGTATAGAACTTTTTTGCTGATATTCTATTGCAGGTGCTAGGATTGACATTTTTAACTTGCAATATTTGAGTAACATATTCAAATTGTCAGGTCTAAGTGTCTAAATGTGATAAATGCTGACACCTGTGGATGGTATGTCAAGCAAATATTATGTTCTGTTGCTCTTCTTCTCTGTAAAGTACTATTAATTTGAAACTTCTGGTAGTCTTTTGACTGCAGGGAGTTAAAGATCTTATTGGAGCAAAACAATCTGCAGTTCATTCCCTATTTCTTGCTACACCTTGTATGAGTAATTAGATTTTCTAAGATTTGTTGATGTACAATCCAAGTCAATGTAAGTTTTTTTCCTCAATGTTTTTTCCCCCTTTTATTCCATTCCTAGGCAGTAGATTGGATCTATTTTTTTATTGCAGTTATCTAGCTAAATATTAACTGCACTGCTGTCCAAATGCATTGCTATCGATTTTATTAGGTCACCAATATCAATGCTTGGAACATCACAAAGGTGTTCCTTACTTTTGTGAGATTACATCTTCTTTGGCTCATGTAAGCAATTTTCTACTTCCTACAGGAACAAATGATTTCTTATTTGGGGTAAATATTAATACTTGGTTTGGAATGTAACTTAAGACACCTACTTTTAACATCAATGTAATTAATACTTGGTCTGGAATGTAACTTAAGGCACCTACTTTTGACATCAATGTAATTAATACTTGGTCTGGAATGTAACTTAAGGCACCTACTTTTAACATCAATGTGCATATATGATTACTGAGGCACGCAAATTTATACAAGCATGTATACATTGACAATTCATACATACATGTACAGACGTATGAGCATATATCGTTGTGGATACTTTAGAAGATTCTCTGGATACACTTTGATTTGCAAGCTCTGGTTTATCTTAAGATATTCTTGAAAAAGTCATTCCGCTATATTTCCTCTTAGCATTTTGAGCTTACTAAGTGTAAAAGGTTATCTAAATTGATGATTGGAAGTCCTATTCTTCGTGGCAAATTAAACGGATTCTCACGATTGGCAAGTTCTATTTGAAACTGAAAATTTAGTGAAGAGAGGAGAATAAACAATAAGGGGAAAAAATTCATTTTCTTATGTTCTATTTTACAAGAAAAGATAAAAGAACACTAGATCATAAGCAAAACTAAGAAATGAATCTCTGAGTTTAGACATTGATAACCGCTAAATATCTTAGTTTTATTCTTAAAAAAAAAATTTAGTTTAAGGTTTGTTTTAGGATAAGAAGAAATGTGCTAGAATTTTTTTTTTAACCTCAAATTTTCATTTACTTTTCTGTTTGCTTCCTTAGATATAGGATACAAATAAAACTTTCAGATTTTCCAACACTCTTTAATGTGCTTGCTAAGATGGAAGGGAAGAGAAAGAATCCTAAATCCATCCAGCTTTAATAAAATCTGATGCTGGACAACATAGAGTGGCATCTCAAACCAACGGTATTTTTTGGACATTTCTAAGTTCTTATTGTTGCTCTTTCTCTGTCTCTTATTTCTACTTTCTGTGCCTTTGTTTTCGAACAAGATCTCTATCTAGTTCTTTTGTTTTATTAGACATATCATGACCGAGAGAGCTCACAATGACGCACATGATCAAGTAATCTGAGAACCTTCAGAATTATGTTTGATGAGCAAGAGGGATCATTACCTTAATCACATCATCGTGTTGCTAGTAGTTGTCATGGATTCTGTGCTGGTGCAACTTTTATCCCTCAAACCTGGCAACCTTTGCAGTTTCCTCTTTCATTTGGGAAGTTCTATCAGTAGTTCAACTAATGGAGAAGTTTAGAAGAGTGCCAATGACGAAAAAGTTTAATATGCACCACATGTCAATCATGGTGTACTAAAATTAATAATTTATCACTATGTAGCGATGATGGGCTATACTTTATATTATTTGATGATGTGTAATTGTATCTAGTGCACCGCGAAGCATGCCATGTGATACGTATGATGCACATAATACTCACTCCGCCGATGACATATAGACCTAAGTCTTTGAAAATTTCCCTTTGTGGAACCTAGATAGTGTTTTCTGTGTAATATCATTCATCTTTGTTAGTTCCTATATTGACAGCAACATAAATGCATTATTTATGGCTTCTGTGAAATTACTAGTTAAGGAAGATGGATAGTTCAATCATATCTTTTTTTTTTCTAGGTTTGTTGTAATGAAGCATTTGTAATTTATTTGGATTTTTTAATACAAAAGAACATTTGGTTGAGTTTGAACAAAACCTCATGTCAAGAAATAAGCATTGATTAGAGGCTACCTGTGGTTAAAATTATACCATGTAAGACATTGCCTAGAGGCTACCACCAACTAACATTAATTTGCATATCAAGTCATGAAATTGTCAAATCTAGCCATGATCCTATAGGCTACCAGCAGTTAAAATTAATTTACGTATGAAGCCATGAATTTATCAAAATCTATCCATAAGTGAAGCCAATCCATTATCCTAGAGGCTACCAACAGTTAAAATTAATTTTCATGTCAAGCATGAATTTGTCAAATCTAGTCATCCATCACTGGCCCTGTCTTGACTAGAAAACTACAGAATAATTTCTTATCCTTTGTTCAGATATCCAAAGTATGCGTTCCGCTAGCATCGTTACACCAGGAGATGGTAATGCAATGAATAGTTTCTCTTATCTATTGTGTGACTTGTGTAATTTAAGTTAACTCATGAAACTTGACATTATTCTGACAAGATGAATCTCACAATCTGGATTGTCTGAAACTTTGTGTTTTATCTAGAGATATTTTAGCAAGCGATGATAAATTTATACTAATTTGAATTTCATAAATCTTGCATATTGCAATTCTTTCTTTTCATTCAGCTGAGCTGTATAATTCTCCACCAATGATTCATTCCAGCATATTAAATTTAGTTGTATCAGCGTATGCTACATAATGTAGCAGGCGATAGGCTAGATGATTTTGAACTTTGGAATGAGTTTGTCATATGCATATTGCTGGATGGCCTACATAATGCTTCAAGAATCGCCTGGACATACATTTGTGAATGTATTGTTGCATGATATATACGATGATGTCTATGGTTTAACTCGTAACTCTTACAAAAACTTTATACTGATTATTAACATGCTTTCAATGCCAGTTTTAAGATCTGGGCATTCACTTTGATCGACAGAATATACCGATGGTTTAAATCATAAAATCTTTGTTTTGTTTTGTTTCCCTTCTCTTCTTTTCTTTAATTCTGTTTGGATTGGCGGATGGGGCCCAAGGGGAATAAAGGAGGAAACAAGTTTATGGTTAAGAGAGAACACTGGATGATTACTTTGATCACATTGACCCTACAAAAAAAAATAATTTAAGCATACCTATGACAAAGAGATATTAAGCCTTAAAAAACAAAAAGAAAGAGAAAATAGAGAAATAAGGCTTCCATGCATCAAAAATCATACACGAAAATCAGAATGCTGTGAAGTTCTTATTTGTAGTAGCTGTGGAAGGAAGCACCACTAGTTATTAAGAACTCGTATGTTACAACCATTTGTGTTGCTTAAAGTGGTAGACCAGCTAAATAAAGTTTCAGTCATTGAGCATCTAACCCCGTAATAATCACTCCCATGAGGCCTCTGGTCTATTTGTGTGTGGTCCATGGGTAATCTTTGTCTCACTTTTGCCTCCATCCTCACCGGATATTTTTTCAAGTGATTTACCTTTTGTTTCTGTCACCAAAAAGGTACAGCAGAATCCAAGCATATTTGTGAAGGCCAAAAATATCAGGGCTTTCTTAATTTTGCTCACATCGCTATCTTGTGTGTAGTTCTACACTCCAAAAGCACTGATCATAGCCCCAACCTTACTAGATGCTGCACTGAGGGCATAGTAGGTAGATCTCACCCTAGTTGGAAAAAGCTCAGCTGGGAGAACAAAGGTGGTGCTATTGGGGCCAAAGTTCGCCAAAGAAGAACGTTAATCCATACAAAGTTGCAAAGTGCCACTTGTGCGTCTTGGTGTTGAAGTAATCATATCTAACTCCAATGATAAGCATAAAAATAGGCATCATTAGAAAACCTATTAGTTGGATGTAGAATCAACAAATTTTTTCAATGAAGAAGACTATGAACTAATAACTAGGGAAGGTCCCGAGCAGGGCAATTATGAACATGGCACGTGAAGTCTCAAACATTTCCTGTAAAGCACTCACAGCAGTTGCACTACTTGTAAGTCCCATGGTAGGGAATATGTCTTTTTGTGTAAGATTTTGGCTGTAGAATGCAATATCTAATAGGAGCCATGTACTCATCGTGCCAATCAAGTGATGTCCATGGCGATGAAAAAACTCCATTGACAACAATTTGTATTCATTGGCAGCCCTGAATTGTGCTATCTTCTCTTGCTCTGCTTGAATCTCAATGTCTAGAACCTTACCCATGTCTGCAGCAGCTTGTTTAGCATTTCCCTCTATAAGGGCAGTATATCAAGCTGTTTCTGGCATCTTCATTTCTCCAGTAGTATGTTAGAAGTGCAGGGAGAGCCCGCAACATCAAAACAATTCACTATACGTAATCTACCTCTGGTTCAGTGAAAAAAATTGGATCTTCCTCAAATGATGGACTGCCGTACTTTTTGAAGAAAATTTTAGAAATGATCATCAAAACAAGACTTGCAAAAATGATACCAACTCCTTGCATAACAAACACTGCAGCAATGAATGCTCCACGAGTTTTCTTGTTTGCGTACTCTAACATAATGGTAGCTAAAAGAGGGTAGTCTCCACCAATGCCGAATCCCAGCCAGAAGCGGAAGAAACATAGGGTTCCCATGACAGCTTTTGGGCTTTGTCCGAAGGACAAACCTGAGCAAATGGCACAAATAACCATGAGAATGAGTGTGATTCTATAGACTTTCTTTCGGCCTAGCTTATCTCCCAGCTATCCAAATACTAGCTGGCTAGTTAGGGTACCAACCAGGGCCACTCCAATAACAGAATTGTTCACTGTATGAGGCAGCTTTCCAGGCTTATTACTGTCTGGATGAAAATAATACAAACGGCCTAAAAATTTGGTGATGGTGGAGATGCAAAACAGGTCATAGGCGTCTGTGAAGAACCCCATTCCGGCAATCACGATCGCCTTGAAATGGTACAACTGCGTACGTGCACCATCGAGAGCATTGAGCACTGCTAGTCCGTTTGAGGACATCTTTGGCAATGGGTGGCCTTTATCTTGATTAACTTTTTTGAGCTATAATGGAGTCTTTTGTCCAGCAGTTTAGCAAGCTATATATAGTGAAATGAAAATTAAGGAACTTGATATCAAGCCATACAAATAGAACTAATGGCGTTAAAGACAAGAAACAAGAAATGAATAAAGGGCTTGTTTGTGTAGAAAAATGCTAAGGAGTTTCTGCACAAATATTTGAACGTCCAATTCTAGGTTGCTTTATTTATCCACAGGGATATCCTTTATGCTTCTTCCCTTGGTACAAGGTTGCCTTGAGAGCAGCTTTCAATTTGAGTTCTTTGAAATATTAGTAGTTTTCCTGGAGATATTTTTGAAACAGAGCTACTTTGGTTCTTGGGATAAAAGGAAGAGACACCTAGGGACACAATAAATGACTGATAATGAATTCTAGATGGCGACATTGAAATATAGACTAGAATAGAATTAACCAAATCAAACCTGTATTTAATTCAAATTTTAGCTTGTGAAGAGCAAAATGTGATCTTTTTTAAAGAATATATACATCTAATACATATTTCTTGCTTCATAAATTGATGGAATTTATATCAGATCACTGAATATGCTAGGCATTCAGCTTCTTGTTACCTACGACATACTATACCAATCTCTACAACTCCCTCGGTTTAGATTTATCATCCCTTACTAAAGTTTTTGCCCATATTCTCTCTATCGAAAAGGATGCAGAGCAAATAAGAAATGAGAACAAAGATCAAAGCAATTAAATTTTCGTTGGATTAATCTTCCAGTTGATTGGTTAACTGGACAGATTAATTTCTTCCTTTTGTCCTTTTAGTTCGGTAAAATTTCTACATATTTGGATAAAATTCTTCCATCAAGAGTTTTGCATTTAGTTGAAATTGTTCTTTTAGGACCATACATATATATATGCATGCATACATAGTTATACATTTTGTTTTTGGATTAATTTATATCCACTGCTAGTTTAAAAACAACATTACATGAGTAATTTAAATCCATTTCACAGTGTGCAACATCTTTGCTCTTCTCTTCTTCGCAAATACGAGAAGATTAATCATTTTTTTTTCTACATCCTACTTAAACAAAAGCTCTCATTGGACTTGCATTATGAATTTACATAATTGACAATGAAAACAACATTGCCCTAAAAAAAAAAAAGACAATGACAAAGGTAATTTTGCAGCCAAATGGAAAGAGAGGAAGATGCTTATGCTCAGGCCATATGTTTTTCAAACAAGACTGATTATTGTACCATTTGAATTTAAAGGGGTAATAACTAGTTTTCAAATAAATTTCAAAATATGTGACACAATGGACAGTGAATTGTGCATTTACGTGTGTTGTGTTAGTGTATATATATTTGTTGTTTTAGTTTGTACGTTCATGAATTTAACAATTGATGTTTTAGATCAATTCAGATCTTTTATTCAATGTTTTGTGCTATCTAATATTTTCAATATAAAATTATATCATATCATTATAAAAGTATACAAAATTTCGTCTTACCATTTAATAATACGACTTAATTTTGTATTAAATACAATTAAACGTCAAAAAAATTAAACAGAGTATTTGATCCGATTCTAGGATTTATTTATTTATTTTTTTATTCATTGTAGAGTGGACGAGGAGAATATTCCGGCTTGGTTACAACAGTCCTTTGTTACTAACACTATAGTTATTCTTGAGAGAGACACAAGTTCAGACGCGGTTTTTGCCAGTACCAGTTCTGACTCATTTGACTTTAGTTTCCTTCTTGAGCTCCAAGAATCATCTGAGGGCCATGTACAATTGGCAATATTATCTGAAAACTCAGCCTGGGGAACCAACCGCCAGATCTCCACTGGTTCTATTCAGTTCAAATCTAACCAGATCAAAAATTGGCTCTTGGACAGGCTTTTACATCTTTGTGGGCCTTCTAATTTGATCTTTGTGGACTATGACACAATCACGAGAAGATCTCAGGCCGCTTTAGCCTTCCTGCAACCGGGGGTCTCTTGGGCTTTAGTTCCACATACCTATCCACCTGTAGCTCTACTCCCTCATTCGTAGGCCAGGGCTGCTTATCCCCTCTATCTTTCAACCCTCAGTACGGAAGGGACTTTATACGTTTCCTTGTCTGACTTCATAAGTACCTACACATCACAGCAGCCATTTAATCTTCACAGCAATGCCTTATCCTTTTCAATCCAGACCATGCATGGCAATCAAGTATCGTATGCTAGTCATTCGCCCTCATCTTCTAATATGCCTGAATAGCTATACTCTCCACATGCCAAATGAGAGGCTCTGGATATTTCCCAACCTTTCTCGAAGAAGTTGAAGATCGACGTTAACTCTGATTCGGAAGATGATGATTTGTATTTCTCGGCCTCCGAACACTTTTCGTTAGACGATGAGAAAATGCAGTTGATACCTTCTAGAACTGCTGCTGGCTCAACGATTGTATGCTCATCTACAATATGGATGGTAGACGATATGGGAGTTGTACACCTCTCCTACCCAACAAAACGTAAACTCTCAACAACCAATGCTCTTGTCCACTTCAGGAAAAGGAAGTTAAACTGGCATGCGTTCAAGGAAGATCCAAAAGGGAAACAATCTATTCTGTCATTTGCTTCAACTGATACAGAAGACCTTAGTCAATTGATCCAGGAGACTTCCTCTGTGGCCTTCAGATTTGCTGAGGTTGTTACCATCTGCAACAATAATTGCTTGGATTTTGAATCTGGTTCTGGTCTTCGGGGAGTTGTTCCTCAACAACCCCCCAATCAGCCATGAGACTTCTTTGTTGGAATTGCAGAGGTTTGGGTCAACCTTTGACAATTCAAGCTCTGTGAAATTTGATCCAATCTTACAGGCCTGACTTGCTTTTTCTTATGGAAACAAAGTCTCCAAATTCCAGAGTGGTGCAGTGGTTGTCCTCAACTTATTTTTGTGACTGGGATCTAGTTTCTCCTGTAGGTAGTTCAGGGGGTTTGTGTATTGCTTGGACTAATTATGTGAATATTTCTGTTTTAGCAAAAACTGATAATTATGTTTGTATTAAGGTTTTAGAATACAATGGGTTCTCCTGGTATCTCTTCCTAGTTTATGGCCACCCTATCTCTAAGAATCGTCCAATGATTTGGAACTCCATTTCCACACATTTTGAGGACTTATCAAAGCCAATTCTTATGGCGGGTGATTTTAATTAAGTGCTAAACATAAATGATAAGCTTTCGTGCTCTACCCGACCCATACAAGGAATGGATCTTTTTCAATCTTTTTTGGATCGCATGGACATGAAAGAATTACAAAGTCTCGGAGCTTGGTATACATGGACCAATAATAGACAAAATGCTGCTTCTGTTTATGAAAGATTAGATCGAGCCTTTGCAAATAGAAATTGGCTCACTTTTTTCCCAAAAGCTAGGCTTAGGAACTTACCAATCATGAAATCGGATCATGGTCCCATTATAGTAGACACTTATTTTTCGCCCCAACGCCCTATGAAATCTCACAGGTTTGAAGCTTTCTGGATTAAAGATGAGGCATGCACGCAAATTGTGAAAAAAGTCTGGGCAATCAAAGTTGACAATCGCCCACTCTCTCACCATTCTATACATTTTATTCACACTCTGCAGATTTTGATGAAACATTTAAAGTCTTGGCATAAAAACTCCTATAGGAATCTGGATGCCAAAATCCAATAGGTGTCTCAACATCTACAGTAATTACAAGACATGTTATCTTCCGGTTATAATAATCAGGCGACCATTTCCAAAGCTAACCTATATCTTCGGCAACATTTGAACTTTCTCCTACATTGTAAAGAAGTCTATTGGAAGCAAAGATCAAAATTATTGTGGTTGGAAGCAGGCGATAAAAATACTAAATTTTTCCACCATGTTGCCTCCAAAAGACAATCCATAAATTATATCTCACATCTGCAAATAGAGGAGGGTCAATGGATTTTTGAACACCAGGACATAATCCAATATACTTACCTTTATTTTAAGTCGCTCTACCAACCGGAAAATCTAGAATGGAATGACGAGTTGGATCAAAAGAGTAATTTCTTCTTGGATCATCTGCCTACGAGACTCTCAGTCACTGATTATTTTGCTCTAAATTTGCCTTTCGTTGCCGTAGAGATTAAAGAAGCTCTTTTTATGATGGACAAATGGAAGTCGCCTAGTCCAGATGGGTTCCCAGCTGGTTTCTTCCAATATTTTTGGGATATAGTGGGTAATACAGTTACCAACTTTGCGCTAAAGTATCTAAATCAGCTCTCTCCTTTGGGACCTTGGAACGAGACCAAGGTAATCCTCATCTCCAAAAATAACAATCCTTCAAAGTTTTCACATTTCTGACCTATTAGCCTTTGTAACATCATGTACAAGTTAATTGCAAAGGTTTTAGCCAATAGATTGAAAAAAGTGATTCCCAATCTCATCTCTTTAAATCAAAATGCTTTCATTTCTGACCGTTCCATATCAGACAATATACTTATTGCTCATGAAATCCTGGAACACATTCGGAAAACCAAGCATGGTAGTAAACGTTACGCAGCTCTGAAGTTGGACATGAGTAAAGCATTCGATCGAGTCTCTTGGACTTTCTTGACTAAGGTTCTTGAGAAGATGGGTTTTTCATCAACTTGGATTTCTCTTATTCAAAACTACATTGGTACTGCTCAGATGTTTATTTCCATTAATGGGTATGCAACTTTCCCATTCGCAATGAAGCAAGGCCTTAGACAAGGGTGCCCTCTCTCTCCATACATTTTTATCATTTGCCAGCAAGCGTTATCTTCAGTTCTTGACCAACTGAATGCCACAAATGTTTCTAGAGGAATTTCAATATGTCGTGGTGGGTTGGTTTTTTCTCATCTTATGTTTGCCGACAACTGTCTTCTATTCATGGAAATCTCAGACCAAGGACTTCAAGCTTTAATCCAAACGTTGGATCTATATGCTTATTTATCAGGACAACAAATTAATATACAAAAGTCTATCATTGTTTTCAGTCCAAATACACCACTTACAATGCAACAACATATTCAGACAGTATTGGTATTCAAAACGCTTCTACCATTGGAGTTTACTTGGGTCTGGACCTAGATTTCAATAAGTCAAAGAACCAACTTTTCCAAACCATTCAGCAAAGGATTGTAAAGAAGATTTCCAGATACAAAGCTGGATCCCTTTCCATTATGGGGCGTGTCACTTTGGCAAAATATGCCTTGACTTCTATTTCACAATACTCATTGGCAGTGTTCAAACTGCCTAAATTAGTAGCGAGGAATATTGACAAACAAATTGCTAGATTCATATGGCTGGGTGATACAGATGGCCGAGGCATCCACTGGAAGTCATGAGAACTCTTATGCACATCAAAATATTATGGGGGCCTAGGCATGCAATCTACTAAGCACTAAATCAAGCATTCCTGGGTACAATTGCCTGGAAAATTCTATCAGATGAAAATTCAATCCTTTCCACATTTTTTCAGACAAAAATACTAGTTCTAAAACATCTTTCTTGTTGGCAAAGCCTTCGTCCAATGCCTCTTGGGGTTGGAAAGGTATTTTATGGGGTATAGATATTCTAGCAAAAGGTTTAAAATGGAAATTAGGTACTGGACACTCTATACACATTACAGGAGGACTGGATTCCTAGGGTTCCTGAATCCTTTAAGACATAATCCCTATGACAAGTTCCTATCTTTCCTTGAGAGTAAGTGATCTATATGACGTCGCTCTTGGTGCTTGGCGAATGCCCCTTATCTCTGCAATATTTCCTAAGGCAAGTTGCTAAAAAAATTTCAACCATATATATCCCCATGCAACCGGAACAAGACAAATATATTTGGTCTCTACAACAGAATGGATCTTATTCTATAAGATCATCTTATCACCTGGCCTGCATCCTTGAATCGGCTAGCCAAACCAATGTGCAGTAAGCACTCCCTCACTACTCTACTCCTCCTGATACTACTTTTAAAACATCTTTGGCAACTAAAGCTGCCTCCTAAAATGTTGTTTTTTACTTGGCGACTTATCCACAATGCCTGTCCTACCCTACTAGCATTATTTAAAAGATGTTCGGTCTAGTCTCCTATCTGTTTACGTTGTGGGCAAGATGAAGAATCTGTAGGAGCATTTAATCTTTGAATGTGAGTCCTCTAAGGTAGTATGGACGCATGTCTTCCTTGGGGCTAAATTTTGATGTAGGATCAAAGTTATCTTTTAAAAGTTCGATTCAGCAATGGTTTCAACAGGTAAAGGATAAGGAGGTGTTAACGCGATCTATTCTCATATGTTGGTGTATCTGGTTGGGTAGGAAATGACCATATATGGAATCACAAGGATTTTAATCCCACTGCAGTGATCACTAGTATCAATAGGATCAGTGATGAAATCTCTCACCACTACTCCTTCTCGAGGAACACCGCCAAGCTCTATGCAACCGAAGCCTACGTCAGTAATTCAGTGGAATAATCTGTCTCCCAAGCTCATTGTGCATGGAAAATCTTCCTCCTTTCATGATATTTCTATTCAAATGCAGTAGTATGAGGTCATCTTACTAGTAGATGGTTCATATAAACATGTCAGTGGGAATGCTTCCATCGGTATCCTATGTCTGAACTATCTTGGGGCGCAAGGTATTTTCAAAAGCAATGCACTGTTCAAGCATCATCCCCTCTCCAATGTGAAGCCTTGGCATGTCTTCACGCACTCAGGGAGGTGTCACAAAGGAGATTCTTCTATGTTTCTATACTCACCGATAGTTTGCTCTTAATCCACATATTACAACATGTTTGTAATGCTCCTTATGAGCTTCATAGTTTAGTTTTAGATATAAAGTTTGTGACTTCCTCTCTTTCTAAATGTAATATTTACAAGGTTTGTCGTAAGGATATTAGTCAAGCACATAACTTGACAGTATCGCTTCATTTGTTGTAGTTTCCTTCCTTACATAATAAAATGTTATCTTTATCTTTAAAAAAAAAAACAAAAAACAAAGTAGTGCGACGTTTTTGTCGCTGGACACGTGGCAAACCCTCGCTTTTTCTCCTTTTCACATCTTGAAGGAACTCGCGATGGGCTGCCACAACTTTCACCTGTGTGGTGGTTTCTTTCCCTCATTAATTAAAAACAAAATCCAACAATTTCCGGCGAAGAAGAATCATTTTATCAATCAACCGGCGTTTGGCGAAATTCACATAATCCTTTCTTCTCCGGCGAATTCTCCGATCGATTACCCCAGGTATTAATTAAACACTAACGTCTTACGTCCTCCACCTCTTCTCACGTTCAATTATTTCCAATTTCCGTCATCTTTAGCTTAAATTCATAAATTTTTCCTTTCCATTACTTTTTTTTTTTACTTTTCTGCTTCATAATTATGAATTTAGGGTTTTAATATTATCTTTCTCTTTGCTCTGTCTTCAGTACGCGAATGTGGCTGTTATCTGTGAAGTTCCTGTGGAGTGGCAATTTAGTTTTATGTAGTAATTTGGAAAATCTTATTATTAAATGCCCATGCCCTATCTTTTTTTTTTTTTTAAATAAATAAATTTTGCTATTTTGTAGGTGAATTAAATGTTTCTGTTTATATTTTGGAGGTTGAATGTTGAATTATTTTATTTGCAAGTGCAAGGAAAAGTTTAAAGAAGGTAACTGAGGGGAAAGATTGAGTAAAAATTCTTGAAACTTAAGGTAATTCTTTATATAGACGCCCGCATCTGTTGTTGGAATAGATTCCTGTGTCTTAATATTGCTACTTAGGTTAAATTGCAGTACCGAAGCTTGTTTTATTCCGGAGATTGTGTAATTTTATTGTCAAGTTATGCATTTGGCCGTTGAGATGCTATAGTTTTGTCTTAGTGACTTGGCCTTGTTATTTATGATCGTATCACACCCCCTCCTCCACCCCACCTTTGCTGTAGGTGGGCGAAGTAAAATGAAAAATATCCTCTTTGACACTGTGTCGCCATATAATTTATATCATTAACGTTTCAAAATTGTTATAAATTTGATATCTCATGTCTTTTTCTATTTTGGGGACAATTTTTCCTTGGTGGCACGAAAAGAAGGGTAGAAAAGGTTATCCATAATTTCCTTCTCAACCATAATTCCATTTAATTTGTTATTTTCCCATGAAAGTGAGGTTTTTTATTTTCATTGCTGTATCTTCCTTTTCTCCTTATCTTTCTTAATCATCTCTACAGTATGATAAGTGTTGGTGACACACCTGTTTTGTCTTTCTTTTTAGTGGGTTTATATACAACTATTTACAGGAGCATGGAACATGCTGAGGATGACTCTCGTTCTGGTAGTGAACACCATGAAAAACATGATGATGATGTAAGCTGATAATTTTCTGTATTGTTTATACAAATTTTGTTAGTGCCATTGGACTTTAGATGCTGGCACTTGCTAAAGCTTCTTGTCTCACTTATAATCTACTGATTTGGGTCATTGATAGACCTCACAAATTTCTATTTTTTAAAATTATGTCAAGGAATGGTTTATTGCTTGTAAAAAAAGGTAGACATGATTTTAAAATTGAACATGCCTACAATTTTAAGATTCTTACTTTCAAGAGGTGCCTTTCTTTTTCTTTTCTAACATATGGTAAATGGTGCAGGAAGCTGTTGCTCGTTCTGAGGAACTTAAGAAATCTGTGGAGGCTAAAGTGTCACTTCGTCAGAGTAACTTGAACCCTGAAAGGCCTGGTGGGTAGTTTCTTTGATTGCTTTAATTAGATGTCATGTTTAATGGTTACAAAACTTTATTTGACTCTCGGGCAAAAGCTTCCTGGTTGTGGGAGGTTTCCCAAATCTTATAATATATAATGGAGTGGGTCTGTAGACTACTGGTGAAGATGTAGGGTGACCACAGGTAAGGTACGGTTAGGTAGGAGTCAGAACTTGTATTGATGTAGCACTAGAAGCTAATGGTAGGCAAAGGTTGTAGGCAGTTGTCAAAAGGCTTGGACTCACAAGATATAGGCAGAAAATTTGCAGGAAAATAGTTGAACAAATTCAGAAATAAATTCAATAGGAGACTGCTGGGAAATTAAGATTGAAAGCAAGAATGAAATAGGAATCCTAGGAATCACTCCTAGGCACCTTTAAGTGTCACACCCAAGGCTAGATTGTATCACACAATCCACAAAATAAGCTAACAAAAGCTGCTGGAAATTTTATTGACTGAAAAACTGATTTCTTTTGTAGGAGAAACACTTATTTATAGACTCCAAAGACAAATCCTATTGTGACAAGCATTCATCTTTTATTCCCTATTGGAATAACCTCCAATCCCTAGTTCTATTGGTAATAACAAATTAAAAACTACTTCTTAATTTAACTAGGACACAAAACAGAAAATACTCAAACCAGAAAATTCCTGCAAAACAGTCAAATTACCAAAATAATCTTAGCTACTAAAATCTAGAAAACACCTAAAACACTTAATATAAAATTTCCGACGTATAAAACTAAAATAAAGACACTTAAACCAACTCTTAAGTCGGCTCCTTGTCTTCTAAAGAATGCCAAATCAAAGCTTGGGAGTTTGAAATACTTTTGCCCCGTCTTCTATAAACCTTAGTAGATTGTTGCCACTTGTCTCTATCATGTACTCTATCTTGTTTTGTTTTTAAAATCTCTGCCCTTATCATATCTTATTGGAAGCGTTATCCTATTGTTACCTGTCCTGTCATTACAAGCTAGACTTCATTACAGTTCAAAACTGTGAATCTTTGTTTGAATCTGTAAGAGTATATAATTGCTAATTATAACTGTTATTTTAACATGATGAATAAGATCTCTGCCCTTGTCATACCACTTTTTGACGCGTCGTATCATTACAGGCTAGACTTCATTATAGTTCAATCCTGTGAATCTATGTTTGAATCTGTAAAGTATATAATTGCTAATCGTAACTATTATTTTAACATGATGTAAACAAAACAAAATTACATAAAACTAATTAAGCTTAGATTTATATTGGAATTCTCTATTAGTAATGCTAATTTATTATGCTCAAAATACAGATAGTGGATGCATTTAAACTTGTGCACAGGCTGTATAACTCTAATATTGTCAGTCAAATTCATAGAATGTAAGTTTGTATACTATCTTGTGTCAGCAAATGAGACATAGTTCCATGTAAGAAACTTGCTGAAAATAAAGGTTAGGAATGAGAACCCCTTAAAGTAATAAAATCTCAAGTTCTTAAAGTATAGGGAATTATGAACTCCTGAATGAGATGTCTCTTGTATCTTAAAATGTCTCCATTTTGATTAATTTCTTTTCTTTTCTATTTCCGTTAAATTTCATTACTATCAGTTTGACTATTTACAAATTGCACCGCCCCAATTTGCTTAAAAAGCAAAAGTATGTTAAAAGGTCAAATTGCGTTATCAAGTATGTTTTATATCAACTTGAAAGTTTGAATTGGTCAATTGGGAACAGATTCTAACATGAATTAGAACTATTTGTATTTAATAACGGCGGTATGATTCTGATCAACTTTAGATTTTGCGTTTGCTTCGTGTTGGATTTTTCTTCTTTTGAAATTCTACAAAACCTCCTGTTGGATGTTGGTTTGATGAACTTTCATTTCAGACTCAGGTTTCCTCAGAACATTGGATTCCAGCATTAAACGCAACACAGCGGTTATTAAAAAACTTAAGCAAATTAATGAAGAGCAGAGAGAAGGATTGATGGAAGATTTGCGGAGTGTCAACTTAAGCAAATTTGTCAGTGAAGCAGTGACTGCTATTTGTGAGGCAAAGCTTAGATCTGCAGACATCCAAGCTGCTGTTCAGGTGACTTGCTACCTTTTCATTTAAGTAACTGCACATACAAAACTTGTCCGAGTTTGTTTGACCTTGTTTCTTTTTTGTTAAATCATGCGGAAGCTTTAAATTAAGCTTTTGTCACATGTAAGTAGTGGTCTCTGATATATCAGCATAGAATCAGTAATTTCTGTAAATAACATTATTCATTTTATCTCTAGATTCTCTTATGCCCAGGTGGCATTGGCACAAACTTGTTGGAATTGCTATATTTGCTTTCTTTATTTCCATCCGTTCCTCGCTATTGTTTTTGTTGGTGCATCATTTTGTTTGGTTCTTAGTTTTTGAGAAGTACTAAAGAAACAGCCAGGTTATAAATTTCTGTTGGTTATCGGATGTTGATTTTAATGAAGGTTCCACAGCATCTTTGTCTTCTAGAAGTTCTATAAATTTGTAGAATCTACTGCTTCAATTTGCATATGCAGGGATTATGTTACTTATATAAGCAGAGGACAAGGATTGGTTTGTGGGTCGCTGTAGTCTAGGATTTTTTGAGGTTGTAATGCAACTGAGTGGTCCTCTGATTCTGCATTGTTAGAATTTAATAATGGTGTGTCTAGATCATGCTTTAATTTGCCTTTTGTTGTGTGTTGACCAGCCTGATTGCAGCCTTTGGAAATGTTGACTTTTTTTCTTGGTCCCTCTTTTGCCTACACTAGTTCTGAATCTGTAATCGATAGTTTTTTTTTTTTTTTTGGTTTATAGGTTCAGCACAGGTTATTGCAGTAACACAAGTAGTTGTGGACATTAAGTTGTCTTTTTGCTATGGCATGCAATTATTTATGTATTTTGTTTTACTAAGTAACATGCACTTCTGTATGTGTTCTTTTCCCCTTGTAATTTTCTCTGAGACCCCTTTTACTGCACAGATCTGTTCTTTGCTTCATCAGAGGTACAAAGAGTTTTCACCAAGTCTGGTTCAAGGTCTCATGAAAATCTTTTTTCCTGGTAAATCTGCTGAAGACCCAGAAGCCGATAGGAATTTGAAGGCCATGAAGAAACGTAGTACTTTGAAACTTCTGTTGGAGCTTTACTTTGTTGGAGTCATAGATGATAGTGGCATCTTTGTTAGTATTATTAAGGATCTGACTAGCATAGAACATTTGAAGGACCGTGATGCAACGCAGACAAATCTGTCCCTCCTTGCTAGTTTTTCTCGACAAGGGAGATGTCTTCTTGGACTTCGGCAGAATGGACAGGATGTTCTTGAAGAGGTATGAACAATTTGACTCTGAATTTGTGGCTTGGATCTTGATTAATTTTGCATCAGTCCACCATACTCCTTAACTATCAAATAGAAGGTTTCACCACCTAACTCGTGGATTTTCTTCTCCTTGATCAATAAATGAAATATTTCAGTTTTTTTTTTTTTTTTTTTTGTTGGCGTTTTTCACCTAATCTATGTGAAAAAAACAGAGTTCATGTTCTATTTATGTATTTGAATGGTGTCAGTTTGTGCAAGTGTTATGAGTTTTGTGCGATTAGGTGAGCTTGTGCTTATCGAGTTTTTTGCTGGTTTTTATATGATTCTGATGCTTTCCAAATGAAATACCAATTTCGCAATTGGAAAATATTCTTTCCTGATTGGCAAGTTATGCAATGCTTGGCACAATTGTTTGTCTCAGTTTTTCTTAAATATGATTCTGATTCTAAAATTATAAGCTATTTCCATTTACTTTGATCCTTGAGAAAATAATTCTATCCTCACATGATACTGACCTTTTGTGCAGTTCTATAAGAGCGTCAGTGTGATGACAGAGCAGAAAAAGTTCTTCAGAAAGGCGCTTCAAACATATTATGATGCTGTTTTGGAATCACTTCAGTCAGAGCATGCTGTAAGAGCTCTTCTAGCTTTCAAACTGAGAATTTAACATCAGCTTGGATCTCAATCTTTAGTATAAGTTATATGGGAGAACATTAGGGCCTCAGCATTCATGTTTACATGGGTTAAGCATCTAAAATTCTTTCATTCGTATAATTTTCTTTCTCTAAATTTTGAAGTCACTCCGCCAAATGGAGCAAGAGAATGCAAAGATCTTAAATGCTAAAGGTGAACTTAGTGATGAAAGCGCCTCAGCATACGAAAAGCTGCGAAAATCATATGACAATCTTTACCGTGGCATCTCTGCGTGAGTTAATCTTCATTTATCTGCCCAAACATGTTTCTTGGGATCTTTTACTTGAATTTGTGGTGTTAAAGATATAGTTATTGATGTCTAGGGGTGAAATATGATGAGAGTACTGAAAGAAACTATTGAGAAGTGGGAGAGAGAAAATTTTTCTTAGTTGAAATTTGACTTGGTGTCAAAAGTATCTCTTTCTAAACATGGAAAAATCCCCGAACTTCCTGAAAACTTGTTAAGAGGTCTTTTTCATGTTTTTTTTTTTGGAACGTTCTTTCTCATGCTTAATTTGCTTACTGCAAAAATGATAAAAGCTGCTGAATCCCTCATTGGCCTTCTTACTGGACAAAAGATTTGTCCTGAATATTGAGTAGCTCTTATTATGTTAATTTTCTTCTTACATGTTATTAGAATTAAACGAGTTCTAAGCTGGAAATTTTTAAATTTTAATGACAAAGATCTCCATAGTCTGTAAGGCAGATGTATTCAACTGTGAACTTAATCACACCTTCTTTTATTGAACATTTATGCTATTTTTCATTGCTTAGGAGATGAACCATTTATTATCTTTTCGCCCTTTTCTGTCTTTATCCCTAGTGTGACTATGAGAATTTATTGTTTCACATATGAAAATTTTGGACTTGTTTGCAAAAACAGAATCGGCTAGTTATCAATGTAGTCCCTTAGACTTACGTGACCCCAAAAACTTCTGAGTGAAAAATGGAAAAGAGACAATTAATTTTAAATTAATTAAATTATTGACATGTGCAGCTGACATCAAAGCTCATTCCCTTGAATTGGCTAATAACTTGTTGGGTCCCTGTTTACTTTTTTGCTTTTGTTTTTTTACGCTTCTAGGATTGGAAAATTTTAGAATTACAGATAAAGTAGAAGTGCAGTGCGACAATGGCTTTTAAAATTCCCATCAAATTTTCCATTATCAGTATCTGTTTCAACAAGCACCATTTTCCTCTCAGGATTTGACATAGAGTTCAATCTCTAACTGGGTTTTGTTGTGACATTCATATAAAATTTTTCTTTTCTACCAGTAAGGTTTAGTTTTTCCTGTTATGGATGCTTGATTGTTTAGTTCAGCATGGCCTTTTTCTTCTTTTGGTGTTATTTGTTCATTTCATAAGAATCCTTATCGTTGTCTGATTTTCATCGAATGTAGCATGCACAGTAGAGTTTTCTGTATACTTCTTGTATTTTGTGCCCCATCTGTATCATATGTTCTTTCCTTTGCATGGTGTTCTAGGTTTGTTTTGTAGATACATTCAACATTGTCTATTTCTAGTTTTAAATGTTTTTCATGTGGTTAATTACTTTGAGCTACAGTTTAGCAGAAGCATTGGATATGCAACCTCCTGTCATGCCCGAGGATGGTCATACAACTAGGATGACTTCAGGGGAGGATTTATCATCTCCAAGTGCTGGTAAAGATACTTCTGTCCTTGAAGCTCTCTGGGATGATGAAGATACGAGGGCTTTCTATGAGTGCTTACCAGATCTCAGGTGATTTCATCTGACCATATGCATGAGGATTTTCTTGTTAATGTGTGATTGTTTCCCAACTGAGAAGTTAAAGTTGCAATATATGGTTATTTGGATAGTTTTATGCTTCTTCCAGGGCATTTGTTCCAGCTGTATTATTGGGAGAAGCAGAGCCAAAATTGAATGAGCAATCTCCTAAGACACAAGACCAATCTTCGGTAAGTAAGATCTTGATATTTCAGTAATGTTTCTCATCCTTGCACGATACTGTTAGCTAAAAGTTTTCCTATTGTGAACAGAATTTCTTAGCCTGAATTGGAATAATTATTTTACAATCCAAAATATGTTATATGTAAATTACTTGGTAAATTTAAAATATGTGTAGATGCCCAATTGGCTTTTTACATTTTCGTTAGTTGGAAATTTGATAATTTTTTTGAATGTTATGTCGTTTAATTGGTGAAAATCTGTTGCTCTATACAGTAGGATTTTAAGGGTTTATACCATTTTCCAGGAATGATCCTTATTTTAGAACTGGCTTAGGAAAGAAAGTTAAACATGCAGCTTGAGATAGTGTATCACGTATTCTATCTACCTGGATTTTTGTTTCACATGAAGTCTATCTTAGCGATTCGGATGCTGAGATTGTATCCTCTTTTTACTTGATTCATCATGCTTCTTGACCTAATGCTTGGCTCATGTCTCCTGCTACAATGTGTGTTATTTTACCTCTATTGTCTATTTCATCATGAATGCTCTAATTATGCAATTAGTGTAGTTTTTTTCTCCAGTTTTTGGGCACAGTGTGTACATGTTATTTCCCAAATCGAATGTCTTCTTTTTGTTTGGCACACTTTTTTGGGTTTCAAGTGAGCACACAAATACTCAAGCATGAACTATCGATAACATAGAGAACATGTGGTGACAGAGTTTAGAAGTTGACAGTATCAAAAGGGATGTTAATAGGGAACATATGACTTCTCATTGGTTGTACGAAGAGGGAAATTCTTAGTTTTGTGTTTTTGGACCTTTTTTGGTTAGTTCTTTCATAGTTGGATACTTTCACAATTCATCCCTCTTCTCTGTGAGAGTAACATGCTTCTAGTATTGGTTTATCTACTCACACAAAGATATTTCAGGATTTGGCTGGTGAAGCTGACCAGGGTTTCATAACACAAGAGGTGGTGGAGGTTTCATTAGATTCTGGATCTGTGCAGGAGGATAAAGGTGAGAAAGCGAAGGACAAGGATGAAAGGGACAAAGATAAAAACAAAGAAGCTGAAAAAGAGAGAGGAAAAGAAAAGGATGCTGAAAGAAAAGGAGAAAGTGAAAAGGAGAAGGTTAAAGGTCTTGAAGGGACAAATCTTGATGCTCTACTGCAGAGACTCCCTGGTTGTGTGAGCCGTGACTTGATTGACCAGTTGACTGTAATTATCATTTACTTGGTTCAGCTTTCTTGTTAAAATTCCTTCTCATTTATGAAATTTATTTAGCATCTTCAGATATATGCTTATTAGTCTCTGATGTGGGTTTTCAGGTGGAATTTTGCTATTTAAATTCAAAGTCTAGTAGGAAAAAGCTGGTCAGGGCTTTGTTCAATGTGCCCAGGACATCATTAGAGTTGTTGCCATACTACTCCCGCATGGTCGCCACACTGTCGACATGTATGAAGGATGTGTCTTCTATGCTTTTACAATTATTGGAGGAGGAATTCAACTTTTTGATCAATAAGAAGG
The DNA here is from genome assembly GCA_024721245.1 of Mitragyna speciosa. NCBI lineage: Eukaryota > Viridiplantae > Streptophyta > Magnoliopsida > Gentianales > Rubiaceae > Mitragyna > Mitragyna speciosa. The sequence goes on from CM045554.1 coordinate 7,727,618, forward strand.
TCTAGCAGTGTAACATTTATTGTTTGGAGGGATTTGACCTTTTGGTAGTGAGGAGGACAGTACAGCAGCTAAGATTTTGCTCCTCTGAAGATTATTACAACGCACTCATATTCTGCTTGATTTTCATTTTCCAGGATCAAATGAATATCGAAACCAAAATCAGGAATATCCGGTTTATTGGAGAACTCTGCAAATTCAAAATTGCACCAGCTGGACTTGTTTTCAGCTGCCTAAAGGTAGAAAGGGCGTATGTTGTTGTATATATTCCTGCCATACTGATTTAACTCTCAGCCACTGTATCCTGCAATAGTTAAGTGCCTCTGCTTTTTATTTGTCAGCGCCTGCGTTATTTGCTGCTCTTTTTTTTTTTTTTTCCCAAAAATGTGTCCCAGTTTTTTCCTGTGAGAAATAGTTATTCTTTTTAGCTTACCATCTTTGCCTTGGTTTGAAATATAAATGAAATTTGAGGTTGTCAATTAGAGTTGAAATTGAGATTGAATAAAATAACTTCATGTTTAAGCCAACTGCTTTTGTTCACCGAAGTGTTGCCTCTTTGTTGGCCAGGCTTGTTTAGATGATTTCAGTCATCACAATATTGATGTGGCATGCAATCTTCTTGAGACATGTGGTCGTTTCCTTTACCGTTCTCCTGACACTACCATACGTATGGCTAACATGTTGGAGATATTAATGCGTTTAAAAAATGTCAAAAATTTGGATCCTCGCCACAGCACATTGGTCGAAAATGCATATTACTTGTGTAAGCCACCAGAAAAATCTGCTCGAGTTTGCAAAGTTCGCCCGCCACTGCATCAGGTGCCATCTATGTTCTTCTTATTGTTATTGCTTTATTTTCTGATAAGATTGTCATTATTGATCAAATTCTACTGGACTGTACAGTATATCAGGAAATTGCTTTTCTCAGATCTTGATAAATCTTCCATTGAGCACGTCCTGAGACAGCTTCGAAAACTACCTTGGAGTGAATGTGAGCCATATCTTTTAAAGTGTTTTATGAAGGTTCACAAGGGAAAATTTGGTCAGATTCACCTGATTGCGTCACTTACTGCTGGCTTGAGTCGCTATCATGATGATTTTGCTGTTGCTGTTGTTGATGAGGTTTGTTCTGGCTTGTTCTTTGACTGTAATTTTAATGGTTAATTGCAATGTGTATCATTTAACTATCATCAATTTGTTACTTGTACCCTAAATCATGAATTTAGTAGCATACTACCTTCGTCTATGAATTTTAAGCACATTACTCAATTTTCATTTATTTGGTAGGCTGAACAACAGTGACAGGATTTCAATAACCTTGCAAATTGTGTGTTGCCTAGTATAATTTTCTTCAATTTTCAATCACCACCACTTTCACTGGCACTACCATTATCAATCACTGTCCTGGTGCTACCATCACTGACCACATCAAGCTGACCAGAACAAGTTCATAACCAACAACAGAGACTACAGCAAGCTGACCAAACTAGAAAATCCAAAGAAACCCACTCACATAAACCCATCACAAATGAAATTCAAACCAATACACACACAAACGTTATCACATTTCATCTGGAGAGGACAAAACAAGATGCTGGACTGGTGATGGTTTTGACATTAGGGAGGGAAGAAGAATGAGTTTGGGAGTTTGGGGAAGGGTTGTGGCTGATTGAGTTCGGGATTTTGGGAAGGGTTGCAAAGTGTCTTGTTAATAAATATTGGTTTGCTTCTTGTAATTGTCCTAATTGAGGATATATTTTCTTACTCAATTCTGTTGTCTAGAAGTATATATTTATTTTATTACATGCCTTGGGGAAAAGGTTACTCCATTTGTTTATGTTAGTGTATGTATCTTTTAAGCTTTTTGTTTTATTTGTAAGCAGTAACATGGTCAAGAAATTGCCAAATTAAAGTTAGTTAAGTTTGTCTTTTAGCACAAAGTATCTCCTCTAAACACTCATTCTATTACTGTTTGAGTAAGACTTGATTCTCTACTTTCTCTATTCCAAACCTTGTGCCTTTGTTTCCTTTGTAGTCCTTTGTGAACTAATCTCCACTTCTGTTGGTTGGTTAATCTTAATATGAAACGCCACTTTCTTTAGATAATTAACAGAGAAACCAGATATTTCCCAACTTTTCTCTATTATTTATGTTAAACTCTTCTTTAGATTTTCGAGAGGGAGCATTCCCTTGGGTCTGTAGGATATTGTGCTCTTACTGTGTGAGAAAACATTCTCATGGTTTTTGCATTTTGTCCAGTTGGGTTCATAAATTATAAAATGCGGGAGAAAAGTTTTAGAATCCAAAAGTTCAATTGTATATATAAGGTTATAATTCTGGGAAACCTTGTTTACTTCTAGGTTTTGGAGGAAATCAGACTTGGATTAGAGTTGAATGATTATGGGATGCAGCAAAGGCGCATTGCCAACATGCGTTTTGTTGGAGAATTGTACAACTATGAACTTGTGGATTCATCTGTTATTTTTGATACCCTGTATTTGATACTGATATTTGGTCATGGGACAGCAGAGGTAAGAATTACTCCTGGTTTGTTGATCTGTTTGGAAAAACTTTATCATGTGTGGCTGACCATTGCTTGGAGTCAATTAGCACTTTGTTGATGTGATCAATGACGATGCTATGCCTTGTGTATGGAAATGCAAATTTTTTCACCATGATGTGACATCTTGTGTTACATTCTGTAAGCTGTTTGGACAATTTTATTCCAAAGTAATCATATTCCTTCGTTTTCTTTTGCTTCTTTATTGAGGCTAGGATTTGATTTTTTTTTTATTTTTTATGGGAAAGTACATGGTAACTTCTTTCTTGTGTCAGATGTTACTTTGTGACTGAAAACAAACAAGCACCAGTAAGACAGGATCGTATTAGTGTTAGTGGTTGAGAACTCCTCCATATATTTCTATAACTTGGAGTTCTAGTCTAATGGAATTACGGGATCATTGTGCTCACCTGTGATGCTCAGCTTTAACTTTATTAGGCACTTTTTCTTCTTGTCTGCATGCCAAAGTATTGTCTTTAATCTCATGATTATTTGCTTCGGAGTGTCTCTGTAAATGAAGTTCATCTAGTTGTTCGCTGAGCACAAATTCTGATTTTCCAAACGTGAAATTCATCACTTGTGATTCAACCTCTTCTCTTCTGGTCCCTCTTGCTTGAGCCTAAGCACCTTGATTTTACAACTGTGCTTGGTGCTTTCTAAGGTTTAACGAGTTACATCTCTCTCTCTCTCTCTCTCTCTCTCTCTCTCTCTCTCTCTCTCTCTCTCTCTCTCTCTCTCTATCTATCTATCTATCTATATCTACATGCATACATAGTTGTACGTACGTACATGTAACTTAGTGCAAATTGAAACCATTTCTTATTTTGCGTGAGGCTTGAGTGTACATTTAGTTTGGAAATTTCTAAACATGCATCAAGCATGCATTTATTTACTGCTTGGGGTATTACAACGTGATTTCGGTGTCCATTAGATGCCAAGCTGGACAGCATACTTAGGTTTTAGTATTCTTTTTGTGTGTTTCTTTTCATGTGTGGCTAACAGCAGAATACCATAGATTTGGAGTATTGCACTGTGCAGGCATAATATAATGGAAAATAAGGGTAATGAATTTGAAAGATGAATTTTTTTTTTTTAAATGTTTGCTTGGAGATTAGACAATTTTAGTTCTTTTTATATACTTCAACGCAGTTGACTGGTCCTGTATTTATTGCAATTTTTGGCACCTTTAGGACTTCAAATCTTTATCTTAGCTTTGCACGGCTGCTTTACCATTTTATTGGGTTAAGACCTTTTTAGCATTTACCCATCTGATTAACAGCTTTTGCTCTATTCTACCAGCAAGATATATTGGATCCACCAGAGGATTGCTTTCGCATCAGATTGGTTATCACGCTTCTTGAAACTTGTGGGCATTATTTTGACCGAGGTTCATCAAAGAGGAAACTCGACCGGTTCTTAATCCATTTCCAGAGGTACATACTGGGTAAAGGTGCATTACCTCTGGATATTGAGTTTGACTTGCAGGTTGGTATTCCTGATATATTTCTCCTCTGTTAACTAACATATGCTATTCTAATGAGTTGCGTTGATCCTCAATTCTAGATGTATGATGTTGATTGGTTCTTTTTCTCTCACTCACTTCTGAGAGCTTTATTGCATTGCAGCACAGGATGTAAAGGCTGTTGTATATGTTGAGCAATTTTCCTATTCTAGAAAAGTTTAGTTATCCAATAAAAATAGCTAACCAAGTAGCCAACTAGAACCATATGTCTGGCTCTTTTTCACATTCAAAAACAAATCAATCATTTCATTGATTGATCTGTCTTTTACTCCCCCTCCGTAGATTATTACCGCTGGGAATATACATCAAAAGCCTGGTGTGCAATCTGAATGAAATTTATTTTTCAATTCAATTAGTAATTGAGGGTGTATTGATCTTTTTTGGAAAGGGAGTGTGCTCAAGTTGTTTATTTCAAGAATAGGCTGGATCCAACCAGCTGCACTTTTTTAACTATAACTAGGAAAGAAAAGAAAGGTGCATGATCTCGCAAATTACTTCGGAATAAAGAAATTCTATGTAAGAACCATAGCATTTCGCGATTCATTGGTAAAACCTCCTTTGATTCTCTATCAACCAATAATGTAGGACCATTAACATGGTTAAAGCAAACTGTTTGAAGTTTAGATGCAGCATGGTACTCTTTCTACCACTATGTTAATATAGAGAGTCGTAAGACCATGTATGGGGGCTGACGCCTGCCCAGTGCCTGAAGGTCAAGGAAGTTGGTGACCTGATGACAGGGGAACCAGCGACCAAAGCCCTGGGGGAAATAAGTCTTCCCATCTTGAAAATGAGAAAAAGAAGGGTAAATCTTTTTATCTTGTGTTTATTCGTTTGTGAACAAAATTTTAATTTTTTTGTCAATAAAACAAGTATTAGTATTTTTATAATTTAGTAACCAAAACCTAGGGGCATATTTGGTACTGCATCTTTGATAACGGCAACAATAACGTCACCAATATGAGCATATCGACGATTGCTAGCTCCTATAATTCGAATACACATCAATTCTCGACAGATTCTTCCAATGTTTCATTTCTGGGTCCAGTGGAATTCATAGGTATAGGAAGAATTCCTATCAAATAGAGATTTTTGCTTAATAAAGGTCAGATTTATGAGGGCAATGTTGTAGTATTACTTTTTGAGCTGACAAATCACTGGATCTTCAGGACTTATTTGCTGAATTACGCCCCAACATGACTCGATATTCATCAATTGAGGAAGTTAATGCAGCTTTGGTTGAACTTGAGGAGCATGAACGTGCTGCAACTGAGAAGGCAAACATTGAAAAGCATTCAGAGATGGAAAAACCTCCTAGCAGGAGTGGTTCTGGTGTTATGTCTGTAAATGGACGAAGCAGTGCCAGTGGTATTGAGGAAAATGGTGAATTGCACAATGACGTTGGAGAGACAGACAGTGATTCTGGCAGTGGAACCATTGAGCAGATGGGCCATGATGATGAAGAAGATTCAGATGAAGGAAATCATGAGGAGGATAGCGAGAGTGATGAAGACTATGATGACTTAGTTGGTCCTGCTTCTGACGAAGAGGATGAGGTGCATGTTAGGCAGATTGCTGCACAAGTAGATCCTCAAGAGGCAGCGGAATTTGACAGAGAATTCCGCGCTTTGATGCAGGCAAGTTGTAGGAGCTTGTTTATATTGCTAGTATCATAGTCATTTTGAATCTTCAATTGTATGGCCTAATGTCAAGTCTCTGATTATTTAAGTCCACCAAAGCGGACAAAAGAAAGAGATGGTGTGTCACTGGTTCTTTTGTACACCTGCGTCCCCTTCCTTTCTCATCCCATGTTCCTTTTTCTGCATCATCTCTTTAGATTTTTTAAATCATCTGATGGTATGGTTGCTTCCTTAACTGTAGACTCCGCATCTTTCTATTACATTTGAGTGCTAATATTCAAAGTAAAATATTACTGGAGAGATAATAGCTGTCACTGGATGCAGGAGAGCTTGGATTCAAGAAAACTTGAGTTGCGGGCTCGGCCTACTATTCACATGATGATACCTATGAATGTCTTCGAGGGGCCTACCAAAGACCACGTAGGAAGGAGTACTGAAGGAGAAAGTGGTGATGAAACAGCAGATGAAGCAGCAGGAGGAAATAAGGAGGTTCAGGTTAAGGTTCTTGTGAAGCGGGGTAGCAAGCAACAAACGAAGCAAATGTTGATACCCCGAGACTGCTCCCTTGTGCAGAGCACAAAACAGAAGGAAGCGGCTGAGCTTGAAGAGAAACAAGACATCAAACGGCTTGTTTTAGAATACAATGATAGAGAAGAGGAGGAGGTCAATGGCTTGCATATGCAACCACTGAGCTGGACACAAAGTGCGGGAAGCAGAGTTGCTAATAGAGGTCAGACATTGGCAGGGCATAGTAGGACTAGTGGACCACGTCATCGGCATCACTATATACATCATTCTGGTGGAGGGATGCATTACAGCAGAAGAAGATAAAAACTATTTGCTCTCAGAACAAACAATAGAAATGCAGTCAAAGCACTCAAGCTTTTACCCGTGTGTGATATGCGTGTATGTCGTGTGTGATATGCGTGTATGTCTTAAATCTGGCTTGAAGGTGGTGAGGGGAAACAAAACTCTCTGGCCTAATATTGCTGATTGGGTTAAGATACATGATTTCTTTGTTGCTCTGGGAATTTAGCGCCTTGTACATAAGTTAATTAAGAGGCTCGTGGAAGTTATTCCTGTAGATGACTGGACTTGGCTTAATCAACTTTTTGGCTGTCTAACTAAAAATTAGTGGGTGAATAGAAAACTAGCTGAAGCATAAATCAAACTCAAATTCAAGGAAGGCAAAAGGAAGTAGATATTGGAGAAAGTAACGGAAAGCCTTCTTTTTTTTGTTTTAATTTCTTTTTGGGTGCCAAAAAAACTACTAATGTGAAGTGGGAAGCAAACATAAAAACCGACTGGGCACAAGGCAACTGAAAACAAGACAAGTAACTAGTTATAAGTTTTGATACTGTAGCCCCCTGGTAAATGAAGAAGTAAAATTTACATGGCGTAATATGGCAACTAAATTAATATATATAGAGCCTCGGCTGATGCGAGCGGCAAAAAGAATGGCGTAAGTATTGGATGTGTTTTTCATCCATCGACTTGGTTCAGAATGGAACAAGTCCAGTGGTACAACCAAATATGTCTGTATTAGCATTAAATAACATTCCATTAGGAAGCTCTGTTAAAACAGCAATTTCATTTTCTGTACGATCCATAACCATTACTCACTAAGGATGGATCCAGCACTTTCTTATTCTCATGTCAGTGACGGGGTGCTTGCCGTCTCTCTTTCATACATAGAGTGTTTGGCGCCAAGGCCCAAGGCTCATGGCCTTTGGTCAATGTTTTAAAAACCGGACCGGTAAATGAACCGAAGGGAGAGGGGTTCAAGGTCGAACCAGTCAGACCGAGGTTCAATGATTTTTTTTAATTTAATTTAATGTATAATATAAAACAAATACTAAATATACACCACCCTATTGAATTAGTCAACCTATTAATTGTTTAAATATATTCAACTATACAAATTAATGAATTTATTATATTCAAATTCACAAGTTAATGTGTTTATTATATTTGGAAAAAATTTTATGAAATATTCTATGTCTATAACAATTAAATTAACAAAGAAAATGGCATTACAAGTATAAAAAAATACAATAACTATAAAATTTACCATTAAAGTGTGTTATTATATTTTTAAATATTTTAAATTACAATCTTGAACATTCTAAATTATTAAATTATATTTGTTTCTTGTTTTCACATTCTCTACTTTTTTAATACCGTCAAGACTTATTTTTCAATATAAAATTCAAATTTATTTTTAATACCAATAATACAATTAACTTTGTATATAGGGCAGTTCGAGTAAATGTAATTTTTTTAAATAAAAAAATTTATTTTGCCCTATTTTTTAAGGTAGGTTCGCATATCAAATGATTTTCAAATTTCAATTTGATTATCTTACTATTAGTTTAGATCTATTTAGTTTTTAAATTTTTTTAGTTTTTTACGATTTTTGTTACAACATCCAACGAGAGGTAATTTCTAACAATTTTATACCAATCAAGAATTTCTTAAAAGAGCCTAAACTTTATTTAAAATTGGTTCTCAGGTTTTAACTTTAGACGTATCCTCTCCAAGAAATTTTATTTATGACGTATCGGACTATTGAGCGAGTCAATTTGACTTTATACAATAGTCTTAAAATAAAACTAACAAATAAATCTATTTGCTTATTAGTTTTTAATTTAATCAATTCTGTTTAATCTACACATTTTCTTTTAGTATGTCAAGAAAAAGTGGATATATGATGTTTTAAGAATTGGAATCAATATATTGCATAGAAAAAATATGATTTTAATAATCTAAACTGATTTTTAATTTTTTTTAATTAAGAAAATAACTTTCAATCCACTTACTTTCATGATGTCAACGTTCTTATTATTGAATAATGATTAACCATAATTAAAAAATTTACACAAATGCCTTACAAAAATACCAATTTAAACTTTTAATTAGGAGAATGTTTTAGGCATATAAATGAATAATTAAATAATTTAGATAAAAGGACTAATCTTAAAATTAGAGATTTTGGTTAAAGTAAATCTAAGATTTCTTTAACATAATTAATTTGGATAGCAAGATAAAAAGGTAAGAGTTAATTAATTTCATTAAACATGATTACTAAAAAAAAGTAAGAATCAATTAAATTCAATAATGTGATTAATGAAAATAAAGAAACTAAAAAAGTAAGAATGAGTTAATTTTATCAAAAGGAAATAAAGAAACTAAAAATGTAATAATCAATTAATTTATTAAAATGATTAAAGGAAAACTAAAGAAAGAATAAATAAAATATTTGCAACATAAAAAGCAACAACTTGGACATTGGTTTGATGGTTTCAACGTTAGAAGCCTTGTTGGGAGGTCTCAACGTTGACTTGATGGTTCAATTTGATTATCTTACTATTAGTTTAAATCTATTTAGTTTTTAATTTTTTAATTTTTTACATTTTATAGTACAATATCTAATGGGAGGTAATTTCTATCAAATTTGTATCAATCAAGAATTTGATTTATAATTTCTTAAAAGAACCTAAACTTCGTTTAGAATCGATTCCTAGACTTGAACTTTAGACGTATACTTATTCTTTCCAAAGAAATTTTATTTTGGACATATCGGACTATTGAGTGAGTCAATTTGACTTTATACAGTAGTATCAAAGATAAAGTAACAAGTATATCTATTTATTTATTAGTTCTTAATTTAATCAATCTTGTTCAATAAAAGAAATAACTCTCTACCTTCTTACTTTCAAGATTCAATATGTGCTTATTATTGAATAATGATTAACCATAATTCAAAAATCTAAACAAAGTACTTACAAAAATACCAATTTAAACTTTCAATTAGGAGAATGTTTTAGGCATAAAAATGAATAATTAAACAATTTAGATAAAAGGACTAATCTTACTACGAGAGATTTTGGTAAAAGTAAATCCAAGATTTCTTTAATATAATGAATTTGGATGCCAAGATAAAAAGGTAATAATCAATTAATTTCATTAGACATGATTAAAAAAGAAAACAAAGAAACTAAAAAAAGTAAGAATCAATTAAATTAATTAAATGTGATTTATGAAAATAAGGAAACTACAAAAGTAGAGTGAGTTAATTTTATCAAACATGATTGATAAAGGAAAAAAGGAAACTAAAAATGTAATAATCAATTTTATTAAAGTGATTAAAGAAAAACAAACAAAAGAATAAGTAAAATGTTTGGAAGACAAAAACAACAAAACCTTAGCTGGCCTACTGGCATTCATGCGGAAAGGTTTCGTGGGAGGTCTCAAGTTCGAGACCTCCCACTAGTTGAAAAGGTACACTTTTTTGGAAAAAGTTGAAATTCAAAAAACCGGTGGTTCGTCGGTTCACTGGTCTGATCCGGTTCGCCGATCTGATCTGATTTTCAATGGTTCTTGGGATGCACAGTGAAATGTATAAAATCGGACCGGAGACGTGACTGGTTCTCGGTTCAACCGGTCGAACCGACCGGTTCGGTCCGAGTTTTAAAACACTGCTTCCGGTTTGGGTTCGGCAAGCCTAGTGGATTGGGCAGCTTCCCAAAACTAAAAAATAAGTTCCGATAAGCTCCGATTTTAATAGGTGAAACTTGTCTAGATTATTTTAAGCAATGGGTAGTCATTTGGGCATAGCAATCTCTTCTTTTGGTACAATGGACAAATAGAGGACAAGAAGAAAGGGGAAAGGGAGATTTGAACTCTATCCCAATTGGCAGAGCTTTAAGGGTTTGCGAGTGAGCTAATCCCAGGTGTTTGTGCTTATACCCGTTATCTTTATATTTTTTATAATAATAAAACTATTTTTGATAATATAATCTAAATACACCAATCAAATATTCCAAAATAACCCTAATTGCTTTAAAAAAGAAACAGACTGTAAAAATTTATAAGTTATTCATGAAAATGTCAAATGTATTCGTGCTCTTATATCAAATTTTCAATCTGCACTTGATTCTATTCTCCAAAACTCAATTAATTATCTAACTAATCTACCTTTAAAAATACCTTAAAAAGGAAATTTGAATATTATATTATATTGTATACGGATTTAAAATTAAGAGGAGATTTGCATAAGAAAAAAAATCTTAAAAAAGTTGTCCTCAAATATAAGAAGAAATTATTCAAATATTGTTCATGCACCAGAAAGCATCTTAATTGTTCTAAAATCCATCAACCCTCAGTCCTTACAAATTTTCGTATTTGGACTATTAATAAAATACAAGTAACAAGTTTGTATGTAAAGGGACATTTCAATTTCCATCCCTAGTATCTTTGTCAAGCCGCTTTGCTGAGGCAGCTTCTTTCTACTACTTCTACCCCAAAAAAAAAATTGTAAAATTGGCTAATTCCTGCTATATTTCGCATTTTTGCCTAAGACAAAAGATGCCCCGGAGGAGATGATAGTGTGGCCAGGGTTATGAGTATCAGCTTTTCCTCACAGGTTCGAAGACAAACATATTAAGGGGGTGTTTGGTTTAGGGGAATCAAGGAGGGGAATGGGTATCATAAGTAATGATACCCATTGTTGATGTTTGTTAAACAGCTATCACTATCATTCAATGGGAATGATAGTGATTAATTGGGGTGTTAATGATTCTCTTAAAATACTATTCTATCAAACCCATTACCCCTTATGATTAAAGTAAAAAATACACCCACTTAAAAAATACATATATTTTAAGTTACACACCCCCCCAATATACTCTCTCTCTCTCTCTCTCTCTCTCTCTCTCTCTCTCTCTCTCTCTCTCTCTCTTGTCTTTTGATTTTGAATATTTTTTATTAGTACTTTATAAAATTTTTATAAAAATTATTTGAAATAATTTTTTTAATAAAAATTGAACCGAAAATCAAAGATATATAATACTCTCTATTAATACAATAAAAATGATTTTTTTTAAGGTTATCATTTGCATAAAACTCAAATTAGATTATGCTTATATTTAAAATTGAAGAAATCTTTTTAGCAATTTTCTTTAAAAAGATACAAAATAAGAAATCTAAAAAATATGTATATAATAAATAAAGATTTAAAATTTTTAAAATTTACTTGAAAGTCATTCTAGTAAACCAAACAAGTATTTTTATAATCATACCCATTCCATTATTAAACCAAACATGTTGGGGGGAATCATCAAAACCCATACTCATAATAGGGTTAATAATACCCATAGTGATAGTGATTGAGGAATTTGAACCAAACGCCCCCTAAGTTGATTGAACAACCAAAGAAAACGCAATAATCTGCAATAACAATGTCTTGTATCCATGGAATACAAAAATTCTATTGTACCCGAGATTAGATTAACAGAAAAATAAAGGTTTCAAAGTTTCTATAAACCATCCAATACACAACTGTATATATACATGTACAACCAATATTCTGGGGAAATATTTATAAATATCAAAGAATTCATCTGACTAAGGAAATTTATTCAAGAATTCAATAGCTAGGAGATTATATGAATTAAAAATAAAATAGCTAAAAGAAAAGAAAAGGCTATATGAATTAACGATCAATGTGTGAATCATAACCAGAGCTACAAGGAGGTGATGTGGATGCCGAACTTCTGCTGTAGCCACCTTTGTTTCTTGCAATTCTTGCGACGTTCATCACTTTCTTCACGCATCCTCGAAATATCCTAGCTTTGATCTGTCCTCTCTCAGGAGGAATCTTCGTTTTGCGTTGCTCTAACATCTCACCATTGTCATCTTCCATCCCCGAAATACACATATATTTGCTAAAATTTGTTGATAAATCGTAACCCCAAGGAAACAATTCAGTTCTTAGGATTCGTTCGTTTTTTATTTATTATTTTTTCTCCGGTGGGGTGACAGGTAGGAGAAGGTGGAAGAGGTATTCAAGAAAAAATTATTTGATTTCTTGGTGAAGAAAATTGATAGGGAATTGGCTTTCTACCTGTATATGTAGCTGGAAATGCAACTGCAGAAGTGCAAGAGTGTGTTGTGTGTGTGTGTGTGGGGGGGGGCGGGGGGGTACAGGCTTGGGATTGTGTATGGAGTTTTAACAGAAGAATTGTTCTTAGTCAAAAGGATTCAGACAATGGTAGTCTATTAACCTAAAGTGAACTGATTAAGCATCCCATGATAAATAATAGGTTAATTAGAGCATTTCTTTATTGTTAACGGTTCAGAATATTTAGTCCATGCATCACCCATGAAAAATAGTATTAGAATAATTAGGAGAATTTTTTTTACTGTTTCAATTCATAGATATAGTCCATGCATCAAGTCATGGGTGACGGAGAGGATTGAATTGAATAATATATGGAGTTTTGTATCTAGCATCGATAGTAATGTGTGTGTCCGTGTAATGCGTCCATCTTCCGTTAATTTTGTTGGTGTAGTGAACAAGTGGATTTAAATGATATGTTTTGAACAGTTTGGTATATAATTTATACAGAACTGGAATTCAATATACAGAATGAAAATGGGATATATAAGTTAGAATGTGCAAAATCGACGACTTTAAAAGTTTTCAACAAATGGAAGTGGACAATTTATAGCCTTCTTGAACATGCGTGTAGCTTTTGCCAAAAAAAAAAAAAAAAGTGAATTCTAAAGATGAATATATTCTGTAAGTGCTATTTTCCCAGTTTTACAAGTTAGTTCTTTTAGTTTTGTCTTTCCCTTATTATTTTAGTGTATAGTTTTGGTGACTATCGACACTATATGAAAACATTAAATCATATTTGATGATAAAAAACTTACTGCTGTGTACTATTCTTTTTGTTTTATTTTAATTTTCATTGTGTTGCATCATTCAAATATCTCAACTAAGCGAGGTATTTGACAATTTTTTTAAGAAGGAAGAGTGGATGATTTGTCCAAATTGTGAATTAAATACTCTTTAGTTTTATATTCAAACTTATAGGATAAGGTACAATTAAATAAGAAGAATGATGAATAATATATAGTATAAATGTGTCATTCATAATCATAAAGTTCCCACAAAGTAATGTTCCAACTATAGCTTCCAAGTTCTATAAAGCTGAAGTTGATGGAAGAAAAATTATGTGTGTTTGTGTGTGTGTGTGTGTGTGAGAGAGAGAGAGAGAGGAATTTGTTGGGACAATGGACTAATATACAATCAAAGCAAAGATTAAAAAATAATAAGCTTTTTTATATGTCTTGCTAAGTTCTGCATTTAAGTTCACGGAAAAAGTGTGATTATTATCAAAATAAGCATAACAAGCAATGGAAATACTTGTCTTTCACATTACTTATCGACGTTAAATACATCTATCTCCCCGTGACTTGGTTAACTTATCAAAATCCTATAATTTGACTAAATTATAGTGTAATCTTTTGAATCATCAAAGTTTATCAAATACCCCTTACCAGTAACGACGTCCAAAATCAACTAAAAGAAGCAGTGAAATGAAAAGAATAGCCTCTGTTTAAATTACATTTATCTCCCTTGAGATTAGTTCAAATCACAAAAGAAGTCTTGTAGGTTGGCCAAATTGTATTCCAATTTTATAAATAATTATATACTTATAAAAAAATCCAATGTAATCATCTAAAAATAAATAAATAAATAAATAAATAATAAAAAATAACTTAGTGCAGCTATTAAAAATATTAAAGCAAATAAAAAAAAAGATATCAATAAAATCTAGAGAGAATATTGAATATGAGTAAGAAAATTTGTTTAATTTATATATAAAAATGAAATTGTATTTCAAATTAAGAAAAACCTTATCGTGAATTTAAAGTTGAGGTTTTGTTTTATTCTCTAAAATTCTTTCATGAAACTTTACTTGGAACCCTTTAGTGATTGTTGATTGTATGTAAGATATTAAAGTTCAACAAGTGATGGCAATAGTAACGGAATTGGAGTATACTTTTAAAAATATGAGAAATAGAATTTCGTGACATGCAATATACATAAAATGGTTGTTCATGTCTACTATGTGTTAATGGAAGCCGGAGTATATTGTCGATAATATTTTAAAATTTTTTATTACTTTGATTGTAGCTTGTAAGAAGGGTAACAAAAAAGAATTAGAAATTAATGAGTATATTGAGAATTTCATAAAGAATATTATTGACATTATTTAATTAAAATGGGAAGGAATCAAATAATTATTTATCAAGCTGAATGATTGAACTATGATATTGAACAAACTATATAGGTCGTTTGGTAATTTGGGCAACCTCAAGAGAGGTAAATGTTGAAAAAGGATATTTTGGGACTCTTGGTCCCAGTATGATGTAAACATCATTTCCAGTGCATTTAACGAAAGGAGAGCATTTGATAAATGTTTGACGATTCAAAGCATTAGATTATAATATGGTCAAACTATAATTGGTAATTTGATAAAACCACATGAGGTAGATGTCATTGACCATTTAATCAATTATGTACTCAAACATGAAGTCATTCCCCTTTTATTTAAACCTTTCATCAGCTTCTTCCTTCTTTATTATCTATTTTATTGACTAACAACATTGTCTTGTTAATATTTCATTGGTTTCTGCTAGTCTGCGTTGTTGATGTTCAAATGTTCCCATCGACAAAACCAAAACCACCAAAAAAGGGGGACTTTCCCCGGGGTGGGGTGTCAAGAAAATAATAAAAAAGAACTAGTTGCTTTGTCTGCTATTCAATAATTTATAAATACTATTAGAAGACATGATACGTCAAAATCAACACATTTTACTTACTCAAAGGAAAACGGAAAAAAAGAAACAAAAAGAGAGATCATTTAATTTTCATCTAATCTTTAATAGTGAATTGTTCTTGTTGTATATTGATTAAACATTGAACTATCAATTTTCCATGAAAGCTCTATTACACGTGCATAGCTTTATTGCACGACCTTTAATTATCCTTGCAAGTTCCAAGGAAACGATGAAGCTCCTGTCAATTTCATATTTTCCTCAGATGCTCAGACAACCAGAATAATTTTCATCACAAGAATGCACACAAATTAATTTTCTATATTTTATTCTTCAATTGCAAACCAGTGTACAAGAAAAACCGAGGCACCACATTTATAAATGTACAACATAAGAGAAAACAAAGAAAAGTAAATCAAGAATTCAAAATTTACAACATGGGCTCTTAAAAGAATAATCAATACATTCTAAATCATGTAGTATATAATAAAACATCTTAAAATGGGCATCTGGATGATAAGAGCCAGCTGGAGATGCTAGTGTTGTTGCTTAAGTAGTTACCCTCTTAGTTTCCTCCTGTTTTTGTGAAACTCCCCACTTTCTTCAGAAGCCCGTGGACTATCTTAGCTTTGATCCGTCCTCTCTCTGGAGGAAGTTTAATAATTTTTCTGTTTTCCGACATCTTGCCATCTCCACATTCCATTGCTCTATACAAGTTCAGTGCCCACGAGGTCTGATGTTCACAGGAGAGAGATTGTTGAAGTGGGGAAGGTTTGAAGGGGGAGGTGCCAAATTTCAAGAAATCTGTACTCGGTTTTTCCTGATGAAGAAGTGAAGATGGAGATGCATTTATAAAATGTACTTGAAGGAGTGAGTGAAGCTGCAGTTACTGGCATTGTTGAAGATTTTTTGGAAGAAGTTTCTTTCGGTCAAAAAGAATTGAAAATGTGAACATGACTAAAATTGAAACACAATTATATTCTGATTCTGTAGTACAGTGAAGCATCCCACTAGCTGTATTAAACTAGAATTAAGAATAATCTTGTGTTGTTTTACAGCCATAATTACAATTTTAGTTCCTTATGTTTTGGACTGGCATCATTTTGACCCTTTACGTCTGAATTTAAGCATATTTCATTCTAGTTATACGGTTAAGTTTAGCATGTTAGATAGTTTGTATATTAGAAAAGTTGATCCACTGTTTTACACGAAGCTCATATGTTTAATATCCTGTATTAATCTATAGTATTTTATTCTTTTAGGACGTTTAAGCAAATTGAAATGGTAATGAAAGGCTAATTAAAATGAAACTCGTAGAAAAAATACTAGGCAGAAACTGCAATTTGCTCTTATTTTAATTAAAGAGATACAGTCCATGTATCATTGCACAATAAAGCTAGAGCAATGATATAAATTTATTAGAATATACACCAATCGTATATTATAAGATTGTCATATTTATTTGGTTCATTTATCTGGCAACTTATTTCAGTATAGTTATTTTCCAATGAAGAGAGAATTTATAGGAAGTTCGATCGAACGGTTTTAGAAGATGTTAGACATCAAAATCCAAGTTAAATAAACGGATAAATTTAACCAAGAGAAGAAATAAATAGAAAGTTCCAAAAAACATTTAATAAAAACTGATGTTTTAATTCCAAGAAAGTTGAAGGCCGTGAAAAGTATTAATTTTGTCCAAAAGTTAGATAATTTGACGTGTGGTCTAGTCTAGTTAGACGTGATTGAATGGTCTAGTCTAGTTGTCATGCAAAAGATTGCAAAAGAATAAAGATGCCTTAATTTTTTAATCTTTTCATTATACTCACATGTGATACACGCCAACATTTTGTAAAGCAAAGATTACAAGCAAATGGAATATATCATGCACTATAGCATAAATTACAT
Source organism: Mitragyna speciosa (assembly GCA_024721245.1). Taxonomy (NCBI): domain Eukaryota; kingdom Viridiplantae; phylum Streptophyta; class Magnoliopsida; order Gentianales; family Rubiaceae; genus Mitragyna; species Mitragyna speciosa. Next base: position 7,744,872 of record CM045554.1, read on the forward strand.
ATTTTGCCCTTAAACCTTCCAAACAAATCAAGATCAAGCCTCGTCTGGCTAGTCTTGGCTTAGTTTGGGAGGAAAGAAATGGAGAGAAAAGAAAGAAAAGAAAGGAATTTTACATAAATCTTTTGTTTGGGAGTATGGAGGGAAAAGGAAAAGAAAAGAAAAGATTTTTAACTACTTTTCCTTGTTTGAGAGCAAAAATGGAAAAAGAAAAGAAGAGAAATGGAAGGAAAATTTCCTTCTTCTTTCTTCCAAAAATTTTCCTCCCAAAATTAGGAGGAAATGGAAGGAAAGGGGAAGAAAGTTCCTTCCTTTCTCTTCATTTCTCTTCTCTTCATTTCTCTTCATTTATTTTCCATCTCAATTCTCAAACTAAGCATAATTAAGTGAATAGTTTCTCTTCATCTGCTCCCTATGTGTAGTAATTGCCCAAGTGAAGGGATGGTCTCATTTTCAAAATGAAATTCATTCATTTCACAATTTTGAACCATCCATTCAAGCACAATATGTGTGTAATTTTTCTCAAATAGACCAGGTCTACGAACCCCACCCATGAATCCAACGGTTGAGATTCGGCCACCAAGGCTCTGTGGGGTCCATCGAGTCTTGGTGGCTCAGATCTCAACCTTTGGGTCCACAATGGGACCCGTGGACCCATCCATGATAGAATCTCTCGTGTGTGTGTCCGTGTTTTTTTTTTTTTTTAGATTAAATCTACACTATTACATGAGGAGGAGAATTTGGCATTGGTAGGATGTTATATAACTCTAATTACTTGATCCTCTATTTGTTCCCAAGAAGATATGTGTGTATACACACACATATATACATATATAATCATGCTTTATTATTATTGGCAAACAGCATTTCTATGTTCTAAAAAAGCCACAAAGGTTTCAATCTTCTGATATATTAATATCACATGTACGTACACTGCACAATTGCTATCATCTATAGAAAAATATTTATATGGACTTGGTCTACGAGCGGAGCCCGTGGACCTTGTGGTCCAGAATCACCCACATTAGCCATGATGTGGGCCTTTGTGGGGGCCATGATGTGGGCCATGTGTGGGGCATAGTTGATGTGGGTGATTCTGGACCACATGGTCTACGACCCCACTTGTGAACGGGGTCTGTGTAAATATTTCCCCATCATCTGTACATGTAAAACCATAGACATAGAAGCACAAAATCTAATAAGAAAAAAGGAAAGGAAAAAATAGAGAATCAAACGATCAAGAACAGAAAAGAATTATGTCAAAAAAGAGTTTCTAAAACTCAACTGGAACCCTGATTAACTAAGCATTATTATGGTTACCAAACGCTATGGTGGATATATGTGGAGATCAAGGAGATGAAGGTGAAATTGGAGGTAGATTTTCCTTATATGTGTCCTCAATCTTGTACTGAGGTACTCCAACTTTATATTTTGAGTTTTGGGAGGGTTCTTGTTCACCACCTAAAAGGGGTTCAAGATCAAGGTTGCCATGGCTTTGATCTTGTGCTAGAACCCGGAAAATCAATAAGAAATGAATCAGCACCACCATGATAATCTTCTCCATCGAAGTTGTCTTCATATTTTGTGTAAGAATGAAAATGCAGAATTCGAATTAGAAATGACAAAAACGACTAATTAGTTATTGTTGTGAAACTTGATTGTCTTCTAAATTTGTTAAATAGGAAGTGACTTCTCAAATTTGCATCATTGAGAACTTTTTGCATGTTTTTATTATTCAATGGTGAGTGGCTTGGCCGTGGTTCACTAAATTTTGTGCAAATGTTTAGTTAATATTTATAGGGACAAGGAAAAGTGGAAGCTACATTCCAACCCCACATTTGATATTTGAGGGAACTCTCATGGTTTTAATTCATGGAAAGAGATAACTTGCCAAACTTAAAACGGGATTTTTTTTTTTTTTTGCTTCAGATGAAAAAATAAACTTTGAATGAGATTTTTCGTCTTTGGAAAATTTTTTTAGGTAATCTGAGTTTCAGAGGAATTTGTGTATTAGTATGTATACAATACTAAAATATATTGGCTCATATACGATACTAAATTATATAATCGTATGTATATTGTAAAGGAATTTTTATTGAAATCAACAATTGTAAACATCTTGTCAAGATAAATAAATTTGTCACAATAAGATACAAGTCTTCTTATGCTTCTTCCCATTTAACAAAAAAAAAAAAAAAAATTATGAACAGCGGATAAAGAATGAATTTCAGTTTTTCACTTGATTTTATTTAAATCATATTAGACTGCAAAAGAATTCCTAAAATTTCAGAAGGAAGAATTCTAGAAGAAATATACTTATCACCAACGTGTAAGTACGCAAATTCTACCATTTGATCCTTTTTTCTGAAAAATAAAAATAAAATAAAAAATAAAGGTTAGCTAGGTCCAAAAACCTATCTAATTAATTATATATACAATGGGAGCCCAATTTTTGGCGTTACATTTTTTGTCATTTCATGTAATACTAAAATTTTTTTGTTAATTATTTTTAAATTATTCACTTTTTTTCTTTTTAGAAAACCGTCAACCCTAAAAAAATCAATAATTAACATATATAAATCAAATAAGCACAAATATTTAAGTCTGCAAAAAATACTAGTATACGCAAAACCTAATGAATACAAGAGAACTTCAGCTTATTTCCACCAGGGAAAAAGAAAAAAAAAAACCTTATTGGGGCTTCAAACCAAAGAATAAAATAATGTGCTAATTTTCACCGTTCTGACACCACGCAAGCAATTAATATTAAAAAAAAAGTGTGTAATTTAAATTGATATCTCAAGTCCCCAGCCAATCCCTCGTAAAATCCCCCTCCACCGCCTCCACCAATTCCCAGCCCCAACACCTCCAACCGCGCCAGCTCCTATTGCCCACCCGAACCACCTCGACCTCCACCTGCACCGCCTACCGAACGGCGGCGTTTTTAATGCAGTAACTGGAGTGAACTGTATCAACAGTTCTTGGGCTCGTCAGAGTCTTGCAGCATCACTGCCGCTTGATCCCTCTTAGCTTTTCTCCACCATCCCTGCCGCTACCCATGCAGGCTTGGCCGCAGTAACAAATTCATTCCTTCCTTCTGCTTTATCCCATTGGATCCAAGTGGTATTTTTCCCGTGCTGTTCCTATATAATTTTTGTACTTGTGTTAATTATTCTTGAAATCCCTTCTTTGATCGTCTTTGTTGTTCTTGACGGTTGGTAGCTTTCTTCTCCTTTGAATGTGGTTGTGATTGTGAACGATATCCCTTGTTTATTATATACTTCCAATGTCTTCCATGTTGCTTTACAATTCAGTTTATCGAACATTGGAATGTTATGAATTTTGTAATACAATCAATTGGGTGTTTCTTTTGTTTTGTATTTTGAATTTTGTAATCATGCATGTGAGAGTTCATGCTTATTGTGTGTATTTTGTATAACGTTGTACATGAGCATAGGAACTCAAAAAACCGTTGTGTTTTCGTATTGAAAACTTGCTTTAGTAGGTAACAAATTAATTCCATTCTTGTATTTTGTACTCCAGTTGTGGGCCTCATACTTGTAAAGTTTATTCGATCTTAGTGTTGTCATGTAATTTTCTCGTCATGCTACATGTTATAATAGCCATGTTACGGTTTGTCTATAAATATTTACAAAGGTATAACTATTCCTCTACCTGTTTATCAGGTACAGGACTTCCTAGTGCTCAATGATGAATATTAATTTAACTCAAAACCAAATGTGACTTGAAGATACAAAGGGGCAATAGTTTAAATCCAGCCTATAAGTTTGGGGCTATATATTGAGATACCCTTGTTTGAACTAAACGAAAATACAATTTTCATTCGAGGATGGAAGTTTTATAACTTTGAAGCTGGGGAATTTGAGTGGCATAGAGTAAGGGGTTTGTGATTATACCAAGGTATGTAATTTTGCATATGCATGTTTAGGAATTTGAGCATTTTCACCTATTATTCTGAAAGACATTGCTTGAATTTTTATCTGAAAGAAGCGGGAAAGAAAAAGAAAAGGAGAGAAAAAAGAAAAAGAATATTGAGAATTCCTTTCTATATTTTTGCAGCTTGAGAGGGTGTAAATCAAACAGCTAAATACACACACATACACACATATATGTCTGTGTCCATGTGTATATGTGTGTGTATCATATATACGAGTGTGCGCGCGTACATATATACAGATATATGTGCGTGTGCTTGTCTAAACATATGTTTGTATGTATGTGAATATGCATGTACATAGACATATGTATATGTGTGCACGTGTGCGTGTGTCTATACATGTGTGTATGTATAAAAACTAAGTGAATGACAACATGGTGCACGTAAGCTGAATTAATTTGACCCTTCACCTCTTGGGAAGTTAACTTGTCAAGATATATAATGATAGACCAGAATGAGTTCCTGCAGGCTGCAATCACTACAATTCTCCCCAACAAAAGTTGTGGTTCAATCTGCAACATTACACTTTCAAGTCACAGAAGAGCACTAGCTTATATACATACACACACGAAATAGTAATAAGCTTAGAGTTTGACATTGATTTGAGATGCCAACTTCAGGAATAATAAGCTTTTTGCATTGGTAAACCATCATTGCTTTTTAGGTACTATGCTTAGGAATTTGACTAATTGTACTGGTTAATTGTAAAGGGATATTATGTTGAAATTAACTTTCAATACTTAGGAAGACATTGTCCTAGGTAAGACTAAGAAAATCATTTGACGGCAACATGCATTGTATTCCAGGTTCTTGCATTTCATATATATATTTTTTAATCTTTATATCAGGCCCTTGGATGGTATCCTCCAGCTTATCAATTTGGTAATCTTTGCTCTTCATTTCATGCTTGGTCTTTTCAACCCAAAAGAGATGATTCTGTTTTAGTATTAAATTCTCTATAACATATCATCAGAGAGAAGGAATGTTTAAATCTCAAGAGCTCATTGTTGTCTCTACTTGCTTCTTGGCAGGTCCCTAAATCTATTCCTTGGATCCTACTTGTAAAATTAAGCGGCCAGAGAGTCTCTCTCGAATCATTCTCATTGGGACTAATGAGTACAAAATCAATCTCTTTGAATCTCCACTTGTAGATGGAAATATATGCATAAGTCAGCCAATTGCATTTTGTATCACAGAATAGATCAGAGTTTGAATGATTTGTTTATTTAACTTGATAGCACATCAAATTGTCAAAAATTATCTCACTTTTTCACAAGTATGATAATGAAAATAAAATACTTAGAGTCTTGATGCAGGTGAGTATCATTCCCATTCTCGCAAACTTCTACACTTTAGACATTGTAGCATGCAGTTGATATTAGATAGTAACCGACCATGCAGTCGATGCTAGATAGTAGCTTTGTCCTTTTAATAGCTGATTTTGGTTCGCTGGGAAGTTAGTTATCAGTGTCTTTATGCTTATCAAAATGAAAAGTCAACCTTCCTAGGAATTGCCTATTTTGCATGAAAATTTCTACAACTAACCCATTTGCCTGGCTTAAAAGAACGAAGATTGATAAAATTTGTGAATTTTCACAATATCTCTTTCTCTTTGCTCTATTGTACCGATTGAAAACTCATCACAGGTTCTACCACTTGAAGTGTCTATGTACAATTTTAACTGTTCACATCCTATTTTTACCTAGTAAAATATTTTGTACCTCCACCTAAATATATTTTTTAAATCTTGAAGTTGAAAATTTGTGAAAGTTCATTGTCACATTTCCAATATTCTACCAAACTAGAATTTAAACTTTTGTTGGGCACCCTCGCGCATAGCGTGAGGCCCAACCACCAGTAATAATAAATACTTCTTTTGTTTCTTGATTGCAGGAAAACTTGAAGCTGCTTCTTGACGAATCGGGCATAGAATAGCAGCAAAACTGGGTGCTGACAACGGCATAGATGAAAAGATATATAACCAATCCACCTTTCTCCAACTCATTGCTCAAAACAGTCGTTTTACCCTCTCCCCATTTCTTCTCCACATCTACCGCCGCCGCTGCCTCCGACTTGGAAGAGGATATCGGAGCCTTCACTGGCGAATCTTTGGGCGGAATTATCCAAGACAAAGACCTTCTAAGAAGAACCCCCAATGGCGGTCTCTACGTGCTGGACCTCATCGATAAGGGTGCAATGGACCCAAACGCCACCCTCTACAACCAGCTTCTTAAACGTTGTACCCAGCTTGGGAGGATTAAAGAAGGCCGACTCGTCCATACCCATTTCCTTAATTCTATTTATTATAACTATGTTGCTGTTCATAACACGATAATTAATATGTATGCGAAATGTGGGTCGCCTGAAGAGGCGTGCAAGGTGTTTGATGAAATGCCTGAGAGGGATATGGTGTCTTGGACTGCTGTGATTACTGGGTTTTCGCAGAATGATAGAGCCCAGGAGGCGTTGGGTTTGTTTTTAGAGATGTTGAGAAATGGGTTTGTTCCAAATCAGTTTACGTTGGGGAGTGTGCTGAAGGCGGCTGCTGCTGCTGGGGAGATAGAGGGCAGGCAAATTCATGGGGCTTGCTTGAAGTATGGTCATTTTGATAACGTTTACGTGGGGAGTGCTCTTGTTGATATGTATGCGAGGTGCGGCCAAATGGAAGAGGCAAAACTGGTGTTTGATGGGTTGAGGATTAAGAATGAGGTTTGCTGGAATGCTTTGATTGCTGGCCATGCTAGGAAGAGTGAAGCTGAGAATGCTGTGAGGTTATTTTCGGAGATGAAAAAAGCAGATTTTGAGGCCACGCATTTCACGTATTCAAGTGTTTTTGCAGCTTGTGCAAGTATTGGGGCCTTGGAGCAGGGGAAATGGGTGCACGGGCATTTGGTAAAATCAGGGTTCAAGCTGATAGCTTTTGTTGGGAATACTTTGCTTGATATGTATGGCAAGGGTGGTAGCATTGAGGATGCCAGAAAGGTTTTTGATAGGCTGGTGAAATGGGATGTGGTTTCATGGAACTCGATGCTTACTGCTTGTGCACAACATGGACTTGGAAGGGAAACCATGGAACTTTTTGAGAAAATGCGTGGAAGGGGGATTCCACCTAATCAAGTAACTTTCCTCTGTGTTCTAACTGCTTGCAGCCATTCTGGGCTTCCAGATAAAGGACTATACTATTTTGAATTGATGAAGAAATTGAATTTAGAACCGGATATCTCACATTATGTGACAATTGTTGATTTGCTTGGTCGAGCTGGTCAACTTGGTCATGCTGAAAAGTTCATAAAGGAAATGCCAATCAAACCCACAGCAGCCATCTGGAAAGCCTTGCTTGGAGCTTGCAGAATGCATAAGAACATGGAATTAGGTGCTTATGCTGCAGAGCGAGTTTTTGAACTCGATCCATATGATTCTGGACCTCACATATTGCTGTCTAATATCTATGCCTCCGCTGGTAGATTGAGGGATGCTGCAAGAGTAAGAAAAATGATGAATGATAGTGGTGTGAAAAAGGAACCAGCTTGTAGTTGGTTGGAGATTGGGAATAATGTCCATATGTTTGTGGCAAATGATGATGCCCACCCACAGAGAAATGAGATTCGTAGGATGTGGGAGAAGATTGCTGATAAAATTAGAGAAATTGGTTATGTCCCGGATACTAGTAATGTGCTTTGGTTTATAGACCAGCAGGAGAGGGAAGTGAGGTTGCAGTACCATAGTGAAAAGCTTGCTCTAGCATTTGCACTCCTAAACACACCTCATGGGTCCACTATTCGCATCAAGAAAAATATTAGAGTTTGTGGTGATTGCCATACAGCATTCAAATTTGTGTCACAGGTTGTGGGTAGAGAAATCATTTTGAGGGATACTAACCGATTTCATCATTTTCGTGATGGCTTTTGTTCTTGTGGAGACTACTGGTAATGGTAGAGATGATGCCTGTCATGCCATGGATTATTCAGTCAGGAAGAGCTCATTAGAATGTGGTAATATTTTGGTACGATGCAGCACTTAGGTATTTATAAGGTATATGAAGTGATTGGAGTGGTAAACTTGAGTATACAACTTTTTTGCTGATATTCTATTGCATGTGCTATGATTGACATTTTTAACGTGCAATATTTGAGTAACATATTCAAATTGTTAGGTCTAAGTGTCTAAATGTGGTAAATACTGACCATCTGTGGATGGTATGTCAAGCAGATATCATGTTATGTTGCTCTTGTTCTTTGTAAAGTACTATTAATTTGAAACTTTTGGAGGTCTTTTGATTGCAAGGAGTTAAGGATCTTAATGGAGCAAAACAATCTGCAGTTCATTCCCTATTTCCAGCTACACCTCGTATGAGTAATTAGATTTTCTAAGATTTGTTGACGCACAATCCAAGTCAATGTAAGTTTTTTTCCCAATGTTTTTTCCCCCTTTTATTCCATTCCTGGGCAGTAGATTGGATCTGTTTTTTATTGCAGTTATCTAGCTAAATATTAATTGCACCGCTGTCCAAATGCATTGCTATTGATTTTATTAGGTCACCCATATCAATGCTTGGAACATCACAGAGGTGTTCCTTACTTTTGTGGGATTACATCTTCTTTGGCTCATGTAAGCAATTTTTTGCTTCCTACAGGAACAAAGGATTTCTTGTCTAGGGTAAATATTAATACTTTGTCCAGAAAGTAACTTAAGGCACCTACTTTTAACATTAATGTACATAGATAATTACAGAGGCACACAAATTTATACAAGCAGGTATACATTGACAATTCATACGTACATGTACAGACGTACGAGCATATACTGTTGTGGATATTTTAGAAGGTTCTCTGGATGCACTTTGATTTGCAAGCTCTGGTTTATCTTAAGATATTCTTGAAGAAGTCATTCAGCTATATTTCCTCTTAGCATTTTCAGCTTACTAAGTGTAAAAGGTTATCTAAATTGATGATTGGAAGTCCTATTCTTTGTGGCAAATTAAACGGATTCTCCCGATTGGCAAGTTCTATTTGAAACTGACAATTTGGTGAAGAGAGGAGAATAAACAAGAAGGGGAAAAAAAATCATTTTCTTATGTTCTCTTTTACAAGAAAAGATAAAAGAACACTAGATCATAAGCAAAACTAAGAAATGAATGTCTGAGTTTAGACATTGATTACCGCTAAATATCTTAGTTTTCATCTTTTAAAAAAAAAAAAAAGTTTTAGTTTAAGGTTTGTTTTAGGATGAGAAGAAATGTGTTAGAAAAATTTTTTTTTTTTTTAGCCCAAATCTTCATTTACTTTCTGTTTCCTTCCTTAGATATAGGATACAGATAAGGTCTTCAGATTTTCCAACACTCTTTAATGTGCTTGCTAGGATGGAAGGGAAGAGAAAGAATCCTAAATCCATCCAGCTTTAATAAAATCTGATGCTGTACAACATAGAGTGGCATCTCAAATCAATGGTATTTTTTGGACATTTCTAAGTTCTTATTGTTGCTCTTTCTCTCTACCTCTTATTTCTACTTTCTGTGCCTTTTTTTTCGAACAAGATCTCTATCTGGTTCCTTTGTTTTATTAGACATTTCATGATCGAGAGAGCTCACAATGACGGACATGATCAAGCAATTTGAGAACCTTCAGAATTATGTTTGATGAGCAAGAGGGATCATTACCTTAATCACATCATCGTGTTGCTAGCAGCTGTCATGGATTCTGCACTGGTGCAACTTTTATCCCTCAAACTTGACAACCTTTGCAGTTTCCTCTTCCATTTGGGAAGTTCTATCAGTTGTTCAGTCTAATGAAGAAGTTTAGAAGAGCGCCGATGATGAAAAAGTATACAATGCACCACGTGCATTGACACGTGATGCACTAAAATCAATAATATATCGCCATGTGGTAATGATGGGTTATACCTTGCATTGTTTGGCGATGTATGCTTGGTTTTAGTTCATCAAATTAAGCAAATTAATGAAGAGTAGAGAGAAGGATTGATGGAAGATTTGTGGAGTGTCAACTTAAGCAAATTTGTCAGTGAAGCAGTGATTGCTATTTGTGAGGCAAAGCTTAGATCTGCAGAAATCCAAGCTGCTGTTCAGGTGACTAGCTATCTTTTCATTTAAGTAATTGCACATACAGAACTTGTCCGAGTTTGTTTGACCTTGTTTCTTTTTTGTTAAATCATGCGGATGAACAAATTAAGCTTTTGTCACATGTAAGTAGTGGTCTCTGATATATCAGCATAGAATCAGTAATTTCTGTAAATAACATTATTCATTTCATCTCTAGGTTCTCTTATGCCCAGTTGGCATTGGCACAAACTTGTTGGAATTGCTATCTTTGCTTTCTTTATTTCCATCCGTTCCTCGCTATTGTTTTTGTTGGTGCATCATTTTGTTTGGTTCTTAGTTTCTGAGAAGTACTAAAGAAACGGCCAGGTTATAAATTTCTGTTGGTTATCGGATGTTGATTTTAATAAAGGTTCCACATCATTTGTGTCTTCTAGAAGTTCTATAAATTTGTAGAATCTACTGCTTCAATTTGCATATGCAGGGATTATGTTACTTATAGAAGCAGAGGACAAGGATTGGTTTGTGGGTCGCTGTAGTCTAGGATTTTCTGAGGTTGTAATGCAACTGAGTGGTCCTCTGATTCTGCATTGTTAGAATTTAATAAATGGTGTGTCTAGATCATGCTTTAATTTGCTTTTTGTTGTGTGTTGACCAGCCGGATTGCAGCCTTTGGAAATGTTGACTTTTTTTCTTGTTCCCTCTTTTGCCTACACTAGTTCTGAATCTGTAATAGATAGTTTTTTTTTTTTTTTTTGGTTTATAGGTTCAGCACAGGTTATTGCAGTAACACAAGCAGTTGTGGACATTAAGTTGTCTTTTTGCTATGACATGCAATTATTTATGTATTTTGTTTTACTAAGCAACATGCACTTCTGTATATGTTCTTTTCCCCTTGTAATTTTCTCTGAGACCCCTTTCACTGCACAGATCTGTTCTTTGCTTCATCAGAGGTACAAAGACTTCTCACCAAGTCTGGTTCAAGGTCTCATGAAAATCTTTTTTCCTGGTAAATCTGCTGAAGACCCAGAAGCCGATAGGAATTTGAAGGCCATGAAGAAACGTAGTACTTTGAAACTTCTGTTGGAGCTTCACTTTGTTGGAGTCATAGATGATAGTGGCATCTTTGTTAGTAGTATTAAGGATCTGACTAGCATGAAACATTTGAAGGACTGTGATGCAACGCAGACAAATCTGTCCCTCCTTGCTAGTTTTTCTCGACGAGGGAGATGTCTTCTTGGACTTCCGCAGAATGGGCAGGATGTTCTTGAAGAGGTATGAACAATTTGACTCTGAATTTGTGGCTTGGATCTTGATTAATTTTGCATCAGTCCACCATAATCCTTAACTATCAAATAGAAGGTTTCACCACCTAACTCATGGATTTTCTTCTCCTTGATCAATAAATGAAATATTTCATTTTTTTTTTTGGCATTTTTCACCTAATCTATGTGAAAAAAGCAGAGTTCATGTTCTATTTATGTATTTGTATGGTGTCAGTTTGTGCAAGTGTTATGAGTTTTTTGTGATTAGGTGAACTTGTGCTTATCGAGCTTTTTGCTGATTTTTATATGATTCTGATGTTTTCCAAATGAAATACCAATTTCGCAAAAGGAAAATATTCTCTCCTGATTGTCAAGTTATGCAATGCTTGGCACAATTGTTTGTCTCAGTTTTTCTTAAATATGATTCTGATTCTAAAATTATAAGCTATTTCCATTTACTTTGATCCTTGAGAAAATAATTCTATCCTCACATGATACTGACCTTTTGTGCAGTTCTATAAGAGCGTCAGTGTGATGACAGAGCAGAAAAAGTTCTTCAGAAAGGCGCTTCAAACATATTATGATGCTGTTTTGGAATTACTTCAGTCAGAGCATGCTGTAAGAGGTCTTCTACCTTTCAAGCTGAGAATTTAACATCAGCATGGATTTCAATCTTCAGTATAAGTTATATGGGAGAACATTAGGGCCTAAGCATTCATGTTTACATGGGTTAAGCATCTAAAATTTTTTCATTCGTATAATTTTCTTTTTCTAAATTTTGAAGTCACTCTGCCAAATGGAGCAAGAGAATGCAAAGATCTTAAATGCTAAAGGTGAACTTAGTGATGAAAGCGCCTCAGCATACGAAAAGCTGTGAAAATCATATGACAATCTATACCGTGGCATCTCTGCGTGAGTTGACTCTTCATTTATCTGCCCAAACATGTTTCTTGGGATCTTTTATTTGAATTTGTGGTGTTAAAGATATAGTTATTGATGTCTAGGGGTGAAATATGATGAGAATACTGAAAGAAACTATTGAGAAGTGGGAGAGAGAAAATTTTTCTTAGTTGAAATTTGACTTGGTGTCAAAAGTATCTCTTTCTAAACATGGAAAAATCCCCGAACTTCCTGAAAACTTGTTAAGAGATCTTTCTCATGTTTTTTTTTTTGGAACGTTCTTTCTCATGCTTAATTTGCTTATTGCAAAAATGATAAAAGCTGCTGAATCCCTCGTTGACCTTCTTACTGGACAAAAGATTTGTCCTGAATATTGAGTACCTCTAATTATGTTAATTTTCTTCTTACATGTTATTAGAATTAATCGAGTTCTAAGCCGGAAATTTTTAAATTTTAATGACAAAGATCTCCATAGTCTGTAAGGCAGATGTATTCAACTGTGAACTTAATCACACCTTCCTTTATTGAACATTTATGCTATTTTTCATTGCTTAGGAGATCAACCATTTATTATCTTTTCGCCCTTTTCTATCTTTATCCCTAGTGTGACTATGAGAATTTACCGTTTCACATATGAAAATTTTGGACTTGTTTGCAAAAACAGAATCGGCTAGTTATCAATGTAGTCTCTTAGACTTACGTGACCCAAAAAACTTCTGAGTGAAATATGGAAAAGAGACAATTAATTTTAAATTAATTAAATTATTGACATGTGCAGCTGACATCAAAGCTCATTCCCTTGAATTGGTTAATAACTTGTTGGTTCCCTGTTTACTTCTTTGCTTTTGTTTATTTACGCTTCTAGGATTGGAAAATTTTAGAATCACGGATAAAGTAGAAGTGCAGTGCTACAATGGCTTTTAAAATTCCCATCAAATTTTCCATTATCAGTATCTGTTTCAACAAGCACCATTTTCCTCTCAAGATTTGACATAGAGTTCAATCTCTAACTGGGTTTTGTTGTGACATTCATATAAAATTTTTCCTTTCTACCAGTAATGTTTAGTTTTTCCTGTTATGGATGCTTGATTGTTTAGTTCAGCATGGCCTTTTTCTTCTTTTGGTGTTATTTGTTCATTTCATAAGAATCCTTATCGTTGTCTGATTTTCATCAAATGTAGCATGCACAGTAGAGTTTTCTGTATACTTCTTGTATTTTGTGCCTCATCTGTATCATATGTTCTTTCCTTTGCATGGTGTTCTAGGTTTGTTTTGTAGATACATTCAACATTGTCTATTTCTAGTTTTAAATGTTTTTCATGTGGTTAATTACTTTGAGCTACAGTTTAGCAGAAGCATTGGATATGCAACCTCCTGTCATGCCCGAGGATGGTCATACAACTAGGATGACTTCAGGGGAGGATTTATCATCTCCAAGTGCTGGTAAAGATACTTCTGTCCTTGAAGCTCTCTGGGATGATGAAGATACGAGGGCTTTCTATGAGTGCTTACCAGATCTCAGGTGATTTCATCTGACCATATGCATGAGGATTTTCTTGTTAATGTGTGATTGTTTCCCAAATGAGAATGTTAAAATTGCAATATATGGTTATTTGGATAGTTTTATGCTTCTTCCAGAGCATTTGTTCCAGCTGTATTATTGGGAGAAGCAGAGCCAAAATTGAATGAGCAATCTCCTAAGACACAAGACCAATCTTCGGTAAGTAAGATCTTGATATTTCAGTAATGTTTCTCATCCTTGCACGATACTGTTAGCTAAAAGTTTTCCTATTGTGAACAGAATTTCTTAGCCTGAATTGGAATAATTGTTTTACAATCCAAAATATGTCATATGTAAATTACTTGGTAAATTTAAAATATGTGTAGATGCCCAATTGGCTTTTTACATTTTCGTTAGTTGGAAATTTGATAATTTTTTTGAATGTTATGTCGTTTAATTGGTGAAAATCTTTGCTCTATACGGTAGGATTTTAAGGTTTTATACCATTTTCCAGGAACGATCCTTATTTTAGAACTGGCTTAGGAAAGAAAGTTAAACATGCAGCTTGAGATAGTGTATCACGTATTCTATCTACCAGGATTTTTGTTTCACATGAAGTCTATCTTAGCGATTCGGATGCTGAGATTGTATCCTCTTTTTACTTGATTCATCATGCTTCTTGACCTAATGCTTGGTTCATGTCTCCTGCTACAATGTGTGTTATTTTACCTCTATTGTCTATTTCATCATGAATGCTCTAATTATGCAATTTGTGTAGTTTTTTTCTCCAGTTTTTGGGCACAGTGTGTACATGTTATTTCCCAAATCGAATGTCTTCTTTTTGTTTGGCACACTTTTTTGGGTTTCAAGTGAGCACACAAATACTCAAGCATGAACTATCGATAACATAGAGAACATGTGGTGACATAGTTTAGAAGTTGACAGTATCAAAAGGGATGTTAATAGGGAACATATGACTTCTCATTGGTTAGTATGAAGAGGGAATTCTTAGTTTTATGTTTTTGGACCTTTTTGGGTTAGTTCTTTCATAGTTGGATACTTTCACAATTCATCCCTCTTCTTTGTGAGAGTAACATGCTTCTAGTATTGGTTTATCTACTCACACAAAGATATTTCAGGATTTGGCTGCTGAAGCTGACCAGGGTTTCATAACACAAGAGGTGGTGGAGGTTTCATTAGATTCTGGATCTGTGCGGGAGGATAAAGGTGAGAAAGCGAAGGACAAGGATGAAAGGGACAAAGATAAAAACAAAGAAGCTGAAAAAGAGAAAGGAAAAGAAAAGGATGCTGAAAGAAAAGGAGAAAGTGAAAAGGAGAAGGTTAAAGGTCTTGAAGGGACAAATCTTGACGCTCTACTGCAGAGACTTCCTGGTTGTGTGAGCCATGACTTGATTGACCAGTTGACTGTAATTATCATTTACTTGGTTCAGCTTTCTTGTTAAAATTCCTTCTCATTTATGAAATTTATTTAGCATCTTCAGATATATGCTTATTTGTCTCTGATGTGAGGTTTCAGGTGGAATTTTGCTATTTAAATTCAAAGTCTAGTAGGAAAAAACTGGTCAGGGCTTTGTTCAATGTGTCCAGGACATCATTAGAGTTGTTGCCATACTACTCCCGCATGGTCGCCACACTGTCGACATGTATGAAGGATGTGTCTTCTATGCTTTTACAATTATTGGAGGAAGAATTCAACTTTTTGATCAATAAGAAGGTCTAGAAGTGTAACATTTATTGTTTGGAGGGATTTGACCTTTTGGTAGTGAGGAGGACAGTACAGCAGCTGAGATTTTGCTCCTCTGAAGATTATTACAACGCACTCATATTCTGCTTGATTTTCATTTTCCAGGATCAAATGAATATCGAAACCAAAATCAGGAATATCCGGTTTATTGGAGAACTCTGCAAATTCAAAATTGCACCAGCTGGACTTGTTTTCAGCTGCCTAAAGGTAGAAAGGGTGTATGTTCTCAGCCACTATATCCTGTAATAGTTAAGTACCTCTGCTTTTTATTTGTCAGTGCCTGCGTTATTTGCTGCTCTTTTTTTTTTTTTTTTTGCCAAAAATGTGTCCCAGTTTTTTCCTGTGAGAAATAGTTATTCTTTTTAGCTTACCATCTTTGCCTTGGTTGGAAATATAAATGAAATTTGAGGTTGTCAATTAGAGTTGAAATTGAGATTGAATAAAATAACTTCATGTTTAAGCCAACTGCTTTTGTTCAGGGTAGTGTTGCCTCTTTGTTGGCCAGGCTTGTTTAGATGATTTCAGTCATCACAATATTGATGTGGCATGCAATCTTCTTGAGACATGTGGTCGTTTCCTTTACCGTTCTCCTGACACTACCATACGTATGGCTAACATGTTGGAGATATTAATGCGTTTAAAAAATGTCAAAAATTTGGATCCTCGCCAGAGCACATTGGTCGAAAATGCATATTACTTGTGTAAGCCACCAGAAAAATCTGCTCGAGTTTGCAAAGTTCGCCCGCCACTGCATCAGGTGCCATCTATGTTCTTCTTATTGTTATTGCTTTATTTTCTGATAAGATTGTCATTATTGATCAATTCTACTGGACTGTACAGTATATCAGGAAATTGCTTTTCTCAGATCTTGATAAATCTTCCATTGAGCACGTCCTGCGACAGCTTCGAAAACTACCTTGGAGTGAATGTGAGCCTTATCTTTTAAAGTGTTTCATGAAGGTTCACAAGGTAAAATTTGGTCAGATTCACCTGATTGCATCACTTACTGCTGGCTTGAGTCGCTATCATGATGAGTTTGCTGTTGCTGTTTTTGATGAGGTTTGTTCTGGTTTGTTCGTTGACTGTAATTTTATTGGTTAATTGCTGAGTGTATCATTTAACTATCATCAATTTGTGACTTGTACCCTAAATCATGAATTTTAGTAGCATACTACCTTCGTCTATGAATTTTAAGCACATTACTCAAATTTCATTTATTTTGTAGGCTGAACAACGGTGACGGGACTTCAACAACCCTGCGAATTGTGTGTTGCCTGGTATAATTTTCTTCAATTTTCAATCACCACCACTTTCACTGGCATTACCATTATCAATCACTGTCCTGGTGCTGCCATCAATGAGCACATCAAGCTGACCAGAACAAGTTCATAACCAACAACAGAGACTACAGCAAGCTGACCAAACTAGAAAATCCAAAGAAACCCACTCACATAAACCCATCACAAATGAAATTCAAACCAATACACACACAAACATTATCACATTTCATCTGGAGAGGACAAAACAAGATGCTAGACTGGTGATGGTTTTGATATTAGGGAGGGAAGAAGAATGAGTTTGGGAGTTTGGGGAAGGGTTGTGGCTGATTGAGTTCGGGATTTTGTGAAGGGTTGCAAAGTGTCTTGTTAATAAATATTGGTTTGCTTCTTGTAATTGTCCTAATTGAGGATGTATTTTCTTACTCAATTCTGTTGTCTAGTAGTATATATTTATTTTATTACATGCCTTGGGGAAAAGGTTACTCCATTTGTTTATGTTAGTGTATGTATCTTTTAAGCTTTTTGTTTTATTTGTTAGCAGTAACATGGTCAAGAAATTGCCAAATTAAAGTTAGTTAAGTTTGTCTTTTAGCACAAAGGATCTCCTCTAAACACTCATTCTATTACTGTTTGAGTAAGACTTGATTCTCTACTTTCTCTTTTCCAAACCTTGTGCCTTTGTTTCCTTTGTAGTCCTTTGTGAACTAATCTCCTCTTCTGTTGGTTGGTTAATCTTAATATGAAACGCCACTTTCTTTAGATAATTAACAGAGAAACCAGATATTTCCCAACTTTTCTCTATTATTTATGTTAAACTCTTCTTTAGATTTTCGAGAGGGAGCATTGCCTTGGGTCTGTAGGATATTGTGCTCTTACTGTGTGAGAAAACATTCTCATGGTTTTTGCATTTTATCCAGTTGGGTTCATAAATTATAAAATGCGGGAGAAAAGTTTTAGAATCCAAAAGTTCAATTGTATATATAAGGTTATAATTCTAGGAAACCTTGTTTACTTCTAGGTTTTGGAGGAAATCAGACTTGGATTAGAGTTGAATGATTATGGGATGCAGCAAAGGCGCATTGCCAACATGCGTTTTGTTGGAGAATTGTACAACTATGAACTTGTGGATTCATCGGTTATTTTTGATACCCTGTATTTGATACTGATATTTGGTCATGGGAAAGCAGAGGTAAGAATTACTCCTGGTTTGTTGATCTGTTTGGAAAAACTTTATCATGTGTGGCTGACCATTGCTTGGAGTCAATTAGCACTTTGTTGATGTGATCAATGACGATGCTATGCCTTGTGTATGGAAATGCAAATGTTTTCACCATGATGTGACATCTTGTGTTACATCCTGTAAGCTGTTTAGACAATTTTATTCCAAAGTAATCATATGCCTTTGTTTTCCTATGCTTCTTTATAGAGGCTAGGATTTGATTTTTTTTATTTTTATGGGAAAGTACATGGTAACTTCTTTCTTGTGTCAGATGTTACTTTGTGACTGAAAACAAACAAGCACCAGTAAGACAGGAGCATATTAGTGTTAGTGGTTGAGAACTCCCCCATATATTTCTCTAACTTGGAGTTCTAGTCTAATGGAATTATGGGATCATTGTGCTCAACCGTGATGCTCAGCTTTAACTTTATTCGGCACTTTTTCTTCTTGTCTGCGTGCCAAAGTATCGTCTTTAATCTCATGATTATTTGCTTCGGAAGTGTCTCTGTAAATGAAGTTCATCTAGTTGTTCGCTGAGCGCAAATTCTGATTTTCCAAATGTGAAATTCATCCCTTGTGATTCAACCTCTTCTCTTCTGGTCCCTCTTGCTTGAGCCTAAGTACCTTGATTTTACAACTGTGCTTGGTGCTTTCTATGGTTTAACTAGTTACATCTCTCTCTCTCTCTCTCTCTCTCTCTCTCTATATATATATATATATATATATATATATATATCTACATGCTTGGGGTAGTACAACGTGATTTCGGTGTCCATTAGATGCCAAGCTGGACAGCATACTTAGGTTTTAGTATTCTTTTTGTGTGTCTCTTTTCATTTGTGGCTAACAGCAGAATACCATACATTTGGAGTATTGCACCGTGCAGGCATAACATCCATGGAAAGTATGGGTAATGAATTTGAAAGATGAATTTTTTTTTTTTTTTTTAAATGTTTACTTGGAGATTAGACAATTTTAGTTCTTTTTGTATACTTCAACGCAGTTGACTGGTCCTGTATTTATTGCAATTTTGTGGCACCTTTAGGACTTCAAATCTTTATCTTAGCTTCGCACGGCTGCTTTACCATTTTATTGGGTTAAGACCTTTTTAGCATTTACCCATCTGATTAACAGCTTTTGCTCTATTCTACCAGCAAGATATATTGGATCCACCAGAGGATTGCTTTCGCATCAGATTGGTTATCTCGCTTCTTGAAACTTGTGGGCATTATTTTGACCGAGGTTCATCAAAGAGGAAACTCGACCGGTTCTTAATCCATTTCCAGAGGTACATACTGGGTAAAGGTGCATTACCTCTGGATATTGAGTTTGACTTGCAGGTTTGTGTTCCAAATAATTTTCGCCGCTGTTAACTAAAATATGCTGTTCTAATGAGTTGCGTTGATCCTCAATTCTAGATGTATGATGTTGATTGGTTCTTTTTCTCTCACTCACTTCTGAGAGCTTTATTGCATTGCAGCACAGGATGTAAAGGCTGTTGTATATGTTGGGCAATTTTCCTATTCTAGAAAAGTTTAGTTATCCAATAAAAATAGCTAACCAAGTAGCCAACTAGAATCTTATGTCTGGCTCTTTTTCACATTCAAAAACAAATCAATCATTTCATTGATTGATCTGTCTCCCTCTCTGTAGATTATTACCGCTGGGAATATATATCAAATGCCTGGTGTGCAATTTGAATGAAATCTATTTTTCAATTCAATTAGTAATTGAGGATGTATTGATCTTTTTTGGAAAGGGAGTGTGCTCGAGTTGTTTATTTCAAGAATAGGCTGGATCCAACCAGCTGTACTTTTTTAATTATAACTAGGAAAGAAAAGAAAGGTGCATGATCTCGCAAATTACTTCAGAATAAATTAAGAAATTCTATGTAAGAATCATAGCATTTCGCGATTCATTGGGAAAACCTCCTTTGATTCTCTATCAACCAATAATGTAGGACCATTAACATGGTTAAAGCAAACTGTTTGAAGTTTAGATGCAGCATGTTACTCTCTACCACTATGTTACTATAGAGAGTCGTAAGACCATGTATGGGGGCTGACGCTTGCCCAATGCTGGAAGGTCAAGGAAGTTGGTGACCTGATGATAGGGGAACCAGCGACCAAAGCCCCGGGGGAAATAAGTCTTCCCATCTTGAGAATGAGAAAAAGAAGGGTAAATCTTTTTATCTTGTGTTTATTCGTTTGTGAACAAAATTTTAATTTTTTTGTCAATAAAAAAAGTATTAGTATTTTTTTAATTTAGTAACCAAAACCTAGGGGCATATTTGGTACTGCATCTTTGATAATAGCAACAATAATGTCACCAATATGAGCATATCGACGATTGCTAGCTCTTATGATTCGAACACACATCAATTCTCGACGGATTCTTCCAATGTATCATTTCTGGGTCCAATGGAATTCATAGGTATAGGAAGAAGTCCTATCAAATAGAGATTTTTGCTTAATAAAGGTCGGATTTATGAGGGCAATGTTGTAGTATTACTTTTTGAAGATTGTTCTGATTGCATTTTGCCACTTCTCTGTAGAATTGCAGCTGAAAATCAGAACGAAGAGTTCTATACTTGGACAAAATTGTGGTTGTCTCTTTCTTTTCTTTCTTTCTAGTCAATATGTTATAGGGATTGAAACGATGAATGCCTTGTGTGGATTAATGTGCGAATTGGTGTGTTTCAATCTGCAATATAATGGAACTTGAGAAAATTTGAAGTATTGAATCTCTTGCAGCAAAACCTATCAAACCTATCATCTTCTACGTGATGCATTTTACTTCTAGAGGTACCATGTTTGGAGCAGAACTCAGTTATCCACAGTAACCTGCGGTACAACACTTAAAAAGATATGCCACGTCGAGAAACAAAATTAAACTATAAAATAGACAAAGGATAAAGCAATCCAACTCACAGAAAGAAATAATATATGGATATAGATCACATTTTCTTGCTAAATGAAAAAGGAAAAATCAAAGAAACAGAGCAACCTAAATCCTTTAATGTAGAATTAATTAAGTGGATATTTAGAAAATCATTTGGAGTTATCCTCATGTACTCAAGTAATCCTATGCTTTGTATTATTTGAAGATTTTGGAGAAAAATCTGATCCATGTTATTTGCTGTTTTGTTTTGTGTTAATTTTTTTTCCTTAGAATAAGCAAGTAATTTTAATTAATTTCCTTTGAAAGATTTAGCTTCAAGTAATTTTAATTAATTTCCTTTGAAAGATTTAGCTTCAGATTTATAAATTTATTTAGTTTTCTCGTTGTCTTAACATGTTATCAAATACGAGCTGACAAATCACTGGATCTTCAGGACTTATTTGCTGAATTACGCCCCAACATGACTCGATATTCATCAATTGAGGAAGTTAATGCAACTTTGGTTGAACTTGAGGAGCATGAACGTGCTGCAACTGAGAAGGCAAACATTGAAAAGCATTCAGAGATGGAAAAACCTTCTAGCAGGAGTGGTTCTGGTGTTATGTCTGTAAATGGACGAAGCAGTGCAAGTGGTATTGAGGAAAATGGTGAATTGCATGATGACGTTGGAGAGACAGACAGTGATTCTGGCAGTGGAACCATTGAGCAGATGGGCCATGATGATGAAAAAGATTCAGATGAAGGAAATCATGACAAGGATAGCGAGAGTGATGAAGACTATGATGACTTAGTTGGTCCTGCTTCTGATGAAGAGGATGAGGTGCATGTTAGGCAGATTGCTGCACAAGTGGATCCTCAAGAGGCAGCGGAATTTGACAGAGAATTTCGCGCTTTAATGCAGGCAAGTTGTAGGAGCTTGTTTATATTGCTAGTATCATAGTCATTTTGAATCTTCAATTGTATGGCCTAATGTCTAGTTCGTGATTATTTTAGTCCACCAAAGTGGACAAAAGAAAGAGATGGTGTGTCACTGGTTCTTTTGTACACCTGCAGCCCCTTCCTTTCTCATCCCATGTTCCTTTTTCTGCATCATCTCTTTAGATTTTTGAAATCATCTGATGATATGGTTGCTTCCTTAACTGTAGACTCCGCATCTTTCTATTACATTTGAGTGCTAATATTCAAAGTAAAATATTACTGGAGAGATAATAGCTGTCACTGGATGCAGGAGAGCTTGGATTCAAGAAAACTTGATTTGCGGGCTCGGCCTACTATTTACATGATGATACCTATGAATGTCTTCGAGGGGCCTACCAAAGACCACGTAGGAAGGAGTACTGAAGGAGAAAGTGGTGATGAAACAGCAGATGAAGCAGCAGGAGGAAATAAGGAGGTTCAGGTTAAGGTTCTTGTGAAGCGGGGTAGCAAGCAACAAACGAAGCAAATGTTGACACCCCGAGACTGCTCCCTTGTGCAGAGCACAAAACAGAAGGAAGCGGCTGAGCTTGAAGAGAAACAAGACATCAAACGGCTTGTTTTAGAATGTAAGGATAGAGAAGAGGAGGAGGTCAATGGCTTGCATATGCAACCACTGAGCTGGACACAAAGTGCGGGAAGCAGAGTTGCTAATAGAGGTCAGACATTGGCAGGGCATAGTAGGACTACTGGACCACGTCATCGGCATCATTATATACATCATTCTGGTGGAGGGATGCATTACAGCAGAAGAAGATAAAAACTATTTGCTCTCAGAACAAACAATAGAAATGCAGTCAAAGCACTCAAGCTTTTACCCGTGTGTGATATGCGGGTATGTCTTAAATCTGGCTTGAATTTGGTGAGGGGAAACAAAACTCTCCGGCCTAATATTGCTGATTGGGTTAAGATACTTGATATCTTTGTTGCTCTGGGAATTTAGCACCTTGTACATAAGTTAATGAAGAGGCTCGCGGAAGTTATTCCTGTAGATGACTGGACTTGGCTTAATCAACTTTTCGGCTTTCTAACTAAAAATTAGTGGGTGAACAGAAAACTAGCTGAAGCATAAATCAAACTCAAATTCAAGGAAGGCAAAAGGAAGTAGATATTGAAGAAAGTAACGGAAAGCCTTTTCTTTTTTTCTTTTTTTTTTTAATTTTTCCTTGGGTGCGAAAAAAAACTACTAATGTGAAGGGGGAAGCAAACATAAAAACGACTGGGCACAAGGGAACTGAAAACAAGACAAGTAACACCACCAAGAGTGGTGGTCAAGTGGTTTCAAGTTTACTCCCAAGTGGTTTGGTAATGCCGAGATCATGAGTTCGAATCTTGATTGGTGCAGCCAATTTCTGGAATTATACTTGCCTCTTGGTGGTTCTACTCTGACGGGGGCCAGTGCTAGTACTGGTTGTTCAGTTGGTCTGATATGTGCACTGGCGAACACGAGAGTCCGAACATTGGGTAGCGGGGTGGAGAGTGCTTTGATCGCCATCACTAATACTTACCTTTTTCTTAGCAAAAAAAAAAAAGAAAACAAGACAAGTAACTAGTTATCAGTTTTGATACTGTAGCCCCCTGGTAAATTGAGAAGTAAAATTTACGGGGCGTAATATGGCAACTAAATTAATACATATAGAGCCTCGGCCGATGCGAGCGGGAAAAAGAATGGCGCAAATAGTGGATGTGTTTTTCATCAATTGACTTGGCTCAGAATGGAACAAGTCCAGTGGTACAACCAAATATGTCTGTATTAGCATTAAATTACATTCCATTAGGAACCTCTGTTAAAACAGCAATTTCATTTTCTGTACGATCCATCACCATTACTCTCTAAGGATGGATCCAGCACTTGCCGTCTCTCTTTCATACATCGAGTGTTTGGCGCCAAGGCCCAAGGCTCGTAGCTTTCGGTTTGGGTTCGCCAAGCCGAGTGGATGGGGCAGCTTCCCAAAACTAATAAATAAGCTCCGATTTTAACAGGTGAAACTTGTCTAGATTATTTTAAGCAATGGGTAGTCATTTGGGCATAGCAATCTCTTCTTTTGGTACAATGGACAAATAGAGGACAAGAAGAAAGGGGGGAAGGGAGATTTGAACTCTACCCCAACTGGCAGAGCTTTAAGGGTTTACGAGTGAGCTAATCCCAGGGGTTTGTGCTTAGTAGCCCTTTGTAAAAGAAGTAGAGACACTGTCTAACTTCTCGTCCGGCCAAGGAAAGGATGCTCGCTTTCCAGCCAGCAAGTTGTTAATGGAGTCTTGCATGAATAATATTGCTTTATTTTTTTTTTGTTTGAAACTTTAAGGGGAAGAGGAAAGGGGAAATTTAAGGGGAACTTACAAACCCACATCATCCAGGCAATTGCTGAGCAATTGCTGACTAAAAGAGAGCCTGTGGATCTGTGAACGTTAAGTACTAACACTTAAGCACATAAGAAAAGAAAGGGGAAATCTAAGGAGGACCTACAAACTCACACCATCCACGCAATTGCTGATTGGAGGAGGAGCCTGTAGACCTTAAATACTAATACTTATGCACACAAACTCCCGATGTGGTAGCACCACATTAGTTTCTTTTTTTGTAACGTTAAGGAATATTGCTTTATTTTTAGTAGCACTACCAGAGAAAGATTGGAAAACCAAGCCAAGATACTAGCATGATGATTAGCTACTTCTCTGATATTGAGCTCACTAGAATTATATTCTTATCTTTTTTTTGTGAAACATTATTTGAGAAAAAATATTCTAGATTTATCAATATTATATAACTTTGAAAGCAATCAAAGTTAAATCTCTCTCTAATTAGAGGGCAAAAAATTCACACTTAAATACATGATTATCTTTGACATTACCTTTTGTTCTCTAATCTCTTTATCTGTTAAGGGGGTGGTAAAACATGTGATAAATCCCACTTTCTCTTCCATCAATGCATCCTTTTATTTCATATAAAGTTGCTTGCTAGAGCAGTAGCTGTAGCGGGACCGGCGGACGAAGGGATAAAGAATTGTAGGAGGGGCATAATTTATCAATTTCAAATCTAACATTAAAGTTTCACTGTGCTATGGAGTGTTTTAAATTTATTGGGGCCGCGGCTGCCTCTCCATATGGAGTTTGCCTCAAATCCTTGCCTTTTATATGGCAACATTAAAGTTTCACTGCGTTATGGAGTTCTCTAAATTTATTGGGCCGGCGCGGCGGCTACCTCTCCATGGAGTTACCTGAAATCCTTGCCTTTTATGGGCAACAAAACAAAGCAAAAATTAGTAATAGATGATAATCTATCCAGATCCAGCATTTTAGCTGAAACAAAAATGGCCTGAAAAAAGAAAAAAGGCAGCACTACTATATAATTTGGCCAAGTTTCTGATTCTCCAATATCAATATAATACTAACAAAAATCATGTGAATATGCTCCAAGCCAAAATCCACCTTAGGCTATGATCCTCCTCCTACTAAGGGTTGCGTGCCACAATCTATACATGTAGGTCCACCACGATTTTGCTAGCCAGTGTAGGTGCTCACAGTTGACACCACCGCAAATCGGAACAAATGGACTCCAAGATAAGATGAAAATGGTAGTGTGTCAAAAATCTGCTAGTTTCTTTCTTGTGCTTTTGAGTTGATGATGTACTAGTATCGTTTTGTGTGAGGAAACACGAATAAGCACAATAATGCAAAACAGAACTAATTTGTGTAAAAAAGCATTGACTGCTTATTCTCCATGATGGGATGATCTGCAACGTGTTCTTGAATGCTGGTCGTTGAGCATTATCAAATGCAATGATGTTTTCTTGTTGAACAGCAGTGACATTTCCACAAGATATTATGGCCATGCCCCTACTCTGATGTTTTTCTTTTGGTTTTTTCCTACTTAAAATTGATGAAATTAAACTATTAATTCTTGTGGAGAATCACAGATGGAGAAGGATATCGTGGGAAATAATGGAAAAGAATGGCTAAAACAGGGAAACGTATGGAGAAAACCTATGGTACGGAAGGAGAAGAAGCGACCACGTCACTCCCTTCCGCAAGTGGCAGTTAAACCTTGTACCCCTGCCGACAAGTACACCCGATTCAATTTTTTTTCTTTATATCTACTCCAACGACTCCTTAACTAAAAAAATTGTACAATCCCATCAAAGTATAATATTGTAATAAAAAAGATTTTTAATTAAAAAGTATAATTTTTCCACTATTTTTGAAGTTATTCTAATATTATTAGTTAAAATTTTTCTAACAATATTAGACTCTGACAGACAGACGACGTGAATGATTCCATTTTTCCGTTATTTTTTAATGTGTATATGTTATAATAGTATTACATATTTTAGTTGTAATATTTTTGCTCTTAAAAGATCGAGAAACCTACATGGATCTTACTCCATTGAACTCTTCTTCACTTGCCAAAAGGTCCCCTTACTTTTGTGGTCACTCGCCCATAGTAGGGTGAGAAAGTTTTTGTTCTTATATTGTATATTTATATTTAGTAAGAAAAACAGGAGGAGGCACCACACCAACAATGACATTTAAAAATGGTGATGCCTTTTTGAGGGAGAGGTTTCATTGAAATGGATGTCTCTCATGCATAAATTTGGGATCCTAAAAGATGTATATGATGTTCAATCAATGTCTGCTAATGTAGGAATATATAAATAGAGTTGAACATGGTTTTGCACTTATCTTTTTTTTTTTTTTTTTGTAGGTGTGGAAGGAGGAAGGCAAACTCAACACAAAGTTAATTTAATACGATTTAAACTTCTGAAATAATTTGGTGAAGCAAGAAGGTTCTGAATTTGTTTCAAATAGCTAAACTAAAACTTCAATGATATAGAGCTAAATTTAGTAAACCAAGAAGTTTTGAACTATTTTTTTGTAATAAATCATTCATTTTGAATTTGTTCAATGATTAACTAACTAATTTCACATTATTAATTTTGAATGTTTTATTTGAATTTATATTATTCGTAAGTTACGTAAATCCGAATGGCTAAAATCGCTTAGCTACCCATGTTCCTGTCTTTCAATATTTATTCACTACAATTCATTCAATTTCTCACAATGCTGCTAAACTAGAGAAAAAGAAAAACCATGAAAAATAAATGAAAAAAAAAGTGTATTTACCACTAAAAGGAAAAGGTATGACTGCTTTGCTGTTTCTTACCTGAACTTTTTCTTCAGAGTCATGTTATCAGGACGGCTGAAGGCTGCTTCGCATTCGTATGAATTGATATTCTCGAAAGAGATTTTACCTTTTCATTTTTTGTTTTTTTTTACTTTCGACTTTATGAGTATAGGTGGGTGACAACTAAAAAACTACACTTTTTTTTTCCTTTTCTTTTCCTTTGGGTACAAACTAGCAATCTACGGGTATATTCTTTTTTTCTTTTTTTTTTGTGTGTAATCTACAGGTATATTCTTGTGCTTCTTTAGATCTTGTTGGACCATAGGAGCCCAAATGATGATATTTTATATTTCTTCTTTCTTTTTCCTCTTTTTCTGTTTTTGTGAATTGATCTTGGGTTCAGTCTCAATATTTTATTCAATAGTTCGAAAATAATTTCCATATCAAAAAAAGTATACAAGTTTGTACGCATAACCCAATTTACAAATTCTTCAGGTATCAAGAAAAAAAATCATGGAAATGGTAGTTTAGAATCTTCTCCCATTCGTCTAAGATTAGAACAACAATAATTATGTTCCTTACATTCCGATCAATCTAGGGGTAACAATTTCCAACACGATTTGAAAACATAACACGAACCTAACTTGAAAATAGCAAGTTTGGATTTAAGCTAGGTTGGTCGGGTCAAAATCAGGTCTGACTCGACTGACCCGCGGGTCGACACGCGAACCGGAAAAAAAAAAAAAAAAAACCCCAACATTTTGTAGCTTTGTTTCATCCATCCACATTTAAACACAAATTTCACCTTGGATAATTAATCAAGTAAATAGTAAAAAAAAATTAAGAATTCTACCTAGATTTACGAAGAATAAATTTTAAAAGAAATCAAGTGTATGTTAGTGTGTGATTTTGATATTAGTGTGTGAAAAAAATGTATTTGATCCTTATGTGTTAGTCTCTTTTCTTCTTTTTCTCTTTCCTCTTTTCTCCTTCTTCTTTTTTTTTTTTTTTTGGGTCAGCGGGTCGACCGGCCAACCCAAGTCGGCAGGCGGAGTGTTATACCTATGGCTCAACCCGACCTGCCAACTCGAAACCCGACCGATTGCCACCGCTAGATCAATATTTAATAATTTGTAATGGTATGCAAGATGATTGTTACACAAAAGGAAAAATAAATACATGACAGTTTCAATAAAGGTTAACTTATTTTGCTTGAAATAGAATACTAAATTTTATACAGTAAAGTCTTCCCTCTCCATCTTTACACTTTTCTCTTTCTTTATATTTGTTTTATAGCCACAGAGTTGTTCGTAGAACAGACTTAGCTGTTATTAGTACTACTGCCCACATCAGCCTTATCTCAAAGAATAATTTGTTTTTTCACCTTGGATGATATATGGTGGGGGGACTATCAAGTTTAAATTTTCCCGTTTAAAAAAAAAATTTAAACGCTCATGGGATTTTAAAACGGATCAGATTCTCTGTTTTTTAGTGTTCAATTATGTCTAACACAAAATCATCTCACATTACTAAATAGAATAGAACGACATAGTTTCATATAGTTTTACATTAATACGACATAATTTTATATTAGACACCATGACACAAAAAAAAAATTGAACAGAGGATATGGTTTTAAGACTGCATTTAAACTTTTCAATGTAATTCGGGGAACTTTGATACATGACATACTTTCATAAATCAGAGTACCATAATGACTTCATAATTTTGGTGGTCCAAATGCATTGTTACTACAGCTCCCCCTTATTAGAATAAAAACATACGTGTGGAAGTGTCTCCTTAAAAAGTATTCGAATTGCCAATGACGTTTTCCAAATTTATATTGACACTTCCACTACCTTTTCTTTAGCATCAACTTACAATATTTTTTTTAGGTAAAAATACTGTTTCATTGATATATCAGTAATAGTCTCAAGCAGATTAACTCTGCACATTACATGCCTATCTAATTCATTTTCCAACTGTCAATAATCTAATTAATACAATAAAAATATCCTGAATAAAATTCCATTATAAGCTAAACATCCAATTCTCCTTAGTTTTCTTCACATTTCTCCAACCTGCCACCACTAATTTCACTATGTTAACAATATGTTGAATAACACTTTCAGCTGCGATATATTTTCCACCAAACTGTCATTGATTTTCCCCTCCATGTCTGGTGTATTATAACACTAAATGCTGTCTTTCTTACTAAGTTAATAAAATTTTCTTCTTGTATCCACCATTCTAATTCTTCCTTCCATCCATACACTCCCCCTATACATCTAACAATATTGCTGAATCCTACTCCGCACATATGCAGTATAATTACATTTAAAGAAAAGATGTTCAATTGATTCTTCCTCAACATTACAGAGTATACACCAATTCTCCATTCCCATACCCCATCTTCTCAGTTTATCTTTGATTGCCGACCTATTCTTACATACCAGCCATAGAATAAAAGCATGTCTTAGTATATGCTTTTTAAACCATACTAATATTCCTCAACTTACAATATTAGTTCTGTTTGAAATTTAAATGGGCTATAATTAGGTGGAGAAATTACGACATATTTTTTTCCAAGTATTTTTTATTTAGCCTTTGATTTTTAAATTTTTTTGGCAGTTTGCTTGCATGACTTAGTGCATCATTTGAACTCAATATGAATTGATTTTTTAACAGTTCACTTGAAGAATCACTTTCATTGTGATGGTTCTATGAAATGTTCTACACTATAATTCAGACTGTATGCAAGCTGTTTGTCTTTTGACAATGTGGAAAAATGGGCAAATAAGTAAAGAATAAAGGGTAAGAATATTATTGTCAATTTGTGAAAAAGAAAAATTAATGGGATTCTGAATACAAACTTGGAAGGTGCCATTAACAACTTTCTTGCCAATATCACATCAAAATATTAGTATAAATTTGGGTCCAAATTTCCTAGCACGTAGCACGTACTTAATCAATCAATAGGCTGATCTAATGTTCAAATGAATTCATCAAATGGTAGCTATTATAGAGCACAGTTTTATGCTCTTTATTGGAATCAAATGGTCCAAGTGTCGTTGTTACACTTGCGTGCAAACAATTGCATGATGTTTAAGTTCCGGAATATAGTACGCTGAATTGATACATCCAAATCTAAATCAAACCATAAAAAGAAATTCTTAAGTACTGGTACATAATAGTGCAAAAAAGCTCAAAAAAAAAAAAAATACTGCAAAAAGATTTTTAAGGTAAGAGGTTTACGTAAGAGGAAGGTTCCAAGTCTGAGGTATGAGGTGGAGGAAGAGAAGGGACCCCTGAAAATGAAGATTCCTTTGCCAGCTCTGTCATGCTTTCGTCTGTCTAATATTGCAGTTTCAATCGCCTTTTGTTTATTGCTGGCTTTTTTGGGTCGAAGGAGACAATAAATTTTTGACGGTCCAGATTTGTTAATAATGCTCTTTTTATTCCATTTTTGGGAAGCTGCCAGTGATAGGTCTTGTCTGATTGGACCCTTGTGGGCGTAGCTGATAAGACATCTCTGTCTCCATTAAGGTTTCTCTCTCTTCTTTTCATGGTTCTGTTTTCCGATAGCTAATTCCACATCCACTCACCCAGGGTTCTTTTGCATGGAATAATTTCATAAATCTCCTCAAGATCGATTTACCACAATTTCGCTTTGCACCCTTCTAATTTGAAATATTATAATCACCTATCCTCTTTTCTTGAAATAAATATATAGTCTTCTTACTAAAGTACTTCAACAGAACCATGAATGTGGAAATGTTCTCCTCTTGCTCCTACCCCATCGCCAGTGAACTTTATGCTTGCACTCTCTCCATATAATTTTGTTGCTTTGAGATCTCCAATGATGTATTTGTAACGTGCATGAAGTTTTATAATGCGCACATGTAGGATTTGTTCTTTTATTTGCATAATTTTTCTTAATTCATTCTATTTGTTTTGAACTTTTGTTGTGATTGTGAAGTGGGATTTGATTTTGGCGGTTCATAGGTATAGTGAGTTAACGGATTGTAATTTCCTTTTTATTTTTTAACATGATTTTCTTTTTTTTGGTTGAGTGATGGAGATGATCTTAATTGGGGTGCTTGATAAGAATAACACAAATTTGTAAAGACATTCGTGATAGCAGTGTTGGTATAAGACTTCTTTCGAAAACAGAGGGAGGTTATTGGTGCGAATGTTTTTGACAATTGATTAGAGATAAGGCAAATTTTTGGAAGGGAAGGGCGGTGGTTTGAAATACTTATATTTTTTTTGAAAAAGTTTCAAAAGGGAATATTTGAGAATATTCATTAGTTTTTTTTTTTTAACTTACATTAGGCCAATTTATTATGTTTGTTACTCAACATATAAAAGTAGGGGCTGTAACTATAATATTTCAATTTAGAGGAGTTGCTAAGTAAAATTGTCAGGAATATCATGAAAGATTTCCTAAACTATCCCTTTCTTCTTTGTTGCAAATTCCGTTATTCTTCTTTCTTGCCAATACCTTTACTGCTTGAAATTCACATCACCCGTGATAACATCAAGAATATATGTTCATCTTTATGATTTTAGTAATCTCAGTCGTCATACATGATGGTTCTCTATTTGCAATGTCACTCATCAATTATTATTATTACTTTTTCTTTTTGTAGAAAAGGAAAGGATTAAAGTCAACTATACAAAAACATTAATGAGATACATCGATTAGTACATAAGTGGAAAACATGTTCTTAATGGCTTTTTAGGGTAAAACTTGCATGTGAAGTTAAATCTCCCCTACCAAAACCATTACAAAAACTCAACATTGGTATATATGTCGAAATCCTTAAAAATGATCAGAAGTGCCGGTACTATAGGAGTTCAAAGCTTCAATACAGAGATAAGAGCTGTGAAATACCATCTATTAGATATAGAGTTTTGTGTGACATGAACGTAATGTATTAATAAGTTGTTAGATGTGATATTAATACTTATTTGCTTCTATATATAAAAATAAGAAGGAAAAAAATTGTCTCTGCAATGGTGCAAACATGTTGACTTTGTTACAATCTTTTCTATTAGTGGACTAGATTAGGCTGATCTGTGAAGGATAATCAGACTGTCTTATATTGAATTATTTATATAGTTTAGAGAGCCAACAAAAAGAATAAAAAAACATAATGCATGAGATGATGTCAATCTATTTTCGTTCGTCAATTTTTATTTATGCTACCAGCTCGAGATATAGTATATAATTATAAAGATTATGGTCGATCTTGATTAAAACTCATTGAATTCTGGGGCAAGAGTACTAGATTTATTATTATTATTTTTTTACTCCCTTTGAATTGACTGCTTCATTAAACACAGTGCCTTTTGTAAAAGACTGCATACATTTTCATGTATTTAAAATCAGCTACCTTTTAAGGTCATTTGTGTATTTCTTTCATGTACAAGTTAAAGGGATAAACACACACACACACACATCATATATTCGTATATGTAAATTTTTTTAAGTGATAATTATGTTATGGTCAAATTATTAGTAGTATATTGCTCGAAAGGATCCAAATCATCGGATCCAGATCCGTATAACTGACATCCACCTAGTATAACTAGTTGCCTTTTCATAGGATGGAAGAGGCAATCACCAAATTAGGGTTAGTGAGTTGGTAAGATTTAAATACTAATTTTTTAAGAAAAATTCGAGTTCACTTTGACCATCAATAATCTTTCGCAGAACACAATTAGTAAGAACTACCATAATCTTTAGAAAAATTAGTTGTGACTGATATTGAAATAAAGTAGAATTGTTAACGAACTAAGCAATTCGGTCTAATGTTCGGCTCAACCTCGATATTGACCGAGTTCGAGTTGAGCTCATGTAACTCGCATGCTAAACGAGCTCAAATTCGAATAATAAAAGATATACATACATATATATATATATATATATATATTACATGTTATATATGAAATTATCAATTTACCCATATTTCTTTACAAATTTTGAGTTTGAGTTCGAGTTCAAGTTTGAGCTCGATCTCGTTTTCACGAGCAATCTCGAATCGAGCTCAATCTCGATCTTGAACAGCAGTACTATTAACGAATTCAAGCTTGAGTTTGGTAATATTTGGGCACCGCTCGACTCGATTATGCCTCTAAAATAAAGTTACATTTTCCTCCTGCTAATCTTTACTATCCGAAATAAAGTAGCGGTGGTCATGCCATACATAAGCGGACGACATGCACAAAACAAAACTACACTATCAAGCACGTGGTCATTTCTTCCGTTCTTTTTCTTCTTTTTCCATTTAAGGTACCATATTAGTACTTCCATTCAGCTATCATACTGAAACCCATTAATACCAATAAAATAAATAAAACAACCCTACCCTACAACTCAATTTGTCCTCCTTGCAATACAGTGAGCTGAAATATAATTGGTCTCAAAGAATTATGGCTCCAAAAATTCATACGTTGTTACACAATCACTCTAATTGCATATACAACAAAAATATCTCAAACGACCTTGTGCTCGAAATTTAGTAAAAGTACTTCATTCCACGAAGAACAAACTAGCTTTGGTTACTCAACCCGTGGTGGTGTGATTTTGAAAAAAAAAAAAAAAGTAAAAGACGCGATTGATTGTTAGAGGCTGTTGATGATTAGAATCGTGCCCATATGAAATTAATTGGGTGTAATTAAATGTTGGACATGGTTTTCAATGGAATTTAAAAAATATCTTTATCTTTGGGCAGTGTTGTGTTAATTTATGCTTGAATTTCATCAATTATAAAGGGTTCGAATCCGTAGTTGTATTTGAAATTTATATTTTTGCCTACTTCGTTTGTATGATTTTGAAATGCATAGTTTGATTATTTCGTTTGCATTGTTGTTTAGTTGAGTATTTTTTAAAAGATAATACTATAACAGTTTTAAATATTCTTATTGGTAAATATGTGTGAGATAAAAATTTAATTGAATATTCTTATTGGTAAATATGTGTGTGAGATAAAAAAGTAGTTGAATATGTGCTTTAAGTTTTCAAAAAACGTATTTTAGAAACCATGCCCAAACAAAGTAGCTCTCTATGACCTTGGATAAAGAAAAGAAAATTAACAAAACCACAGTAATTTCCTTTAGCACTGTTCTGAAAAGTATGATTGAAAATAAAAGGATGTACTTTCCTATGTGAAGTGAATATCGTTGGACTAATCTTATAAACTTTGTGACTTTGTGGCAATGTTATTTATAGCGCTCGAACTGCAAGCTTTTTCGTAGAACTCATATTTCGATTTCCGTTAGATCTTCAAAAAAAAGCACAAAACGAAAAGGAATAATGACTTTGAATCTGATGCCTTGCGATAATGAAAGCTTTTAGGGGAAAAAGTTTACTCTTGTAGTTTCCAGAACAACATTTTTTGTAAATAAACTTACATGCTAATACCAAAAACCAAAGCACTTAATTACCGAAATTGGGGCCTCACAAGTGTCCTTCTTCACAAGTCGATGGCCATGATTTAATGTGGCAAAATATGGTTGAAATGTGTGTCATATAGACAAAATTTGAATTGAAAAAATACAAAAAATGAGATGATTTTGAAAGAAAAATTAGTTACACTACAATTGTAAACAGTTACATCAGAATGCTAGAGAGCTACAACAAAATGTTGAACAGTTACACCTTCCCTAACTTGTGGGAAATGGCAAAGAGTCAAATTGCAAGGCCCTGTGCCTTTAATTATCAATCCTTAGCAATTAACAATGTTGTAGTTGCTCGTCAACATTAAAAAAAAAAAAATTGTTTTGGAAATAACAAAATTTATAAGATCATAGCGACCATAATAAGATACTAATTTCTCATATTCCCTTGTAAACAATGAGGATAGAATTTTGCCTTCTTCTGTCCACTGATTTGATTTTTTTTTTCCTCCTTACATCTTCTCCTTTCAAAGTTTCATTAAATCTAGCAAAGTTATAAGCAATAAATAGATTCAAAGATTATTAGCGTTACCAACATTACATTATACGTGAAGATATTCATAACACTTGTTTTTTTCCATAATATAATAAGATGATATGATACGCAAGTTTATACTAAGATATTTATTTATTTATTTTAATCATTAACTATTCATATTACAATATATGTTGCTTCACTTAAGTGAGGTAAGACTCTCAATGGTGTACTGAACGTAGCGCCAAATAATTTTTGCCACACATAATTGGAGTATGACTCTCCGATTCTAAAACTATCATATTTTTTTCTCCCTCTTCTTAAATGTCAAGACCAGAGTTCGAACTCTAGCCTTGGCATGAAGAAGACCTTGAAGGCCTTTCTCTAACCATGGAGTAAGCCCCAGTGGCATGCTATAAGACATTTATGATAAACAACTTCTTCGTACTTCTTTATTCTTGGTTTTCTTAATTAAGTTACAATTGATCAAAACCTTGCAATTGACAACTCCAACATATATTATACGTTTGTGGGATCCTACGTCTGGATAAGACAATCCTAACCGTGGATAGAATTTTATTATGCCTGGGACCATTGTAGATATCTAGAAAAATTTTCTATTAATCAATTTGAGAAAGATGGGGGGGCGGGGGGGGAGGGGAGTGTTGTTCCTATAACACAGTAGAGTAGAGTCCCACTAATATTTATGGTCAACAACTTGTCCAGCATGTGATATGATAGGGCAAATGTATATCTCCCTCTAATTTTTTTTGTACTTTTTTAATTTTGGCTGTTTACAGCCCATCAGAAACAATATTAACGTAGGAAACTTTCCAACTTCAATATTATTCTTGTCAGACTATTCGTATGAAAAGGTAGTTAAAAATAATACTCTCTCCGTCCCATTTTGATAGACTTATAATTTTTTTCACACAGTTTAAGAAAAGTTAGTTAACTTTATTGAAAGAATGAATTAATCTATGATATTACTAAAATACCCTTATATTCATCATTAAATATTTACATTAAATACAAATAGAAAACTACACCATAAGTCAAATTAATTCCATTTGATGTGTGAATGCACGGTTTGTTATGCACTCTCACTTATAACAAAGTAATTAAATAGGAACATTTTAGAGAAGTTGAAAATTAATTACATTCTTCAATTGGAAAGTGAACTATAATTTGGGACGGATGAAAAAGGAAAACAAGCCTATCAAAATGGGATGGAGGGAATACAAGTTAGGAAACGTGCAATCTGTACCAAGTGGGCAGCTTCACTTTTGGGATGCATAGGTTGCATGCCGACGTGAAGCTAGAACCATGAGTTACTTTTTTGAAGTCAAAAGAATGTTTTACAAGATTTTTATCACTGTAAATAATTTGTTTAGTAATCATGTGTACATCTCCGCCTTGATGGTTGTTTTTTGAAATATTTTTTAAAAAAATATTACTGTAGTAATTTTAAAGATTTGTTTGATAAATGTGTTTGTGAGATAAAAAGTTAGTTAAAAAACATATATTTTGTTTTTTAAATATATTTTTAAAAAACAAAACCAAACAAACAGAGCTGTAGTAATGTTGGATAAGAGGAGTGGTTTTTCACAGTGTCAGAAGTCTAAATACTATATAAATAGCAAACATGCTTAATTTGATCAACTTAAGACATTGATATATTTGACTAATGCTTATTCTTTAACTTTGTTTTCTTGTATACTAGGATATTATTCCGAATGAAAGAGGCACGAAAGAAATATTGTAAGAGTTGAACCGAGGAAAATCTTGGACATATTTGTATTATTAAAAAAATAAAAATGGTAAACATATTAACGCACAAAGTAAAGTACATTTGAATTAGGACATAAATACGAGAAGAAATGTCATATTTCCAGCGTTATTAGCTGGGTAAAACCTTTTTAAGTGTAAAATAAGAGTGCGCACTAAGTCCCAATTTCTAATCCTAAGCCTACAAATTGGTGTGACGGACTAAAACATTGACCAATTACAATTAGGGGTGTGCAAGTTGACCCAGTGACCCAAAACCCGGTCGATCCGATCCGGATCCGATCCGAAAAATGCAGGTATTCGGCCCACCGGGTTTTACCGTATACGGGTCGCATGCAAGTTACTCTATTAAACGGGTCGGATACGGATCGAAATTTTAAAAATCCGACGGGTATCCGACCCGACTCGCATACAAGGGTAATGATATAATTTTATAAGGTTCTCCAATTTTATAAGGTTTTCTAATTTAGTTCACCTTCCCTAATTTTTCATTAACATTATTAATTTTTAGACATGGTATTGAAAAAATAGGAAAATCAAAATTAATATCCTTTGTATTTCACCTTCTATTATATCATTATTAGACAATTTATCATACCATTTATTAAATGATTGTTAAACATGTGAAGAAACCTTGATATTCTAATTGACATTGAAAATTTATATATATGATATAAATGATATTAATATTAATATCTTTTATTTTTTGCACGCTTAATAAGCGTTTAATAAATGATATAATAAATTCATCTAATAAATGAGAAAAAACCAAAAAAATGATAATTTTGGTTTTTCTATTTTTTAAAAACCATGTCTAAAATAATGTGAGATTTCAAAAATTATATCTTAAAAAAATAGAAAATAACCATTATTATCAAAACCTACATTTCAAGCACTAAACTACTGCTAACTTTACTTTAATAGTTTCACGTCTATCTTTTCTTAACTCCACACATTATTTTATTTTCAAAAATTTTTTGAATAGAATAGATGCATATATCCAATGGCAAAGGAAAGTTTTTGGAATAATGATTGTTTCTTTAAAATATTCTTAGAAATAACTTATGAAATCTTTTAAAATTTTTAAATTGTTATCATGTAAAATGTAACTTGTTATTGCTATAAAAATATGTAATTATACTTTGAAATCCTTAAGCTTTTCATAAGTTAGTTAGTAATTTTACATATCTCTATTATATCTTTGAAGTATCAAATGACGCTTTATATAATTGTACCAAAATTAATATTTTCAAATGAATTTATTGTAAATTATTTAATTTTTGGCTTTGCCATAGACTTTGACTTAATTGATCACCTAGTAAAATCAATTAGAGTTATTTGTCAAACTCATAAAATTATGTAATAAGTATATATATCAACATTGAAATTTGAATGAACATGCAATGCTATAACTCTAGTTATGATAATTATTTTGTTTTATTTTTTTTTCATTCTTTGCCTTAAAAACATGGTTGGTGTGTTTATGTTACAAGACTTGTGTGTATGGTGTTTCTTTGTCTCAAACAATTAAAATTTTCTGTAGTGCTTGTGATGAATTCGTGATGAATTCATGGTTTGTAAGACTTGATTTAATATATGTTATTTAAGTTTATATTTGTTATAAATGGCACTTTAATTATTATTAAATTATCTAAGATTTGAAATAGATATAATAATATGCGGGTATGGGTCAGATAATGCGGGTATCCAACCTGAAAAATGCGGATATCTAACCCGCCGGATATCTTCATATGCGGATACAGATACATGTTACAATTTTGCTTGGCTCATATTTAGCGGGTCGAGTCAGAAAATATACCATGCGGATTGAATATCCAACCCGTGCACACCCCTAATTACAATCACATCATTGTGAAAAGTTGCTAAATGGAAATTTTATTGGGCGAGGATCGTTTTACTAAATTTATAAAGTACAAGGTCATTCTAGCATAGTCTTGTATAGATTGCTCAACAAAAAAGTCTACACAAATTGGCAGTTTAGATTTTCAGTGTCAGTTTTTCAGTGCTAACTCTAGTGTCATTCAGTAGGAATTGCCACATTGCATTCACACTCTAATAATTATTTGATTTATTTCAAGTGCGATGAACGTGAAAATTATGTAGCAATTCCTGGTGAATGTAATTGAAGTTGACATTAAAGAAACTGGCACTGATGTGAATTGAATTGACAGATTGGCCGCATAAAATATACAATCCGCTTAAAATTCTCGAAGAAGTAGATCATGAAAGGAAATGAAATGAAGCTATAAAAACAAATCTACCACAGTCAATCATTGCTTTACTGCTTCTCTTGTGAAGTTGAATGTCTACATATACCAATTGGCCACAGTTCTAACAATTCCAAAGCCATATAATAATGTGATTCTTATACGTGATGACTAGTTATTATTATCGCAATATGTCATCTGATAAGGAATACAATTTTTTTAACGCTAATTCCGCCTTGCACCGCCTAATTTATAATCGATTCTTAATTTGCATAATTAGTTTTAGTTTTGGACTCTTTGCAGTCTAAACTTTCAAATCTATCCCATTTTAAACTTTTGATTGCACATATATACCATGCAGCATTAGTCAATAGGCCGAATACTGCTTTGTTCCTCTAACTTATTAGTCATTTCCATTTTGCATCTTTAAATTCTAATATTTGGGCACATTGTTTCCCTAATATTGTTTTAATATATTGCGATAGATTTTCAAAGTGTACAATAGGTGTAATTAGATTTTTATCTAATACTTAGTACATCTTGTTGCCATCAAATTCACTAATTTATTTTTGTAAATCTTTTATTATATATGTTAATTCATATATTATTCTTTTATCGGTGATGATAAGTACATGAATTTAACACATGATGCCACGTAATTATACTTATAATGAACAAACAACTTTTATATTATTCGAATTAGAACTTGAACGTCCTAGTCTTGTGCTTGACCTTCATTTAAGTTATACTATTAGTAATTTATGCTGGCTGAAACACAATTACTATGGTATATTTTATCAGACTATTAACAATAAATTAAATAATGTCATATATTGGTAATCACATAATTTATGAACAGTTTATTTATTAGTAGATAAATAATTTTTCAACAAATTTATTGTCTTTTATTTTATGCAACTTTTAAATTTATTTTGACAGAAGCTAATTAAATCTATACACTATTCTTTACTTAGACACTTTTACATTAACCTGAATGATTTAAGAAACATTTTTGAAATAATAGAATTGCAAAAAAAAAAAAAACTCTAGAAATTATTTTGTAAATTTCACAACAATGAGTGCCAAATGCTATGTAGAGAACTATATGTGTCTATTGCACAGTTTAAAAAATTTGCAACAATATATTAAAACCTAATTAGGGGTACAATCTGTTCAAAAATTAGAGTTTGGGTTGCAAAGCATAAATGCTTAATGAGTTAATGGTGCCTAGTAATATTTCACATGTTCGCTAATAATAGTACGTTGTGTATACATGCAAAGATTTTACTAAGGGGTGTTCGGTTTAAGGGAATCATAAAGGAAATAGGTGTCATTAGTAATGATACCTATTGTTAATGCTTGAAAAATAACAATTATTATCCCTTCAATCAAAATGAAAGTGATTAACTGAAGTTTTTATGATTTCTCTTAAAATACTATTTTATCAAACTCATTAACCCTTGTGGAAGGAATTATACCCAAAATATGTTAGGAGAATTGTCAAAAGCCATATTCATAATAAAGTTAATAATATTCATAGTAATAATGATTGAAAAAATTTGAACCAAATAGCTCCTAAATTTCCTAACTCTATTGACAATTAAACCGCAATTGTACATATTTAAAAATTTAAGGTACAATGTATAGAAAATTAAAATTAAGAGTTGAAAATAAGAATCAGTCATAATTTTTGAAGTACAAAAAATAGTTGGTTAAATGCATACGCTAAGCTGAACTTACTGAATTCACAGTAGCTATATATTGTGACCATACTTGGCTCAATATTTTTGGTACGACATTATTGATTCTTGTAGCTATTAGTTCCTTTTTTTTTTCTTTTTTTTTTTTTGATAGAATAGTAAGTTCTGGTTACGTAATATACGGGCAGAAAGCTTATAAGTTCGTGCCCCTTTTTTTAACTAATAAAAGCAAATAATAATTTACATTAAAACAAAAAGGACTTGGTTCCACATCTTGTGGTTTTCTTTTACTAACTAAAAGTAATGGGTTGTAAATGTACACCTGTGTAGCTTATATTCACGCTACCCAACATTTTGATCATTCAATTTAAAGAAGAAAAAGGAATACCCACTATTTTGATCATTCAATTTAAAGAAGAAAAAGGAATAAAAGGAAGTAGATATTGGAATGAGAAAGTCATGGCAAACGACCATTCATCAATGAAACTGTGGCCTCAAGGTACAAAAAAAGAATAATGATACAGTTACTTTTTGTTTTCATAACTCCCAACAAAAATGATAAGGTTTTATAGAAAATGATAAATTCCAACAAATTTTGCCTAATTTATTTCAAAATTGTACTATTTTTTTCATAACTTTTTGCCACCACAATATCTTCTAGAAAGAACAATCACACAAATTGTATTACGTTTCTGAAAAAAGGTGGGAGAATCTTGATACCCCATGGAGGCTTTAAAAAGTGCAAGAGATTGGGATGTTTTGGTTTGTAAAGGAAGTTCACAAGTTGCTGATGCTCTTACCAAAAGAGCCACACATACATGCACATTCTACCATGTATACAGATACAAGGAAATCTCTGCACTTGAAA
The DNA here is from genome assembly GCA_024721245.1 of Mitragyna speciosa. Lineage (NCBI taxonomy): Eukaryota > Viridiplantae > Streptophyta > Magnoliopsida > Gentianales > Rubiaceae > Mitragyna > Mitragyna speciosa. The sequence goes on from CM045554.1 coordinate 7,786,330, forward strand.
TGGTAACTTCTCTCCATCCCAAAATTTGCTTGTACAAAAAAAAAAAAAAAATAGATGGATGCAATTTTTAGATGCGCATACTAAATACAACACTAATTTTTAGAAGGATTTTTGTACCATGTGTCTTTGAGGCACTAGTTAAAATTTACAATTTTTCATTTTAAAATGTATATTTTATATTTATTGTCCCTTTGTATTTAACAATTTCTCTAATTTAATTTTATTTCTCTAAAATCAATATCTAAGACTCTTGATATTAGATTGCACTGCACTACTCATTGCTCGGTATTATTTTTCAAAAATATGTTTTTAGAAAACTCAAAATATATTTTTCAATTATCTTTTTACATCACATACACATTTGTCAAAAAGAATATTCAAAATTGCTACAATATTATTCTTGAAAAATATCTCAAAAAATAACCATGCAAACGTAGTGATAGTATTAAAAGAAAATTGGATGGGTACAATAAATTCAATATGGATGTATTTTATAACAACCTAGTTGCTACATCTGGTGTTTTCAACTGCCTCTAACTCGTAAAAGTATTTCTTTTTCTTTTAGTTCAGTACACATTGCCCTACAATCTATACAATTAACTTATTAGCATTTACCCTTGCACCATATCAATGTCCACAAATAATTCAGGTGTCCATTTATTAGATAAAAGTAAAACCTTACAAATTGGAGTAAACTCAATGTACACTATTGTTGCATATGCAATATTTATGTCGCAGATGCACAAGTACTATTTTTTTTTTTGACTGTTGATAGATGTATTAAATGTGAAAATTCCACATATAAAAGTTATTTTTTGCCTAATTTGGGAGTTAGGATAGAAAAGATAAGACGAGAAAATAAAAGAAAAGAAAAGAGGAAAAGGAAAAGGACTCCTTTCATATCCGCTCAAATTTGAGAGTAAAGTTTTTAAAGCCAAAAAATTAAGATTTTCTTGCCAAATCCTTTCTTTTATTTTCCCCTCTTTACTCCCAAACAAAGAAAATTAGTTAGATATCCTTTCTTTTCTTTCTCCCTCTTTGCTTCCAAACAAAGAAATTATTTAAGTATCCTTTGTATTCATTTTCTTTTCTCTTCATTTCATTTCTCCCAAACTAGGGTTTAAATCTGGCATTAGTGCCTTAAGTTTGACAAGAGCCATATACTCAAGAGTTAAATTATCTTTATTTTTTGAAAATTTTAACTAGTCATATTCAAATTGGTTTAATGTTATAAAGGACATTTGTACTCACTTTTATACACTCTTGACTTTTTTCGGCATGCATTTAGAAGTACATTTAGTACTAATAATGGTGTTGTTGAACTCAACCAACCTCTATAATAGTATAATATATCTCTATCTGTCATAGTGTGAGTCATCATAGACTCTGATAGATAGATAGGAAGTGTGTGAATTTCCTCTATCAACTTTTCCTCTCATCAGTCATCACCAAACTTGCTTTCTAGACCATAAAGCAACTATCATCCCCACTTTCGACCCCTTATCCCCAACTACCCCATGCCCTTTCCTCTCTCCCAATCGTCCATGGATTTCTTCTAATGAAATAAACCTAAAAACAACGGCTGTGTTTTGACAGAATAATATTAAGAGAATTCTTTTGAAATATTCCTTAAAAACAATTGTTTAATTAATTTTTTATTTTTATTATTTTTTATCTCACATATATCACATTATAAAAATTGCTACAAAAAACCTTTCCAATAATACTTCATCCAAATGTAATGTAGCCATTCAAACTATTCATTAACCAGCTTCTTCGTTATCAGAGCTTAGAATGCAACTAAGAATCATCATTCTTCTCCATCATCTTTGAAACTTCTGACCGCCCCCCCCCCCCCCACCCCGGGAATCCCTCCTTCCCTCCTCCTCTCCAAAAACAAAAAACCTCCCATCCAATTCTACCAACGATTGTACTGGAAAACACGTCGAACCAACTTACACAAAACAACCAAAACAACTCAGCTCCCAGCTCTCTCAAAACTCTCGAATATGATATGTATGTCTACAGATATACGTTAATGGCTAAAAGCCTACAAACTCCTATTATAAAGCAGACTATAGGATAGCTTTGCCGCCCATCTTTCTTTCCCTCTCTCTCTCTCTCTCTCTCTCTCTCTCTCTGGTGTCTTCTGATCAGATCCCATTTGCATGTGATTTTTCTGAAAATACATCTGAAGCTTAACACAGTTACTGTTGCACCAAACACCACATAAAAGCAAGAAAAACCACCAATATAAGTAGTAAGAGGAGGAGAATTGGATGAAAATGTTGGATCTGAACATTGATGCATCAGCAGTATCAGCAGTAGACTCAGCTTGTGATGAAACCGACCCTTTCCCATACCCCGTCAAAACCACCCCTTTTTCTACTGCTGCTGCTAATTTCTTAGCTGATCATGATTCGGGGGCTTCGTCATCAGTCCTCATACCGGACGAAGAATCCAACAGCTCTTCTGCTGCAACTGATCACCAACCTCACACCACCACTCTCAATTTCTCTATCCTCAAGACAACTGATGTCATCCAAATTCTTGATGATGATCAAGATAATCATGATGAGGATGGTATTAGTAATCATCATGTTCTGATGACAAGGCAGCTTTTTCCCATGCCCCACAAAGAGAACTCATTTCCTTTGTCGACCACCACCACTACAACAACGACGACGACAACGACGACGACGAGGCCTCAACAATGGCTCAAACTGTCGGTACCGGAGGCAGCTGCCGTGGAAATTGATGGGATTTATGACAAATGTCAGCCACATCGGCATCAGCAACAAGGAGCAGGAGGAGGAGTGAAGAAGAGCAGGAGGGGGCCCAGGTCGAGAAGCTCCCAATATAGGGGTGTCACGTTTTATCGGAGGACTGGCAGATGGGAATCCCATATTTGGTTTGTTTCCCTAAACTTTTTCCAAAAATGCAAATCTCCAGCATAGTAATGAGTTTCTAGGATTTTGCCTTTTATGGTATGAAGTACTTTATTGCTTTACTGGTGTATATAAATAAAAAGTACTTTATGCCTTATTGGTATATGTACACATGAGTTAATTTTTTGTGATAAATAAAGGGTTTGTTGGGGTTGTTATTTTATGCAGTATCGTTTAATGTGCCAATTTCTTTTATGAAGGGCTCAATGTGTGATTTTTTTCTCCTTCTGATCCTCTATGATTGTAATTGTACCTTGTGATTGTTGCATCATGTGCAGGGATTGCGGGAAACAAGTATATTTAGGTTAGTGGTTTAAGAAACTGATTAAGTATTTTGTTTGTTAATCAAGGAAATTTTGGTATGCAAATTAGCAATTTTATGTGTTTTCAGGTTTTCCAAAGTTAATTTGGTTTGTGCAATTGGTTTTTCAGGAGGATTTGACACAGCTCATTCTGCAGCTAGGTAATAAAAAAATTAAGGTTGCTCATACTTTGAAGTTGACCTTGCTCATTAGTAATACAAGTTTTTCCTCTCTCCATATTTTGTTGGCTTTAACTAGTTGTTGTTCAGAGCATATGATCGAGCAGCAATCAAGTTTCGAGGGGTTGGTGCTGACATTAATTTTCATATCAGCGATTATGTGGAAGATATGAAGCAGGTAAAAGTTATGTAGATGAAAACTAGTATTGGTAAACTCAGTCAATGCTGCATGCATTCCGTATTAACCTTTGTTAAGTTAATACGCAGATGCAAAACTTGTCAAAAGAAGAGTTTGTTCATATTCTTCGCCGGCAAAGCACTGGATTCTCCCGGGGGAGCTCAAAGTATAGGGGAGTTACACTGCACAAATGTGGTCGCTGGGAGGCTCGGATGGGCCAGTTTGTTGGAAAAAAGTACGTATCCATTAACACTACCAATTCCAAATCACTCTTTGCCACATGTATATGTACAAGTAGCGTGATGTTCTATGCGAATCCACGTTACAAGGACACCAAGCCAAAGTCATACTACTAAGACCTCAATGAATACTTTGTTCATGAAGTTATAAAACCTATAACATTTAATTTTCCAACGAAATGACACACACCTTTTTTTTTTTTTTTCGGGTGGATACGGCTTTAGATGGTTTCAAGAATAATTCTTGAGAATCCATTCTTCATTGTAGAGATAACAATGGTTGACTGCAGGTGCATATATCTGGGATTATACGACAGCGAAGTAGAAGCTGCAAGGTCCTTAATCATAAATCATGCTCCTTGACAGATTGTCTAACTTTGAAATGGAGAAAATAGATTTATTCGGCTTCATCCAACAAAATCTCCATGTTTGTTTTCTGATCCAGGGCTTATGACAAAGCAGCCATCAAGTGCATTGGAAGGGAAGTGGTCACCAACTTTGAGCCTAGTGCCTATGAAGAGGAGAGTATTAAGGCTGCCAAAGATGGAGGTGTGATGATCACAAAATGATATGCTCTCTCTTTGTTCATTCCTTTTCATCACATGATTGAAAGAAACAGATTGTTGACCTGGTATAATTTGTTCTTTTGACACACTGATACAGGTAGAGATGACAATCTTGATCTCAACCTCTGGATTTCTCCAGCTTCAGGTGGACTAAAGGAAATTGCTGATTCCAAAAGTTCCCGTTCTTATTACGCAGCTTCTGAACTACAAGACCGCAAAAGGCTAGAGGTATCTCTTCACGGGGTGATTACCATTGTCTTTCTTTTCCTTGTTACTTATACTTTGATCTACTTGATTTTAAGATTTATCCAGTGAAAATGAATTGCTTCTACACTTTTTGTGATCTTAAGATTTCTGTATTGGCCATGAAGTCTTCTTCTTTTGTTATAGAAACTATGAGAAAATTCCTTTCTGTCAGCCAATACATATATTTGTGTTATCACAAATAACCCAATTTAAATCTTGTTTTAGTGATCTAAATATCTTCATTACCATCATAACCTTCTGATACTCAGATGACATTCTCCTATCCCTGGCCTCCCTTAAAAAAAAAAAAAATAAGTACAGGTGGGGAGCCCCTTCAATACTCCTGATGGTCTACGAATCGCATCTCAAGGTTCTTCAGTTTGGACCGGTGCATATTCTGGTTTTGGACCAAACAATGAGGTAATTACTTTTTAACTAGGTGTATGATAACTTTTAACTAATATTAACAAACGTCAGAGAATTTAATCTCTTAGATATATCTCTTACGCAGCCATTAATGTTGGAAGCTTAAAGTCAAACTTCGATGCCCTGCTAATTTCATCATCATGGTGGAAAGGCAAATCTTGTGTTATCCTGCCAATGGATACACCTGCATCAATTTGTTTCCAAAGAGCCCTATTTATTGTTTTATCAAACTTCATTCATAAGACAGTCCACTCATTGTCTTCCACTTCTCTTTAAGGAAATGCTAAACCTTACTCGAATCTTTTTATCAACTTGTAATGTTTTTGGGGTATAATTTTAGATGAAAATTATAAACAAAGAGATGAATCTGGTTTCATGTTCGTAAATATAATGGTAAACATGTTTATCTATTATTGACAGGAAAAAGCAAGAAAAATGAGGCCTGAGTGCGTTCCATTATCAGGATTATCAAACTGGCCATGGAAAATGCATTGCCATGGTATGAATACCTCAGTGCCTTTGTTTTCTTCCGCAGCATCATCAGGATTCTCCACAACCACTATCTATTCAACCCCACTTCTGTCATCAAACACCCAAAATAAGATAGTCTACACCTCTGCCTTCCAGCACCCTCCTATGACCCTTAATACAACTAGAAAACCATCATGAGGTACGGAAACTTCTTGTTGGTTAGTTTGGGACATGGACATCTGCTAGCAAAGGAAGCCACTCTACTCAGTGTGGGATTTTGTTTCTGTCATTCATGCATATAATAGAAAGATGACATTTTGGACATATATTATGGTATACATATTAGTGCAAAGTTGTGTAGAATTGCTACCTGACAATTGTTTGTATAACTATTAATTGTTTGGAACCTGGAACTACTCTTCTGACTGCTAAAGTAGCACTGTTCCTCTGGAACAAGAACTCGGGCTGGTTCAGTCCTGCTTGACCTATTTATGTTACCTGTTACAAATGGAAAATTGACGTATATCAAGCTCATACTTGGTAGTTTAAACATTAAAGAGATTCGTAACTGCTAAATGAAACTTTTGGCTTTTGTGCAACCTGGTTTTTGCATATTATACATATTTTTTAGCAGTAGTTGTGCGGCAGGCTGTGACTAATTATGCCTCTTTATCATGATCCCCCAAGCCAAGATGACTAAGAAAAATGTAAAATACAGGAAAAGACAGTTTTGTATTTTCTTCAGATGCATTTGTTCGTTTTTATTTTGTTTTAGTAAGGTTTTATACTTGGGGCCTATGAAGAAAATTGCAATAGACTCATGAATTGCCAGATCGGAATGCTGTAAACATCTATTAGGTTTAAGCACCATTAACTAAGCCCCTATCAAGCCTATTCATATGGTGCTGCTACATGTGTCAAAATGTTTATCCACTGATTGCATAGTTTTATTTATGATGCTGCATCGTTTTATTTATGACGGTTGTTGATAAATATTTTGACACACATGGCAGCACCACACGAACGGGGCCTAATAGGGGCTCAGTAAATGGGGCTAAGGATCATTTCCTGTTCAGCATCCTGTATTTCTTTTGCATTCATAATTGAACTACTTAGAACCCGCATAAATTCCTATTACATATAAGGTCCGAAATTTCATTAGTGTGCACCAATTGAGTGGGTAGCTGACACATTGGTTACGACAAACATGCTATGATATGTTTGGGAAATTTCATTAGACTCAATTTGTTAAACTCAGTCTATAATCACATCCGATGCCTTCAACAAACACTGAAAACAATCTAAAAATTAAAATCTGCTACAGATAGGGTACTAATACGGCACCTAAATTACAATTGCTTCCAAGCATAAGGCATAAATGGTCTTTCAAGAAGAAGTTTTGATGGAACAAATATGAAAGGCATTAGGGGAAATTCCATGCCACTCCTTTTTTTTTTTCCCCCTTAAATCTCCTTTAACCCATCCCTCTTCAGGTTCTTGCTGTGTTCGACAAGGCTATTGGGAGCATGTCTGCCCCTGTGGAATTCCTTAGGCTTCGAGGAGGAATCGCTCTCATGTAAACGCTCGTGACTGGTTGGGTTGTTGCTGAAAAGTTTGCGGCCGAAAGCTGGGCCAACTGCTACCCATTGTAATCAACCGTGTTTTACCAATTGTAAAAAAGATTTGCAGGAAAGACTTCCAACAATTGAGAGCGCGGTGTGGCCCAACGATAATCGGCAGGATAGCTGTCCAACTTTGTCAGTGAATCTGATGCTTTTTTGATATTTGGACAAATCTATCTCAGAATAATTACAGAAGCCTCCGCTGACGTTTCTGATAATTTCACTTAACACCCTCTCAATTTTTAAAAATTATACAAACCTCCCTTGCATTTACTATTTTGGTAATAAGACCTTCCTTGTCAACACAAATCTTAAATGCAATTCTAAATTTGCCCTTCTTAATTTAAAAAACAATATATATATATATATATATATATATATATATATATATAAACTACTTGAACTATCGCCACCAACTTAATGAACATGCCATTACCAATTGATCAAAAAAATAAAAACCAAAAATCCATCTTGTTTTTACCACTTGAATAACAACAACCACCACCACCACCACCACAACATCATGCTAGCTCTATTTTCACCTATCACCACCACTACAAGCAACCAAATTATAGAGACAAAATTTGTAAATATTCTCTAGTGAGATACCCAAATCTATTTGCCCAAAATCAATTATATGTTAGTAACTTCCAAACCTTAAATTCATAAATCAACTTATATATAATAATAAAGATGATATATTATATTAGAAAAATGTTTTAAAAATTTAAAAGTCCTTAGATAGAGGTTGGTTGTGATTGCAAAGAGGATAAACCTCAAGGGTGCCAGGTGTAATTGTCATAAGCCTCAGAGGAGGTTTCTATAATTATCCCATCTATCTATTATCTATCATCTATTAGATATATGTCTATCTATTCATTACTCTTAGTATATAATCATGTCTCCTCTCTTTTGTGTTCCATTTTTACCCTTACTTATCCTACCTCTTACCTTACACTCTCATATGTAATATGTGTAATATTACATATGATAAAGGAATATATAATATTTAATAATGTAATATAATAAAAGAATATATAATCGTACTTGTTCCCTTCTTGTGTTTCCTTATCTATCCTTACTTATTCTACCCCTCACCTTACACTCATAAAGGAAACAATAATGATACCTCCCAGTGTCATTTACATACATACATATATACATACACACACATACATATATATATGTGTGTGTATATATACATATATATATATATTATGTTTGTGCATATGTGCACGCCTGTGCCCTATTAGAAGTATTAATTCTGTTAAATTAAACCACTAAATTCTCTCCCTAGTCTAACATACAAATAAAGTCTTAATGAAAAACTAAACCAATTAAACTACTAACTAAATATTCGTTGAACTTGAAACAGTTGCTTGAACTAATTTGTTTGCTACCTAGCTTGATAGTAGAACTTTCTGGTTTCTAGCAACTGTTGCAATCAATAAAATGTAGTTGGATATCTAGAGTTAATCAACTTTTCTCGTTAAAATTAAAACCAAATAAGAATATATAATCCCATGCCTAAAGGCCAATTTGGGTCGTGGTAGCTTCGACTATAAAGAATTCAACCCCAAACTATCCAAAATCATTCATCTAGCTGTTCCAAGATAAAAGTATAATCTTCAAGAAGCATAATTCCTCTAAAAAAAAAAAACAAATGTACCTAATTTGGAAGTTGAGGCCATCTGGTGCACCAAGCTTTATGCAGAAAATTTATGTATATATGGTTCTACGAAATTAAATTCGTGACCTTGGTTGTCACCATTATATGGTGGCCGACCTATTAAGGAGTGAGTATTGCATGCACTATGCGACGCATGTCACGTGGCATGTCATGTAATATATTAGAATCAATCGCACATCGCCAAATACTATAAGGGATGGCCTATCATCATCACGTGACAATAAATTATTGGTTCTAGTACACCACGTATCAATGCACGTGGTGCATTTTATACTTTTTCCCTATTATGCCCGTTGTGAAGGTCAAAGGTGCATCTTCTTTTAAGTTTTACCACAAAAGCTGCAAGAAATTTTGGAATAATGTGGGATGTAATGGTTAACGTTAATCTAGCTTTAAACTATAACGACAATTGCTTAACTATAACCATAATTATATGATGTGTAATTGGGCCAAAAGGAAAAGAAACAGAAAACTTCAATACAGCACTGTTAAAAGAATAATTGTAGAGCCATTCACTATTTGAGCACAACATAGTTCCCCTATTTTATTGATACTCTCTCTGTGGAAAATTTTCTTTTTTCCATTTATTGACCTTTACAATTACAAATTAAAAGTTGATTAGTACTTCAAGTATTAATCATTATTATTGTAAAAAATGTGACTTCACAGCAGCAATGACCATAATCAACTGTCAGCTAATCTTCAGACCTCCATGAAAACAACTTTCTCGGTTCTTACTTCCTATGCCTGTTTGAATACAACCCTTAATGGATAATCAATTAGATACAAACGTCTCTTTCCATTCTGGTACAAGACCCCAACATCTTTGCAAATAACATTACAATAGCTGCATATTGTTGGACAATACACAAGCCTGTAGTCCTTGCCAAATTTTTCGATCTTGAACCAATTAGGCAAAGTCCCGGCAAAAGGATTTCCCACAACGCCACCAACTGACACAAAGCTATCAGCTGCCGGATCAACGTAGTTATCAACCATCCAAACCGTTGATTGGCCACACCTTTCTGGATAGGCAAACTGGATGTTTAAATCAGTAGAAAGACGAACTACACCTTTTTTCGAATTCACAGGCCAAAATCTTAACGGGATGCCATTGTTTTTGTCGGACATTTCTTGAAATACACCAAGTGGACAAGTGTTGTTGCCAATGCTGGACATTGTTAGCCCTCCGTATCTAAATCTGTGGCGGACAGTGGCTGGTATTATGTAGTACTTAAGGCCTGTCCGAAGCTTCTTTCCTGCTACATCTAGCACCGGCTCGGGTGCTTCAGCAGCTGAAGAGAATGAGGAGATGGCGGAAAGTGTTAGGAAATCAACATGCCAATAAACAATTGACGCAGCGGAATATAAAATTGATTTACAATCAAGATCATTGATTATCTATATAAAAACGAGAACGTACCTTTTAATGTCGCAATTAAATGAATTAACCTGATCAAAGATACACGATATCAACCACAAGCCGCACAAGTGTCCGGCCTCTAAGGTATCCACACGAACACCTTCTTGGGATCCTCTCTAGGATTGATCAACACCAAGTGAATATGCTAGATCCATTTGACACGTCTCTAACGTGAAGAAAATTATATAAAGAAATTTCTCTAATTTTCTAACGTTATATTGTATGTCGTCGCGTCAAATCTTGGTGTTTAAGACTTATTTATAGAGTAATAATTAAGTTATCTTGTCCAACAAGAATTCGGTAATAGGTAACCCTTACCTATTAAGATATCTTACCAAATAAGATATTTAGTAGGTTTTAATTTCCTTCAAAAGGAAATTATTCCGCTACTATAATTCCTCTATTTATTAATAAGCCCTTAGGATTAATTATCTCACAAATTAATCTCATAATTATCACATAATTATTTAAATCAATCTAACCCAAGAATTAGTTCTATTGTGTGTGACCCTTTAGATTCCTAATTACTTGGCAATAAATATAAATTATAATCTTAGAATTAATTGGGTTTAGTACAAAACCAACAGAAAGTAGAAAGAGCAGAAATAAAATGAAGAATGTTGGTGTCTTCATGCTTAGATTTTCTATTAACTTACTGGAAAATGCAGGGGTTGATGATGTAGAAGATTGGCTATGCAGCTTCTGCTTAAATAGCTCATCCATGTCCAAAAGGGTTTTTTTTTTTTTTTTTTTTCTTGTGAGAGATGTCCAAAAGGGTTGAGATTTGATATACTTATAACGTCGGAGCTGTGGGCTGCCTAAGAACTAGTCATAACATTTGCCATTTGGTTGGCTAGTTTTTGACTCTGATTTTTTGCTCCATGAACTCCTTAATTATATCAAAGTTGTCTAATTAACGTGGCAACCGATGAAATGAAACTAGAGGGCTTCAGTAAATTTTAAATGTAGTTGGGATTTCTAGATACTTTGTTTTTGGTCTTTTGATCAATTTCCTCCTGATTTTGGTTGTAGTTTAGTACTATTTTATAAGTTGTTTTAGTGGTATTCATTCAGCTGCAGTCAATTGCCTCATAGATGCCAACTAAATAATCAGTCTTTAAGTCGGTCTCAATCTTAGTACTTCAGCCAATAGGAAGTTTCTTTAGGGTATGGAAAACCAATAAAATAAATAAATCAAGTCAACGAAATTGGTCCTTTGGCGCACATCGTTTTCAGCTACACAGAATAATTGATTAGCAAACTTATTCTTCTTTCATTTGCTGTCTGGTTTACTGTTTTTGCAACTGCATCTTCATATCTAATTTTGAGCTGATGTTAAATATATTTAAAGATTTGGGTTAATTAGTGTTATCTCTAAAAGAAGGCATGTCCTTTCTCAGCATGCCTTACTTTCTGAAGGGTAAATTTGTGGCTTTGCCAAAATTGCTCAAATATGATGATTTCTCACACAACATGTCCAAGCCATCTAACAAAACTTAAAGACTAGTAAACATAATTAAACTTAAATATCTTTCTACTATCCAACTATTTGAGTACGAATGAAAGGCTTCAAAGCTTGGGTTCTGATTTTTGTAAGGATTTTCATGGCTCACATATTGAGAAATATAAGCTTAAAAATGTGCTCAAGGTGTTACACGTAATATGATGTAAAACAATAGTAGTAATTTCTGGTATAAAGTGATTTCTTCAAATTTGAAATTGATCTAATTTCACTAATGGCGACTAAATATGTTTCTTATTCTGTCTTAGCCTGCGCATTAGAAAAAAAAAAAAGAATTGGTACTTTTGCTTAAAGAATGCTGAGAAATTGCTTAAACGAGGATGATTTTCAAATTTGTTATGTACATGGAATTGTTTTGTGCCGTGTGTCTAACAATGTGATCATTGCATTTGAGGAATGTGATTTTATTAATTTTTTTAATGATTTTTGTGGAAGAGCTACACCACATGTGGGGTGCTGAAATTGATGCACTAATATCGCATAAGAAGAATGCGATGTCTGACATCACATTCTTCTTATGCGATGTCAGTGTTGCCTTTTTTTCCTTTTTTTATTTGCCCTTGGTGTTTTGGTATTTGACTTTTAGGAATTGGGCCCTGGTATTATTCTTCTTAACAACTCTAATTTTTAGTTATTTACCTAATTATCTAAATTATCTTAATTTGTAAAGCACATAATAACTTATTTTTCCTAATTATTTATAATTGTTAATTATTAGTAATTATTCACACTTCAATTATCATTTTCTAAATTATTAAAGTTATATATTTTTTGAGCAAAAATGCTATACATCACGGTAAAGCTATATAATAAGAAATATTTGTTTTTATTAATCATACTATGTAATATTTTATCACTTTTTAATTATTTCCCTTATTATATAAATTACATACTGTTTTGACTAAGGAAATAATCAACTCAACACAATACAATTAACTTAAAAAATAATTATTTATTTTTCTAATTATTTCTAATCAATAATTATTTTCTTTTTTTTTTCCTATTCTCATCTAAGAGAGAGAAACAATTATCAAAATAATAAATAATTTGGAATAACTAGGAAAAAATATAATTACTTCCATTATAGTTTTATTAAGTAGTAGTGATTAATTTTTTACATCTTAGAAAGAGAAACAATTATCAAAATAGTAAATAATTTGGAATAACTAGGAAAAAATATAATTACTTCCATTATAGTTTTATTAAGTAGTAGTGATTAATTTTTGTCAAAAACGCATAATGTATATAATTAGGAAAATGAATAATAAAGGAAAAATAGTTACAAAAAAGAATGAAATCATTTATGAGAGTAGGAAAAAATAAGAAAATAGTTATTGATTAGAAATAATTAGAAAAATAAATAATTATTTTTTAAGTTAATTTTATTGTGTTGATTTGATATTTCCTTATTCAAAACTGTATGTAATTTATATAATAAGGGAAATAATTGAAAAGTGATAAAATATTACATAGTATGATTAATAAAAACAAATATTTCTTATTATATAGCTTTACCGTGATGTATTGGTTGCATTTTTGCTCAAAAAATATGTAAATTTAATAATTTAGAAAATAATAATGGAAGCGTGAATAATTAGTAATAATTAACAATTATAAATAATAAGGAAAAAGAAGTTATTATGTACTTTACAAATTAAGATAATTTAGATAATTAGGTAAATAACTGAAAATTAGAGTTGGTAAGAAGAATAATACTAGGGCCCAATTTCTAAAAGTCAAATACCAAAACACCAGAGCCAAAAAAAGAAAAAAAAAAAAAAAAAGGCAACATTGACATCGCATAAGAAGTATGTGATGTTAGACATCGCATCCTTCTTATGCGATATCAGTGCATCAATTTTAGCACCCCACATGTGGTGCAGCTCTTCCACAAAAGTCATTAAAAAATGATAAAATTGCATTCCTCCAATGCGATGATCACATTGTCAGAAACGCGGCACAAAACAATTCCATGTGCAGAACAAATTTGAAAATCATCCTAGTTTAAGCAATTTCTCAAAGAATGCTAGATTGTCGAAAAATGTAGTGATGCTGCAAGCTTTTTTCTATCATGGACTTTATACAAAGGAGCAAAAAAGTCCAAAACTCCTTTTTTTGTTTTTTTTTCCTGGTACAGGAGACCAACACTAGAGTAATAACAATGCATGTAATATCCATATCGTCCGACATGTCCATAAGCCAATTTGCAAACAAGTAACTCCTTACCTTGGCTACCTTTCGTGCAGTCCAATTTCTTTGGGCAGACTAGACAACTTCCATTAATTAAGATGGAAAAATCCATATACAGTTGTCTACAACTAAATACAATCTTGATGTCATGACATTATTTGCTCTTTTTGCGCAAAGCATCTTATTCGTACAACCAAGTGGGCAAGACATATGTCCCTTATATACGATTAGAACTTAGTATTGAAGTTACATGCAATCACAATTTGAAAAGCAATCATAAACATCGTTGATCTTTTATTGTAGAACAAACATCACGGATGATTAATCTGAAAAAATCTTTAACACTTCTTGAAAACAACCTTTAATGGAACATTGCTCAGGGCCAAATGTCTCTTCCCATTTTGGACAAAGATTCCAATATCTTTGCACATCACTTTTCTATACTTGCAAAGTGTAGGACAATGTACAATCTTGTATCCACGTTTCAATCTTAAACCAATTCCTTATGGTCTTTGGACCTGGATTTCCTTCTACTCCACCAGTTGTCAGGAAACATTGGCCGGTTGAAAGATCAAATTTATCAACCTTCCACACATCGGATTGTGGACAAACAGTATAGGTGCTAGGAAAATTAATGTTAAGATCAGTGGAAACCCAAACTGCACCCTTTTTGGGATTAATTGGAGTAAATGCCACAGAGATGCTTGGTACCTCGCGCATCGAGTCCTGGACGATACCAAGCGGACAGGTTTTGTTGCCAACGCTTTCCAATGAGAGACTACATGTTGGGGAAACAGGCAAAATGTAATATTCAGAACCTGCTCGGAGCTTCTTCCCTGCAATGTCAAGCACTGAATCAGGTGCTTCGGCAGCTAAAGCAAATGAATTGCTTGTGCAGAGGAAAAAGAGGATTGGAAACAGTAGCAATGTTGACTTCGTTGTGAATTTTGATCGCTCAAATGCTTTGTTGTGTGAGTTGTTATTTGCAAACAATTTTCCGCTGGGCAAGAATGTCAGGGAGGAGCATGTAATTTTATAGTTGCTGGGATTATGAACATCTAGTGGTTTACTAAGGTGTAATCTACACTCAACTGTTTGGAGTTTTGACAGATTTTGTGCATCAAATCTTTGATGGTGTTTGACACATACATGCAGAGTTAACGATTGATTTTGACTTAGATATATGTATCCTAGTTTGCCATTTTGTCAAAGCCTTCAATTAGTTTGGTTGGTCTTTTAATTTATTGCCTAGCAAGCCAACAAAAAGTTGGTAGCATTGGAGGATTCATGATTGTTTGTTAATTACTTTGTACTAGTAGGCAGTCAGGATCTCGAAAACATAAATTGGTAAAAGTAAATTTCTAGAAAGAGGTATGAAAATTATCCCTAAAGGGACACCGGCGATCGAATTCAATATAATGACTCAGTCCTTTCTTTTCAGCAGTGTTTTCAGAACCGGACTAAACTAGCTGGTTCGACCGATTAAACTGCAAAACAATTTATGCTGTCGATCTAGTCCTATATATAAGAAAACTTGATCAGACTGAACCAGTCGATCGGATCGTTGAACCGACCCCTCTTCCGGTTCATTGGCCAATCTAGTTCTGAAAACATTGCTTTTAGATATCACATCCATATTTAATTAATTTGTCTGAACCTTAGCATTTAAGTTTATAGTATTTGTCTATAGATTTAAGTTTATATATGTGTGTATATGAGTGTGTGTATACACACACACACATGTGCATATATATACATATATATATATATCTATATACAGATATCTACATATATATATGTATGTGTGTGTACATATATACACACACATATATGTGTGTGTACATAAACACACACACACACATATATGTGTGTGTGTGTATGCGTGTGTATGTGTCTATACACACACACATACATATATACATACATATGCATATATACATATATATATGTATATATGTACCTATATGCATATATATATGTGTGTGTATATACATATATATGTATCTATATATATGTGTGTGTATATGTGTATCTACATACATATATGTGTGTGTGTGTGTGTGTATATGTGTGTGCATGTGAGTATATGTGTGTGTGTGTGTGTACATATATGTATGTATGTATGTATGTATGTATGTATGTGTATATATATATTTTTATACATATATACATATATGCATACATACATACATAAAAAAATATATACATACATATCTATGTTTGTACATATATACATATATATATACATATATAGATATGTATGTGTATATACATACATACTTACATAAAAAAAAATATATACACATACATACATACATATATATATGCATATATATACATGTATATATGTATATATATAGATGTATATATGTACACACATATATATACACACATCTATACATTTATATATATATATATATATGTATGTATGTACACACACACACATATATGTATGTATGTGTGTGTATATGTATGTGTGTGTGTATACATACACATCTACACACACACACAAATACATATATATATATATAAGTATGTATGTATGTGTGTGTGTAGATGTGTATGTATGTGTGTGTGTATACATACACATCTACACACACACACAAATACATATATATATATATATATATAAGTATGTATGTATGTGTGTGTGTAGATGTGTATGTATACACACACATACATACATATATGTGTGTGTGTGTGTGTGTACATACATACATATATATATATATATATATATGTAAGTATGTATGTATGTTTGTTTATGAGATATAAATATCAATTGAGAATCTAAAAATGTGATTAAAAATGTGTTTAGATAATATTTTTAAATATTTATTTAGAGATAGAAAACTTCAATAGAGCCCAACAATTTAGGACTCCGCTTTATTCATCCTTAGTAGGGTTACCAAACTTCTTGATACTCAATAAGAGCTCATTTGAATTTGATTCACTAGCTAATCAAGCCAAATATTAATAAAATTTTGCATTGGTTTCCCAATTCGACTCAATAATATAAAGTTTAAAATTTATATGTCAAAAACTCAAGCTGCTAGACAATCAATTAGTGTTTTGAGCCAATTTGGCTTTTTACAAAATGATGAATAGAACTTGATTTAATATGATTAATGGCTCATTAGAGAGGATATCCAAAACGGAGAATGTATACTACGAGTATAAACGTTATAATGATAAATATTTTTTTAGTTTTCTCAATTTTTTTGGTACATATACTAATAATCGTCTATGTGCTTATAGAGAAATATATAAATTTTGTAAGATTTAATAATATTTTTTATTTGAATGATGTCACTACTTACATTAAAATTTGTAGAAATATCTTTGATTCAACTAGGTTGCATTGTGTTAAAAAGCTTTCAAAGTTTCAAAAGAAAAAAAGAATTAGTAATTATGAGGAGAATTTTTTACATGTGCTAGTACACTAATGAACATATGAAGCCTAAATTCCTTACAAGAAATTAAAAGATGCAAAACAAAAAAAAAAAAAAAAAAGAAGTAAGGAATAAAAAAAAATATTGTGTCAACAATTAGAGAACTCTGAATAATAAACTGTCACTGAATGACAAGAGATATTTATATCATGAATGGAAATTTTTATTAATAAAAGTATAATTTCAAACTTTATTGAAAAAATAAATAGATTGAACCAATAAAAAAGAAATATGCTTTAAAATAAAGTTTAATGATAAAACTCTATATAAAGAGTACCAGTTTTTGATTTTTCAATATGCCATATAATTTTCAAAATTTACATAGATTTGAGCTAACAACTAACACGTGCAACCATATTAGTTCTCTCAATTCTTAGTTAAAAGTAAAAGCAAGGATCCTTTTTAGCCAATTCACTGAATGAAATTTTGAGCCGACAGCAATGTGTTGGTTTTGAATTGGGTTAGTGAACGTAACCATGTATCTAGTGTACATTGAATGATTGAAAATTTATTCTGGAGGCCATTTAAAAAGTTGGGCCTTGTGATGGGCTTCTATCACTCAACACAGATGCTCCAGTGAACAGCTTAGCCACACAATCCTTCATTGCAATTACGTTTCTAACAATTTAATGTCCAAGAAAATATTGAAAAGAAACTAATTCTTAGAATTTTAAATCCATTTATGTTCTTGTGTGGGGGCAAGATACACTTATAATACTATTGTGATTCCTTAAAAAAAAAAAAAAAAAGACTTCCACTATGTAGTGCCGTGGTGGATGCAACCTTTTGCTCCTAAAGCCGTTACTATTGCATTTATTTCTTCATTTGTGACTAAAAGAAAACTTGAATCTTGATCAACATCCGGATACATTGTCAATTGACAACAATGGAAATTCAGATCCGTAACAGGCTTCAAAAATAAGAATAAGGAGATGCTTCCATTTGCCAATACCTGGAGGAACTTATAGTACTTCAAAAACCTCACTCATTTTCATTTGTAAGGAGTAATATATCATGTTATAGAAGAACAGAGGGATAAGTTCTGTGCAGATAATGTGAGGTAGTTATTATTAAGATCATCCACCAGTCTGATGGGGAAAATGTAGCATTACAACCTCAGAAGTGAACAGAAAGCTGCCAACAATTCGGACTGTAAATGTAACAATCATTATTGAGATCAGGCAGTTGCTCCATAATAAGCTTCTTGAGATGTGATCTTGCAATAAACATATGCCTTGGAGATTGAGCGTGACATCCCAATTCCATGTGATGTCAAGGGTTCTGAAGAATCTCAGACCTAAGCCTAGATTTGATGGTGAAAGGTAAAAGAGCAAATTCATCCCAAGTACTTCTAGCAAAATTTCAAATTTCTCAAGAAAGAGTCATTATTTTGGAGGATATTTTACCAAGAAACGTCTTTTAAAGACAGCTAAAAACTCCTTTGGATCGATTTGTGTCTCTTTATAGGCCTCAATCTTGTTAATTTCCTGTAAATGCAAATTAAGTAGGTAATGAACAACATAAGTGGTTCTAGTACCAACAAAAATGCCAAGAGCACTGGAATATGTAACTTTTCTTTTATGTGTCAACAGCCGTGCAGAATATCGCCTTCAGATCAAAAATACCATATCAGCAAGAAGTTTAAAAGAAAGGACATGTATGAACGAAGTGGCAGATTAATATGTCCAAATATTCCCTAACTGCTTTATGAGACAAATCATTTCCCTTCCTGCCTGCTCAGAGGATCATTAAGATTCTTAAGGACTTAATGACACACAAAAAAAATCCGCAATTAAACAATGCCGCCAGTTTTTTCCTGGTAATTCTGTGCATGATTTGGCATAGAGAACTACTCATAACTTCTATAGATACCTCAATCCATGTTGCCAGTTTTGGCCTGCCCTCTATAATATCATACTTCTTCACATCCAATATGACGGATTGGAATCTTTCAACGAATGGACCGTAAGCTATATCCACCTGAATTTGCATAGATAGAGATGAATCAACCAATCCTTATCCAACTACCATTCTGATTTTTTTTTTGTTGCATATCCCTTTCCTACTGCTCAACGGAAGAACTTCAATCAAACATGGAATATGTAAATAATAGAAGTCCAATGTTTTTCACTTACCAGACTGAAATTTCCAAGGAAAAAGGGACCATCATCAAATTTGCCAAGGGCATTCTCAAGGTAATCAAAGGCAGCACCTAATCAAATCACCTCAATGAGCATCAAATTTTACAGTAATTAGTAGCCAAAAGCCATGAGCAATCGGCTTACCAGCTTCACCTATTCCATCTGCCTTCAAAGAAGACATCATGGCTCCATTGAAGGAGTCAGAATAGGACAGCAACTTTTCTGCAAATTCTCTCTTTGCAGGATCCTACATATCCAGTCAGAGGACTCAGAACTCAAGCTATCAAAGATTGCAGATTAAGAAACGCAAACTAAACAGAAAGACGTTATTGATCTTACATCAGGAAGAAGTGAGGGACCTTCAAAATTTTCGTTGAGATATTTGATTAGATCGAGAGACTCTCCTTTAACTTCATTATTATGTTCCAGAGCCGGCACCTTCATGACAAAAGAGCATTAGAAAGGCCCTGAAATAAACAAGGTAAATTACTCGTTGTACAGTTTGCAGTCAAGAAATGTTTCCGTATCAGTCCAATTTCATATTTTTGAACCGATTAAGATTTCCAGACCAGATGCAAGCAGCAAAATAATTCTGGCCAAGTTTTTGTGTAACGTTTAACATGAGTTTGATATTGCCATACAGTATAATTAGTGTCAGAGATATCATATAGCACAGAGCAATGAAGTATTTAACCTTGTTTGGTGGGTAAACTTTCTCCTGATACCAGGCTGGCTTATTCTCTAAGTCAATAGCAATCAATTTTATCTTATCTTGCAATCCCTGCCCCACAAAAGAGTATAAACACAAATCAGGAAATTCACAAAGCTGATAGATTAGATCAGGCAGAACCACCAGTGTCCACAAGAACTCCCAACAAACCTTGTAATTCCTTGTGATCCACACACGTTGTGCATATGGACATATGTAGGCTGTGTACAACCTAAAAAGAAAAAAAGAAAAAAACTATGCGGGTCAAATTATCAAACTTACATCAACAAAATTACTGAAGGTTTGTGTGTTGTCATCTAAAAATCCTCAAAATAACCAAAATTTCGGTTTCTTAAATTAGTGACCGAAACTGTTGAATTTTGATTCAGATCCCATATTGATTCTCAACTCATTGTTATCAAATTTTTGTCTCAAACAGGAACCATGTTTGGGATTTCGATAAAAAATTCTTATATTACCAAAAGAATAATAGAATTCTCTATTGGCATCTTAACGTCATATTTAGGACGTTGGCTACCTTGATTTCAAAAATTTTAATTTCCAAGCCTACATGCAATTGCATACGGGATATCGGCAACGACAGAAGATTAACCCATTAACTTTTTAACTCAAATCAATGGCCTAAAATGCTTAAGCCATGCTTACTATCCAGAGATGCTACGCAATCAAATATCCTCATCAATTCTATGGAGGACAGAGGACAGTACAATATAAAAGAACCAAATTGGAATAAAGTTAATCCCAACAAGCTAACGTGGGTACTAAATTGATTCTAGTGAATGAAAAGAACTTACTTGGTGGTTCCATCAAAGATGGCTGGTGGTGCGTCTGAAGAAGAATCAAGAGAAGGTGGAAGCACCTCTTTCACACTTAGGAAACAAAACATGCCAAATTCAGTAACAAGAATCCAACATTAGAAAGCAGCAAAATCCCTGAGACACAGAAGAAAAAGTGAACAGATGAAGTTTTGATTTGATTACCTAGAAGCCATTGCTGAAGCTGATAGTGAAGAACCTCTGAAAATTTTATCTTGAAACTGAAGATCTGGACGGTGTCTAAATGGGTTTTTGGATAGAGAATAAATGGTCCAAGTGGAAGCAAATGCGAGGCGTGAACTAGTAGGTAATGAAGTTGGTTGCCTATTTGGGGAATGCAAGCCAGTGGTTCTCGAAATGTTCAAACTTACTGTTGATTAATGTGAAAATGTATGGTTCAACCTTCCAAAGAAACCAAGTACTAAACTACTGTGTTGTTTGGTTTAGATTAGTGGTGGGAATTGGCTCTTTTACTTCTATCCAACAAGTTATAAATAATTCCACTTGGGCATCTAATTTAGGAAAAATATATCAATCGATCCCTCCAATAATGGAAATTTTTATGCATCTCTTCAAAGAAATAGTAATCGTATTCATTTCCTTTTTTTTTTTTTTTTTGTTTTTTGTACGTACTATTCAATTTGCCTCTAAAGATCTTTAGAATTGTTCCAAACTTATTGATCAAATTTATAAAATTGTGAGACACTATGCATTGCATATTTATTTTTTTATACAGAGCATCAATATTGAGATTTCATCTACTATTTACTTATCCGAATTCTGAAACTATTGATTTCAGGTGAAGCATGCATTTCGTTATCCATCATTGTAACTTAATATGAACTCTAAAAGATCACCTAGGTTGTAACTCATTAAGGAGCAAGTCTTTCAACAACATTATTGAAATTTAAGGTTCTATTTCTGTTATGAGTAAATCCTTGGGGCAATCCACACAGTATAAGTTGTACTAAACTGGGGTATGAAATCCTGCAACACGATTCATGAATCCAAAAATAACTAGTCAATTATACCCGCACCCTTGCAAAACCAAAAAGAAAAAGGCCCATTGTTTAGCTAGGTAGAGGGTGGGAACTTCGCATGCTCCGATTTTCCATTTGCGACTAAGTTACAACAGATGCTACCGTTTGAAGACATCCATAAGAACGAGTAAGGAAGAAAGAAGTTGCACAAAAAATATCTCCCAAGACCTTCCGGGTTTCATGCCCCTTGATATGACTAACCACTTCAAAATCATGTCATAGGAAACGAAAATGCAGAGAATAATCTCCCCTCAAATCCAATGGTACTAGATTAAAGCGATGCTTCTATACATATTTGACAACACATGGAAAGAGCACAAATTTCAATCCTTGTTCAACTCTTATTTAAGCGTCATTTACTATTTTTTCAAAGCACACAAACTTAATATAACATAGGATTTCTATTATGATAATACGAGCTGAGAATGTATAAGAGCGTCCACCTGTCTGCTAGACAGACAGTGGTATTATTACAACAGGGGAATTTTATTAATACAGCTACAATAACCAGAATACTGTAACAATGTTTGCTGAGATCAATTAGTGCCTTCATAGATGTTAACACTTGAAATATGATCTTGTACCATGCATAGTCCTCAAAGATGAAGGGCGTAATCTTCCCAATTACATGCGATAAGGGATTCGAAGAGCTCAGTGCTGAGACTGTCATGAAATGCAATAAACAAAAGTTAAAAGCAAAAATTCCTGTTACCCTGAAACGGTTGTTTTTTGGTACTAGATCTTACCAAGAAACGTTTCTTGTAGCTTTCCACATACTCCTTTGGATCACGTTTTGTCACTTTATAAGACTCGATCTTGTTAATCTCCTGTAAAAGTAGTTTAACTAGGCTATAAACAAATAACAGTAAGAGCAAAATGCAAAGTGCTTGGGAAAATATACTTTGCTCCTAATAAACGTGATGTGTAAACAGTCACACAGAATTCGGCATTCAAATTATACGTAATTAAGAAGAATATAAGGTCAGCAGAATTGATCAAGAGGGGGCATTGGTTATCCAGCCCACCAATGGACAATTGTTCCCAATCTCCCTAAGTTAGAAATCATTGAATTTGCTATCAAGTTTTGAAGGAATGGAATATTGTAGATGAATTAAAATGTTACTGAGTCATTCTTCCCTCTTTCTCCAATTGCTTACGTTAAAACAAGTCTTTTTGTCGAATGCCTATTTGGAGGATCATAAAGATTTTTATACACTGGATCGATAATATCCACACTGAACCCCATGGTGCAACTTTTGAGCCTTTTAAATATAAGCGTCATTTTACGTGGATAAACAGTAAATCCCTGAGTACCTCGAGCCATGCTGCCAGTTTTGGCCTGCCCTCAGTAATATCGTACTTCTTCACATCCAACAAGAAGGCTTGATACCTTTCAACGAATGGAACATAAGCTATATCCACCTGAGTTTGCACAGCAAAAACATAGATTACCCTATCTTTCTTCAAGACAACAAGAAAAACAATTACACCAGATTCAACAAACGTTATAGTTGATCTGCAGATCCATCTCCTACTCTTTGACGGAAAAACTTCATCTCAAACAAGGCATACATCAAAGAAAACTCCAGATTCTGCACTTACCAGACTAAATGTTCCAAGCAAAAAGGGGCCGTCAAATTTGCCAAGGGCATTCTCAATGTAATCAAATGCAGCACCTAGTCAATTACCTCCATGGTATCACTTTCTTCTGTGTAAGAAAACAGTAAAAAATCATGGCAATTAAACTTACCGGCTTCGCTTATCTTATCTGACTTAAATGAAGAAATTACAGCTCCATTGAAGGTGTCAGTGTAGGACAGCAACTCTTCTGCAAACTCTCGCTTGGCTGAATCCTACAGTTTCAGTTACAACTCCAGCTATTACAAAATGCAGATTACGGATCCTAAAAAGGCTCAATAAAATATAACAAAATGGTCTTTATCAGTATCTTACATCAGGAAGAAGTGAGGGACCTTCAAAATTTTCCTCGAGATATTTTATCAGATCAAGAGACTCCCCTTTAACTTCGTTGTTATGTTCCAGGGATGGCACCTGCAAGGCAATAGAGCATCAAAAAGTCCCTGAGATACACAAAGTGAATAACAAAGAATGGCTGGTCACCAAAAATATATGACGTTTCCCTGGAGAATAATCAGTTTTAAAGGCCTCATATAGCATAGCAATATCAAGTACTATACCTTGTTTGGTGGGTAGACTTTCTCCTTGTACCAGGATGGCCTGTTCTGTAGGTCAATAGGAACCAGTTTTATTTGATTTTGCAGCCCCTGCTCCAGAAAATAAATTAAACACAAATCAGATAATCAACATGTTGTACAAGTAATAATGAAGAAAAGCAGATCTTCTGTCCAGTAGAACTCCCAAAAGAACCTTGTAGTTCCTTGTAATCCACACACGTTGCGCATATGGGCATATGTATGATATGTACAACCTAAAACCAAGAAATCGGAACAAAAGTCTTTATCAAACTTGCGCCAAGAATAGCTACTAATTATCAAAGATATTTATTTTGCAACAGAAAACGACTTAAAGATATAGATTTAACTTCTCCAGATTAACTTAAGAGAGGAGATTTGATCAATGTCAAAAAACGATTCTATTTGTTTCAATATAAACGAATTTTGATTAAATTCCAAAAGCCAAGACAGCCTAAAATGAAGCTCTATTTGGCATCTGAATATAGAATTCCCAATTAGTTCACGCCAGGAGGTTGTGGGGTGCTATGTTGATCCTATTGAATAAAATAACTTACTTGGTGGTTCCATCAAAGATGGCAGGTGGGTCTGAAGAAGAATCAAGAGATGGCGGAAGCACCTCATTTACACTTGAAAAACAGAACATGCCAAATTCAGTAACAAAACCAAAACTAAAAGCAGGAAACTAAATACTACAAATAAAAAAAAATAAACAGAAGAAGTAAAAATGAAGAGATATAGTTCAATTAAACAAGACATTAACTTTCACTTGACCAAATAACATATTGGACTTATTATTCCTCACTATAATTTTGCAGTAGTACTAAATAAAGGGCATTTTGAAGAACAAATCACCAAGTAGCCATTGCTCTTAATGCTGATGGTGAGGAAATCCTAGAAAAAATCACTTCGAACTGAAATTTCGATTGTTTCTTGAAGGGTTTTTGGATAGAGAATAAATAGAAAAAGTAGAAGGAAATGTGAGGGGTGGAATAGCTAGCAGCTAAAGAAGCTGGCAGAATTTTCCTAGTAGGTACAGTAGTGGTGGAATGTATCGAGCCACGATGATGGCTTATGTTCGACGCAGCCATGATGTGTTGTGGTTCCAGTGTTTTTGGGTTGGCAAAAAATGGGTATGTTTTTGACTTGCAAGCTGAATGCTAAAACTGACAGATGTTGGTTCCAGTTAGGGGTGTCAACGGGCCGGGTCCGGACCGGAATTGAATGTTCTGGATCCGAACCCGTTTTTGTGTTGAGGTTCCGGACCCGGACCCGGACCCGGGACTCGACGGGTCTTACATTTGGTTTCCCGGATCCGGGTTCGTTCGGGTCAAGGTCCATTCGGGTCCGGAGTCCGGGTTTTGAAAATATAAAATATTTTTATATATTTTATAATTATTATTTATTAAGTATTGAGTATTAGAATTGTAAAATACGTATGTATGTATATTATAATTATTATTTATTGAATATTATGTATTAAAATTTTAAAATACGTATATATAATTTATAATTATTATATATATACGGGTTCGGGTCGGGTCCGGGTCGAAACATGACATTCCGGATTCGACCCGTTTTTTATTAAGAAAAAACGGGTCCGGATCCGGGTCCGAGTAAACGGAATTTTATTCCTACCCGGACCCGGAAAAAATCAACGGGTCCGAATCTAGACCCGGACCGTTGACAGCCCTAGTTCCAGTGTTATGGTTCCACTATGATGGACACGGTTTATGTGAGCTCGATAGTCTAAATTGACTCACCGAGATTCAATGGTATTTTTTGAGTTTTGGTAGTTCAAATCTGAATCATTTAGTTCACGTGGCCGTTCATTTAAGAAAAATTTCAAAAAATGCATACTTTTTTGACTTGGAAGCTTAATGCTAACACTGACAGATGTTGGTTATGTTAATTGATTTCTGGAACCAAAAACCAATTTTCCATGTAGACTTGGAATCTCGAGATTTGAAACTGACGATTGCACTTACGACCGATGCTTTATAGGGTACAAATTGCCCAAAGAAAGAACCGGAAGTATTTGTGGGACTCTGAGCACGAGGGAAAATTAGGTTACGCATTAGACCTTCGTAATTTCTTCTCCCAGCAGGCTCTTTTGATTCTATCCAAAACAGATTAAGATGACTCCAGTTTGGATCAAAACGTTCTTTCTTGGCCCCTCCAACCTCAAATGTATGGTGCCATAATAACGGCTATTATTCAATTTGGTCATTTTCTTCCTCTGTTTTTGGGTTGGCAAATTGTGTTTTGCCTTGAAATCTTAATTCTAACACTAAGAGATGTTCGTTGGTTGCCGGCCCAAATTGTAAAGTTTAACATTGGGTTAAGGTACTAACCCATGTATTAGACATTATTTAACCAATTTGTTTGTATACAATTGTGCCAATGCTGACATTCACGCGAAAATGGGTAATGCCAACAAGACTTTGCTCATCTCCAAAAACTAGTGTGAAAAGAAAGAAGTATATCTATCTTAATAACGACTAAAAGTTGCTTTTCACCATGGGACTGAAAGGCCCTTCATTGCCATCTTTCAAGAAAGGAAACATATCATACGCCACAATATACAATTCAAGAGATCGATCTCACCCCCCAAGTTCATTTTTTATGACAAACATTTAATTCTTGCATAGACCACGCAGCCAAGAAGTCATGAAATTTCATTTCAATAATCAATCGGAATTACATCCCAAATACTCTGGTGTATACATCGCCTGAACGGTTCATCTGGAATGTTAAATCTCCATATCCAGAAAAATACTTGTTCAATCCTACTTTCTCACTTCTTTCACGTTCTGCAATGGCAACTTCATTTCTCTGTTGGACCTCATCCAAACTGTGTTGATAGCAGCTAGAAATGTGACCATTTCCAAAATTCTGTTGTGAAAATTGTGCTAAGGAAGAAATGTGACCTCATTGCCATTTTCCAAATAATTGGTAATTATGAGGAGAATTTAATACATGTGCTAGCACACTAATGAACATATGAAGCCTAAATTCCTTACAAGAAATTCAAAAGATGCAAAACAACAAAAAAAAAAAAGTAAGGAATAAAAAAATATTGTGCCAACAATCAAAGAATTCTGAATAATAGACTGTTTCAAAACGAAAAGAGTTATTTCAAATTTTATTGAAAAAATAAATAAGTTGAAGAAAAATAAAAAAAAAGAGACCTGCTTTAAAATAAAGTTTAAGGATAAGAGTCTATACAAATAATACCAGCTTCTGATTTTTCGATCTGCTATATAATTTTCAAAATTTACATAGATTGGAGCTAACAACTAACACGTGCAACCACATTAGTTCTTACTTAAAAGGAAAAGCAAGGATCCTTTTAGCCAATTCAGTGAATGTAATTTTGGGCCGACAGGAATACGTTGGTTTTTAACTAGGTAAGTGAACGGAACCCTTGTATCTAATATACATCGAATGCTTCAAAATTATGCTGGAGGCCATTGAAAAGTTGGGGCTAGTGATGGGCTTCTAATACTCAACACAGATGACTCCAGTGAACAGCCTAGTCACACAATCGTTAACAATTTATCTTTCTTCATTGCAATTACGTTTCTAACGATTTAATGTCCTATAAAATATCGAAAAGAACTAATTCTTAGAATTTTAAATCTATTTATGATCTCGAGTCAAGATACATTTATAATATAATTGTGATCACTAAAAAAAAAACTTCCACTATGTAGTGCTGCGGTATATGTAACCTTTTGCTCCTAAAGCCGTTACTATTGCATTTATTTCTTCATTTGTGACTAAAAGAAGACTTGAATCTTGATCAACATCCGGATACATTGTCAATTGACAACAAATGAAAATTCAGATCCTGAACAGGCTTCAAAAATAAGAATAAGGAGATGCTTCCATTTGCCTATGCATGGAGGAACTTCTACTACTTCAAAAACCTCACCATTTTCGTTTGTAAGGAGTAATATAT
The DNA here is from genome assembly GCA_024721245.1 of Mitragyna speciosa. Taxonomy (NCBI): domain Eukaryota; kingdom Viridiplantae; phylum Streptophyta; class Magnoliopsida; order Gentianales; family Rubiaceae; genus Mitragyna; species Mitragyna speciosa. The sequence continues at coordinate 7,814,687 of CM045554.1, forward strand.
CATGTTATGGAAGAACAGAGGGATAAGTTCTGTGCAGATATTGTGAGGTAGTTATTATTAAGATCATCCACCAGTCTGATGGGGAAAATGTAGCATTACAACCTCAGAAGTGAACAGAAAGCTGCCAACAATTCGGACTGTAAATGTAACAATCATTATTGAGATCAGGCAGTTGCTCCATAATAAGCTTCTTGAGATGTGAACTTGCAATAAATATATGCCTTGGAGATTGAGCGTGATATCCCAATTCCATGTGATGTCAAGGGTTCTGAAGAATCTCAGACCTGAGCCTAGATTTGATGGTGAAAGGTAAAGAGAAAATTCATCCCAAGTACTTGTAGCAAAATTTCAAATTTCTCAAGAAAGAGTCATTATTATGGGGGATATTTTACCAAGAAACGTCTTTTAAAGACTGCTAAAAACTCCTTTGGATCGATTTGTGTCTCTTTATAGGCCTCAATCTTGTAAATTTCCTGTAAATGCAAATTAAGTAGGTAATAAACAACGTAAGTGGTTCTAGTACCAACAAAAATGCCAAGAACACTGGAACATGTAACTTCTCTTTTATGTGTCAACAGCCATGCACAATATCACCTTCAGATAAAAAATACCTTATCAGCAAGAAGTTTAAAAGAAAGGTCATGTATGAATGAAGTGGATCATTAAGATTCTTAAGATTCTTAAGGACTTAATGACACACAAAAAAAATCCACAATTAAACAATGCCGCCAGTTTTTTCATGGCAATTCTGTGCATGATTTGGCATAGAGAACTACTCATAACTTCTATAGATACCTCAATCCATGTTGCCAGTTTTGGCCTGCCCTCTATAATATCATACTTCTTCACATCCAATATGACGGATTGGAATCTTTCAACGAATGGACCGTAAGCTATATCCACCTGAATTTGCATAGACAGAGATGAATCAACCAATCCTTATCCAACTACCATTCTGATTTTTTTTTTTTTTTTTTTTGGTGCATATCCCTTTCCTACTGGTCAACGGAAGAACTTCATTCAAACATGGAATATGTAAATAATAGAAGTCCAATGTTTTTCACTTACCAGACTGAAATTTCCAAGGAAAAAGGGACCATCATCAAATTTGCCAAGGGCATTCTCAAGGTAATCAAAGGCAGCACCTAATCAAATCACCTCAATGAGCATCAAATTTTACAGTAATTAGTAGCCAAAAGCCATGAGCAATCGGCTTACCAGCTTCACCTATTCCATCTGCCTTCAAAGAAGACATCATGGCTCCATTGAAGGAGTCAGAATAGGACAGCAACTTTTCTGCAAATTCTCTCTTTGCAGGATCCTACATATCCAGTCAGAGGACTCAGAACTCAAGCTATCAAAGATTGCAGATTAAGAAACGCAAACTAAACAGAAAGACGTTATTGATCTTACATCAGGAAGAAGTGAGGGACCTTCAAAATTTTCATCGAGATATTTGATTAGATCGAGAGACTCTCCTTTAACTTCATTATTATGTTCCAGAGCCGGCACCTTCATGACAATAGAGCATTAGAAAGGCCCCAAAATAAACAAGGTGAATTACTCGTTGTACAGTTTGCAGTCAAGAAATGTTTCCGTATCAGTCCAATTTCATATTTTTGAACCGATTAAGATTTCCAGACCAGATGCAAGCAGTACAATAATTCTGGCCAAGTTTTTGTGTAACGTTTAACATAAGTTTGATATTGCAGTACAGTATAATTAGTCTCAGAGATCTCATATAGCACAGAGCAATTAAGTATTTAACCTTGTTTGGTGGGTAAACTTTCTCCTTGTACCAGGCTAGCTTATTCTCTAAGTCAATAGCAATCAATTTTATCTTATCTTGCAATCCCTGCCCCACAAAAGAGTATAAACACAAATCAGGAAATTCACAAAGCTGATAGATTAGATCAGGCAGAACCACCAGTGTCCACAAGAACTCCCAACAAACCTTGTAATTCCTTGTGATCTACACACGTTGTGCATATGGACATATGTAGGCTGTGTACAACCTAAAAACAAATAAAAGAAAAAGACTATGCGGGTCAAATTATCAAACTTACATCAACAAAATTACTGAAGGTTTGTGTGTTGTCATCTAAGGATCCTCAAAATAACCAAAATTTCGGTTTCTTGAATTATTGACCGAAACTGTTGAATTTTGATCCATATCCCATATTGATTCTCAACTCATTGTTATCAAATTTTTGTCTCAAACAGGAACCATTTTTGGGATTTCGACAAAAAATTCTTATATTACCAAAAGAATAACAGAATTCTCTATTGGCATCTTAACGTCATATTTAGGACGTTGGCTACCTTGATTTCAAAAATTTTAATTTCCAAGCCTACATGCAATTGCATACGGGATATCGGCAACGACAGAAGATTAACCCAATAACTTTTTTAACTCAAATCAATGGCCTAAAATGCTTAAGCCATGCTTACTATCCAGAGATGCTACGCAATCAAATATCCTCATCAATTCTATGGAGGACAGAGGGCAGTACAATAGAAAAGAGCCAAATTGGAATGAAGTTAATCCCAACAAGCTAACGTGGGTACTAAATTGATTCTAGTGAATAAAAAGAACTTACTTGGTGGTTCCATCAAAGATGGCTGGTGGTGGGTCTGAAGAAGAATCAAGAGAAGGTGGAAGCACCTCTTTCACACTTGGGAAACAAAACAAATTCAGTAACAAGAATCCAACATTAGAAAGCAGCAAAATCCCTGAGACACAGAAGAAAAAGTGAACAGATGAAGTTTTGATTTGATTACCTAGAAGCCATTGCTGAAGCCGATAGTGAAGAACCTCTGAAAATTTTATCTTGAAACTGAAGATCTGGACGGTGTCTAAATGGGTTTTTGGATCGAGAATAAATGGTCCAAATAGAAGGAAATGCGAGGCGTGAACTAGTAGGTAATGAAGTTGGTTGCTTATTTGGAGAATGCATAATAGTACCGTGATAACTGCCTAAGTTCAAAGTGGCCATTTTCGTTTCTTCCTATGTGGTTGTTGGTTGGATTGACAAATCGAGTTTAAACTGAAAATTTTTACGCTGACTGACCGATGAATGTTCGTTATGTTAGTTTATTGCCGCATGCAAGCCAGTGGTTCTCGAAATGTTCAAACTCACTATTGATTAATGTGAAAATGTATGGTTCAACATTCCAAAGAAACCAAGTACTAAACTACTGTGTTGTTTGGTTTAGATTAGTGGTGGGAATTGGCTCTTTTACTTCTATCCAACAAGTTATAAATAATTCCACTTCGGCATCTAATTTAGGAAAAATATATCAATCGATCCCTCCAATAATGGAAATTTTTATGCATCTCTTCAAAGAAATAGTAATCGTATTCATTTCCTTTTTTTTTTTTTTTTAGTTTTTTGTACATACTATTCAATTTGCCTCTAAAGATCTTTAAAATTGTTCCAAACTTATTGATCAAATTTATAAAATTGTGAGACACTGTGCGTTGCATTTTATTTTTTTATAAAGAACATCAATATTGAGATTTCATCTACTATTTACTTATCCGAATTCTGAAACTATTGATTTCAGGTGAAGCATGCATTTCATTATCCATCATTGTAACTTAATATGAACTCTAAAAGATCACCTAGGTTGTAACTCATTAAGGAGCATGTCTTTCAACAACATTATTGAAATTTAAGGTTCTATTTCTGTTATGAGTAAATCCCTAGGGCAATCCACACGGTATAAGTTGGACTAAACTGGTGTATAAAATCTGGCAACATGATTCATGAATCCAAAAATAGCTAGTCAATTATACTCGCACCCTTGCAAAACCAAAAAGAAATGCCCATTGTCCGGGTCGATAGAGGGTGGGAACTTTGCATGCTCCGATTTTCCATTTGCGACTAAGTTACAACATATGCTACCGTTTGAAGACATCCGTAAGAACGAGTAAGGAAGATAGAAGTTGCATAAAAAATATCTCCCAAGACCTTCCGGGTTTCATGCCCCTTGACGTGACTAAACACTTCAAAATCATGTCACAGGAAACGAAAATGCAGAGAATAATCTCCCCTCAAATCCAATGGTACTAGATTAAAGCGATGCTTCTATACATATTTGACAACACATGGAAAGAGCACAAATTTCAATCCTGGTTCAACTCTTATCTAAGGGTCATTTACTATTTTTTCAAAGCACAGAAACTTAATATAACATAGGATTTCTATTATGATAATACGAGCTGAGAATGTATAAGATCGTCCACCTGTCTGCTAGACAGACAGTGGTATTATTACAACAGGGGAATTTTATTAATACAGCTACAATAACCAGAATACTGTAACAATGTTTGCTGAGATCAAACAGTGCCTTCATAGGTGTTAACACTTGAGATATGATCTTGTACGATGCATAGCCCTCAAAGATGAAGGTCGTAATCTTCCCAATTACATGCGATAAGGGATTCGAAGAGCTCAGTGCTGAGACTGTCATGAAAAGCAATAAACAAAAGTTAAATTCCTGTTACCCTGAAACGGTTGTTTTTTGGTACTAGATCTTACCAAGAAACGTTTTTTGTAGCTTTCTACATACTCCTTTGGATCACGTTTTGTCACTTTATAAGCCTCGATCTTGTTAATCTCCTGTAAAAGTAGTTTAACTAGGCTATAAACAAATAACAGTAAAAGCAAAATGCAAACTGCTCGGGAAAATATACTTTGCTCCTAATAAACGCGATGTGTAAACAGTTGCACAGAATACGGCATTCAAATTATAGGTGGTTAAGAAGAATACAAGGTCAGCAGAATTGATCGAGAGGGCGTATTGGTTATCCAGCCCACCAATGGACAATTGTTCCAAATCTCCCTAAGTTAGAAATCATTGAATCTGCTATGAAGTTTTGAAGCAATGGAATATTGTAGATGAATTAAAATGTTACCGATTCTTCCCTCTTTCTCCAATTGCTTACATTAAAACGTCGTTTTGGGTTGTAAAGAATGCAGCAGATAAATCATGGAACTGGAGCAAGCTATTGAAACTAAGGCCTATTGAAACTAAGGTCCTTTGTTACAAACCTACTCAGTGCAAATAGTGAAACTATTTGGAAGCAATGAGCAAGGCAAAGGTTGCATCTATAATCAGAGAAGGAAAATGGGAATGGCCAACAGGAAGGAAGCTGAGAGGTGAAGCTCTTGACTTAGTAAACAATACTCCTGCTAGATTTCCTACCAAACAAGGATGAAGAAGATACAATAGTATGGGTAAAAAGTGCAACTGGATGCTACACTACTAAATCAGCCATGAAGCATTTGAATGAAGCTGGAAATGTTGTACCTTGGTATAAACTGGTATGGGGCAAAGCTCATGTTCCTGCACATGCATTTATCCTATGGCTACTTTGCAAGGATAGATTAAATACAAAAGACAGACTGGTGAAATGGGGAATGGAAGTGAATCAAGTATGTGAACCTATGCAATGCTGACAGAGAGGATAAAAACCACTTATTTTCCTATGTCCTTACTCCTAAAAAGGTATGGGAAAATATACAAAGCAAGTGCCTGGTGTTCAAAAGTAGCTGAATGCATGGGACGAGGAGATAAAATGGCAAATGCAACATTGCCTCGGGAGACACCTTTGTCAAGAAGGGAAGAAGAGTAGCACTAGCAGCCACTGTATACAACATATGGAGAAGCAGAAATATGAGGATATTCCAGAACAAGCAAATGAATCCTGAGGACGGTGATAACAAAAACACTAAAAGATATTAGAGGAGTAGTTAGCAGCTGGAAAGATAGTAGAAAAAACAACAGAGAATTAGTTCATTGTGTATAGAACTCAATGTATTAGTATACCAATAAAGTAGTATACTGTAGCAATAGCTGAGGGATTCCCTCCATTTGTAAGGACAAAATTGACAATAAAAGCTCAATAAAACAATGCAGCTTACAAAAAAAAAAAAAAAGCCTTTTTGTCAAATGCCTATTTCGAGGACCATAAAGATTTTTATAAACTGGATTGATAATATCCACACTGAACCCCATGGTGCAACTTTTGAGCCTTTTAAATGTAAACTTCATTTTACGTGGATAAACAGTAAATCCCTGAGTACCTCGAGCCATGCTGCCAGTTTTGGCCTGCCCTCAGTAATATCGTACTTCTTCACATCCAACAAGAAGGCTTGATACCTTTCAACGAATGGAACATAAGCTATATCCACCTGAGTTTGCACAGTAAAAACATAGATTACCCTATCTTTCTTCAAGATAACAAGAAAAACAATTACACCAGATTCAACAAACGTTATAGTTGATCTGCAGATCCATCTCCTACTCTTTGACGGAAAAACTTCATCTCAATCAAGGCATACATCAAAGAAAACTCCAGATTCTGCACTTACCAGACTAAATGTTCCAAGCAAAAAGGGACCGTCAAATTTGCCAAGGCCATTCTCAATGTAATCAAATGCAGCACCTAGTCAATCACCTCCATGGTATCAGTTTCTTCTGTGTAAGAAAATAGTAAAAAATCATGGCAATTTAACTTACCGGCTTCACTTATCTTATCTGACTTAAATGAAGAAATTACAGCTCCATTGAAGGTGTCAGTGTAGGACAGCAACTCTTCTGCAAACTCTCGCTTGGCTGAATCCTACAGTTTCAGTTACAACTCAAGCTATTACAAAATGCAGATTAAGGATCCTAAAAAGGCTCAATAAAATATAACAAAATGGTCTTTATCAGTATCTTACATCAGGAAGAAGTGAGGGACCTTCAAAAATTTCCTCGATATATTTTATCAGATCAAGAGACTCCCCTTTAACTTCGTTGTTATGTTCCAGGGATGGCACCTGCAAGACAATAGAGCATCAAAAAGTCCCTGAGATACACAAAGTGAATAACAAAGAATGGCTGGTTACCAAAAACATATGACGTTTCCCTGGAGAATAATCAGTTTTAAAGGCCTCATATAGCATTGCAATATCAAGTACTATACCTTGTTTGGTGGGTAGACTTTCTCCTTGTACCAGGATGGCCTGTTCTGTAGGTCAATAGGGACCAGTTTTATTTGATTTTGCAGCCCCTGCTCCAGAAAATAATTTAAACACAAATCAGATAATCAAAATGTTGTACAAGTAATAATGAAGAAAAGCAGATCTACTGTCCAGTAGAACTCCCAAAAGAACCTTGTAGTTCCTTGTAATCCACACACGTTGCGCATATGGGCATATGTATGATATGTACAACCTAAAACCAAGAAATCGGAACAAAAGTCGTTATCAAACTTGCGCCAAGAATAGCTACTAATTATCAAAGATATTTATTTTGCAACAGAAAACTACTTAAAAATAGAGATTTAACTTCTCCAGATTAACTTAACAGAGGAGATTTGATCAATGTCCAAAAACGATTCTATTTGTTTCAATATAAGCGAATTTTGATTAAATTCCAAAAGCCAAGACAGCCTAAAATGAAGCTCTATTTGGCATCTCAATATAGAATTCCCAATTAGTTCACGCTAAGAGGTTGTGGGGTGCTATGTTGATCCTACTGAATAAAATAACTTACTTGGTGGTTCCATCAAAGATGGCAGGTGGGTCTGAAGAAGAATCAAGAGATGGCGGAAGCACCTCATTTACACTTGAAAAACAGAACATGCCAAGTTCAGTAACAAAACCAAAACTAAAAGCAGGAAACTAAATACTACAAATAAAACAAAAAAAACACAAGAAGCAAAAATGAAGGGATATAGTTCAATTAAACAAGACATTAACTTTCACTTGACCAAATAACATATTGGACTTATTATTCCTCACTATAATTTTGCAGTAGTACTAAATAAAGGGAATTTTGAAGAACAAATCACCAAGTAGCCATTGCTCTGAATGCTGATGGTGAGGAAATCCTAGAAAAAATCACTTCGAACTGAAATTTCGATTGTTTCTTGAAGGGGTTTCGGATAGAGAATAAATAGAAAAAGTAGAAGGAAATGTGAGGGGTGGATTAGCTAGCAGCTAAAGAAGCTGGCAGAATTTTCGTAGTTGTGTAGTAGTGATGGAATGTATCGAGCCACGATGATGGCCTATGTTCGACGCAGCCATGATGTGTTATGGTTCCTAGGGTGTTAACAGAGTAGATACTCGATTCATGAACAAAAATTTTAAATCGAATCGGTCTTATTAGTTTAACAAAATTTTGAATCGTGAATTGACCCACATATAGTGGGTACTCGGCCTTCCGATTACTTACAAAATCGGTTTGGATAGACCGGTTACCCGACTCGATCCATTATAATTTTTTAATATTTTTAAAATAAAAAATAAAAGGAGAAAAATCATAAAACTATAATTTTCAAAGTAACCAAAAAATAAAAAAACTAAATAAACATATAGACACTTAATTTTTTAAACTTTATTATCACATTTTAATTAGTTATAAAAATAAAAAAATACTTAATAACTAGTCAAATGAGCATCCAAATAATAAAATAAATAATCAAATGTTTATCAATCAAGAATGAAATAAAAGTACAAATTAATAGTAACAATAAAATAAGTAAAAAACTAAAACAATGAATTAGTAAAATAATACAATATACCAAAATGACAAAACTATCCCTTACTATGGATCAGGTTGGATACCCATCGGTTCACAAGGATGTGAACCGCTAACCGACCCGCTTTAATTTATGAACCGACCCGCTATTCAACCCGGTGTCAGTAACCGGTTCAGTTACCCTCTTTTTCCGATTTGGAACGAATCGATTTTCTCGATTTTTTGATTTTTCAATTCTTTTTTCACAGCCCTAATGGTTCCAGTGTTTTTGGGTTGGCAAAAAATGGGTACGTTTTTTATTGGGAAGCTTAATGCTAAAACTGACAAATGTTGATTCCAGTGTTATGGTTCCACTATGATGGACCCGGTTTATTTGGACCCAGTGGTCTAGACTGGCTCACTAAAATTCAGTGATCTCTGCTGAGTTTTGGTGGCTCAAATCTGAACCATTGAATCCACGTGGACAGATCCATTTTAAAAAAATTTCAAAAAATGCATACTTTTTTGACTTGGAAGCTTAATGCTAACACTGACAGATGTTGGTTATGTTAATTGATTGCTGGAACCAAACACCAATTTTCCATGTAGACTTTGGAATCTCGAGATTTTGAAACTGACGATTGCACTTACGACCGATGCTTTATAGGGTCCAAATTTTCCAAAGAAGGAACCCCGAGTATTTGTGGGACTCTGAGCACGAGGGAAAATAAAGTTACGCATTGGGCCTTTGTAATTTCTTCTCCCAGCAGGCTCTTTTGATTCTACCCAAAACAGATTAAGATGACTCCAGTTTGGATCAAAACGTTCTTACTTGGCCCCTCCAACCTCAAATGTATGGTGCCATAATAATGGCTATTATTCAATTTGGTCATTTTCTTCCTCTGTTTTTGGGTTGGCAAATTGTGTTTTGCCCTGAAATCTTAATACTAACACTAACAGATGTTCGTTGGTTGCGGACCCAAATTGTTAAGTTTAACATTGGGTTAAGGTACTAACCTGTGTATTAGACATTATTTAACCAATTTGTTTGTATACAATTGTGCCAATGCTGACATTCACGCGAAAATGGGTAATGCCAACATGACTTTGCTCATCTCCAAAAACTAGTGTGAAAAGAAAGAAATACATCTATCTTAATAACGACTAAAAGTTGCTTTTCCCCATGGGACTGAAAGGCCCTTCATTGCCATTTTTCAAGAAAGGAAACATATCATACGCCACAATATACAATTCAAGAGATCTATCTCACCCCCCAAGTTCATTTTTTATGACAAACATTCAATTCTTGCATAGACCACGCAGCCAAGAAGTCATGAAATTTCATTTCAATAATCAATCGGAATTACATCCCAAATACTCTGGTGTATACATCGCCTGAACTGGTCATCTGGAATGTTAAATCTCCATATCCAGAAAAATACTTGTTCAATCCTACTTTCTCACTTCTTTCACGTTCTACAATGGCAACTTCATTTCTCCGTTGGACCTCATCCAAACTGTGTTGATAGCAGTTAGAAATGTGACCATTTCCAAATTTCTGTTGTGAAAATTGTGCTAAGGAAGATGAATCAAGCGATTGATAGTGATCCATCAGTCTTGATGAATAACCATATATGTCATTCAGAGTAGATAGCTCAACCCCAGCGTGGCCAGGAAACCTCATGTCCCTATGCACAGATGTTTGCTGGACAAAATTTTGACAATACTTCGAGTCCTGATCTACAGTTGCCTGTTGTTGCATAAGAAGCCAAAGTCTTGTCTCATTGTCAAATGTACCTGTCTGTTGATTAACAGCGGGCCTTGTATTCAAGCCTGAGGTACTCAGCCCATCTGTTGTTTTGCCTTTACCACAGCTTAAAATTGCAGAGTCAATAAAATCCACATCAGAATTGCTACCATTATTTCCTGCCAATGACATTTGAAGCATTGCGTTTGGCAAAGATGAACTATTAACAAGACTTCCTGCAGACAAATGCAGTAGAGAAACATTAGAGTGGACAGTTGTAAGACAGGTCAGTTGATCATCCCAATTGTATGATAAGAAATATGAGGGAAGAGGGAGGAATAATGGGAAGACATACCAGAAGAGGTATGAGGGAATCCTCCTGTCTTCTCAAATGGAGAGAAACCAGGAGGTGCTTCTCTAGAAGGCACTGAGAATCCAGGCGGAGGCAAACTTGGAGGCCTGAATGCTGTTAAAAAGAAAGTTTTCACAATATTCAGTGCACATAAAACAAATGGCAGCAAACATCAGCAATGTTTCAGTAAACACAAAGCCTGTCTACTGCTCAAATGCTCCAGAAAAGAGAGTTCATCCTAATTTTCCAAAACTAAACCTTCCACACCCTAACTGATGTTTCTTCATATTCACTCTCAGCCAAAACATGAATGAAATAATCAAGAAATCCTAGTGGCATTTCGAGTCCGAAGACCCTGTTCGAGTAACATGTTGCGGTCCAATATAATAGAAATCAAGCACTGTAAGAAACTCTGATACGAAAACCAGTGCCATAGAAAATCTGTAGAGCTTTAAAAAAAATAAATAAAACCATCAATGGAGAGAGTGCATGGTATTGATAAAGTAACATAAAGGTGAAAGAAACTATGAGAATGATGGATCATGAAGGTGGAAAAACACCTCAAAAAAGAACCTTGAAAATATGTTTGTATGCAGAAGATGCATATGTCTACATACTAAGAAGAGTCACGCTCACAGCACACTAACAAACACCCACACAACCCCCCCCCCCCCCCCCCCTCAAAAAAAAACAAGGAGATAACTAAGCTTCACAAAACTTTTGAATGAATCAGTTGAGTTTTACAACTACACAACTTTCAGTACAAGCACTACAAAGCACCAAATTTCACTCAAAAATCCGCAAATGAAAGAAGAAGCCTCCTAATCACATAGGAATCTCCATCAACTGAAACAACACACAGATAGCGCGCGCATGAAGATGATTTGTTTTTCTACATTTTAATAAACTCACATAAGCTAGACATCGCAACAAAATATGTCAATGTGTAAGTTGAACAAGTAGAACTTCATAATCAAGTTTTCTCTATCAATTAAAAATGAAAAACTCTGCATCTATAACTACTCTGTATAAGCACGACGCAATCAAATTTCAGCAGAAAAAGAATTTTAATGAGTGAGATAAACTAGAAGCAAAACCATAGCACACATAACAAGCAATATTTACCTTGATGCTGAGGCTTAGCCAAGTAATGCCCCTTGATAGTAGATTTTTGTGAAGCTTGACCAAGAACATTGTAGGAAGGCTCAAAATTAGCTACTTGACCTGCAAAGCCATTTTGCCTTGCAAATGAAAACCCTGACTCACCACTAGTATAAGAATTCCAGGATGAACCAAGCTGGTCATCAGTTTCATTGAGTAACTCATTTAAACCAAGAGGCAAGGTCAAGGAATCATCACATGAATCTAGATCGATTGACATAATATTTGAGACAATACTACTCTCAACAGCATCCAAAACACAATTTTCGTCATCATTGGGTGAATTTTCATCTTCAATCCTTCGCAAATGCTCCACAATTTCTTCATTGGAGAAGGAGTTAGAATTTCGATAAATCCTATCTGATTTGGCAGAAGTCTGGAATTTCAACTCATGCCTTTGGTCATTTAATACAGAATTTACACATGTAATTGGTAAAGAGGCCGCATCTTCAAGACTATGTACAGAACTTTGGTCCATACTGAAACTACTTGAACTATGAGTCCTCTTATGCAACAGAGAATGACCACCAGATTCCTCTGAAACCCGTGCAGGATAAGATGTATAATCAAAACAAGCCCTCTGATTCAAATTACTAGAATCCTTTGAAACCAAACCATCAGAAGGCACCCCATCTTCACCAAATGGCTCATCCAAGAACTCTAATGACTCTCCATCCCTGGGTAGTCTATTGACAAGGTGAGCAGAAGATGGACATGGCATAGAACTTGTACATGTATCCACGACATGATTATCTTTATCTATGGTTACTGAAGACAGATCACAACATAAATCCAATATCCTTCTATCCTCAGTATTATTCTCATCTTTCTCTAAACCAGAATTAGCAGACCGTCCAACAATATCTACAAAAGTTGTTGTCTTGTTGGGCAACCCAAGGTCCCCGGCCAAGTGGCTGCCTTGGGCTAAATCCTGTACCATGTTCAAAATACCAATCCAAAATCAGGAATTGAATATGAATATTGTCTTTAAACATTGGAAAATAACATGTTGTACGGGCAAAAGTCAACATCTCACTCTATTTTTATTTTTTTAAAAAAAAGTGACAAAGTAATGTCAAAAGTCAAGAAACATTAACCATGCAAGAAAATACTTTAACCAGACTTTCTTACACTAAAAGCACTTTTGGCAGTAAATTTCTCCATTGAAAAGCCACCGCTATTGGTCACCTCTTCCACGGGAGGTGGCAAGAAATTTCCTGAGCGCCTTAGCATATTATTTGAAGCACCCACAACCTCTTGAACTCGATTCCTGGTCAACCATATGTACAGAGTTAAAACAAAGAGCATTTAGAAGACACCAGAGGTTGAGAAAAAGAAAAAGAAATGAAGTTCCAGAAACAGGAAACAAGAAAATGATAGAAAATCCCAAGCACAAATCAGAAGACTTTGAAGAAACATTTGAGCTTGAAAGCAAAAACAGCAGAAGCCCCTCAAGGAGGAAAGGGTCAAGATGATTCCCGACTAAAAGCCAGGTCTAAGTAAAAAATTTAGCCTCGGCATACAAAAGAAGGCAACAATGGATATTAGTTCATTTATTAAATGAAGATGAGCTCCATAAAAATTAATATGTCATCAATTAGAAAAGAATAGGCAAATCAAAATAAACTAAGTTACACAATAATGTACCAAAAAATCCTGTAAAAATTTTCATAAACTTGTTCATTCAAGAAAAGATCAAGTCGCATAGGAAAAGAGTGAGTATTGATGAGCTAAAATTGAAATTCAAACAACATGCCAAGGAAAAGAAATTTATTTGAAAATTATGATCCATTCAAAATAATAGTTACTTTGGGCAACAAGTTCAGAAAAATCTGTTGTTCCAATGTATAACTCCTCTAGTTTGATAGCTCTTGTCTTTTCATGTACTCAACAGTTCTTTTCTTGCCGTTTCATTTCATCTGTCAACCAATGGAACTGGTGTTTACATCTTTTACTACAAGCATCAAACCCCCAATTCAGTTCAATACATAAGTAGCCAAAGAAATAAAAAAATGTTACAATGTGAGATGGAAGGATCAACACGTTATACCTTGTATGAACTGCAGCTACCTCGTCTTTCCCAAAACTATCTTCATCAGCACCAATGCTATGTAAATATAAACAAGCAGGATTACTGCAAGGCTGGACCAAAAAAAACAGCATATCAACAAAACTCGTTCATATTTCTCAATGAACAATACTTTTCAGGCATCCAAAAGAAAAGATTTTGTGTAAAATACAGCATAGCGTCATAGATTTATACCAAGTTTCTCAACCAGGCATGGCAATATTTTGCGGTTCCAAAGGATGCCCTACAAATGAAACTTCAAACTGTAATTAAGATTAAACCAGAAGGCTAAGTACTATTTCCAGCCAAATAAAAACAAGGAAAAGGACATGTTCTTACCTCAAAAACCTACCTTCCAGAACAAAACCATGTACTGATTGAATACATCGTACAGCCTCCTCCTCTTTAGAATATGTCACATATCTGGAATAGGGAAACAGATATGGAAAAGAGAATGAGATCAACAAAGAGGATAATCATATTTAAGGGAAGAAGAGAACAAAATTATTCACTACCATGAGACACTAAAATATACAAAACAAATTTAGGCACCTTATATAGAACTAGAAATAAGAAAACCATGATTGTAAATATAACCAGTATTTCACAGGCAAAGAAACAAACATATGTTCTTGATGTGATGATCCAACAACATAACCTTTGAAATCAGGCTTCTACTTTGATTTCTGAAACCTCATAACAAGATATAAGCTGAATAATGGTCAATTAAATATTTTACATGGCTCTATTTGGACAGGCGTAAAATTCCATGAACGTCATTCACGTGTCTAAATATCAACCTCGAAACCACCAGTAGTTGTGACCAAAACTTCCTTTTGCACTTTTCAAGTACAAACAATTGGATGTTAACCCATTATATTATTCTTCTCGCTTCTCTCCCCCTTCTCCCCATCCCCACCATTCTCCCAATGCGGAACCACCAAACTGGCCAAGAAAAGTTTCATACAACATATGATAGTATTTTGGCCTTAAAAGCTACAAGTTAAACCATATAACATATGGACACCAAAAGCACACTCCACGAAAGATGCAACATCAGCAGTGGTAACAAGTCCCTGTTGCCAAAGAATTTACCTGAAGTTTCATCACACAAGGCATATGGTCATCGATAATATAAAATTAAACTTAGTCCTCTCAAACTATGTATTCTACTTCAACAACATTCACTCCCTTTTAGTTTTCAACTCCAAATAAAAGTACAATTGAAACATCCTGCAACTGTTTAAGATGAAATCTATTGTACTTACATGCTACAAGTGTCATTAATGAAATGCTGAATGGCTCCACCAGCAGTCCGAGATAGAGAGATTTTAGAAACTTTCCCATATTGACCAAAATATTCTTTCCTCTGTAAGAGCTGCAAGAACAAAAGTTTTTCCAAAGAATAAAGAGAATATAAAATCCCAATAAATAGTTTCTTAAAGGAAGACAGTTTTAGAATAACTCCTTATGAAGGAAGAGAAGAATGCAAGACAGAATTGACAAGTAAAAAAAAGACAGGGAGCTCCTTACATCTTCATCAGCAAGACTAAGAGGTAGCCCAATTACATAGGCCATTTTCCGCTGAATAACCCTAACGTTTGTAAGATCTTTCCTTACTTCATTAGTTTTTGGCTTGGCCTTTGGGGGCTTGCTTTTTCTACTAGAATTTTTTGCCATGGCCCTAATCAGGAGAATAACAAGTGTTAGGTTTATCTTTCAGACACTTAAAAGAACAAAGCCAGTGCAAAACACATAACAACCTCTCACAATTTGCTTGCATTGCAACAATTTTATCTTTTTCATAGACAGTCCGACAGGCAGGACATCGCCCTTCTGTCTCATCTTTCTCTGCCATATCTATTATATGATGCCAACACCAAACACACACCTGTTGGACAAAGTGAGTATGAAGAAACAAAAAAACAAAATAAAGCCAAAAACCCAATGTGCTAGTGTTTATAGCAAATAAAGGTGACATTATACTCAGTTCTTCAACGGATACAATAGCAGTTCTTCAACGGATACAATTGAAGTTCTTCAACGGACACAATAGCAGGCCAGTGGAATACTCAAACGTAAAGTTGCCATGGGCATGTCCTTAGAGTGAAGAGAAGAAACGTATACTTCACAACAAAATCTTAAATCTCCTTAGATTGAGAACCAAACATTAGTTTAAAGACAAGGAACAAAAATCCTTAACCATTACGCAGCATTTGATTCTCGACACAAGAAACCTTTTGTTTCTAAAGAAGTGAGACAGACTCACCACATTCCATAATCAGCTCCCATTTTTTTTTTACTCCAATCACCATATATCAAATCCCAAAACAACATGACCACATTACAACGAAAAAGTAAAATAAAATTTTTTTTACAGAGTTCCGCTATGTCCTAAAAGCTTTAGAATGTCAATAATCCTAATCAAGCATTACAATAAGCTACTACATTTGCTAAAATTTTCCAAAAAAAATTAAAAATTTTACATCATTCCAGCCCAAAAAAGCCTTTGTTTCACTGAAAAATGTCACACCTGATAGCCGCATTTGCAAGGCTTGAATTGCTGATCCGTCCAGTCCATCTCTTCCGCGCAAAGAGGACATCTTTTCTCTCCTTCGTTGCTCATAATTGCCCTTTCACCCAAAAATAATAATTTCAGTTAATAAATAACAACCCAAAAAAAAAAAAACATTTCTTGAAAAAAAAAGGCTCCATTTATTTTGCTAGCCATAGGAAAACATGAAAATTATATTCATCACATGACAAAATAACAAAACACATAAACCCTAATTTCGACAAAAATGCCGCTGTATTAAAACAATAAAAAAAAGGAAATAACATTTCGTTTCAGATCAGAACCGCGAAAATAATCACATTTAAAAAAAAATCCACAAATGAAAAATGTATGCCACAAATAAATAACAATAATAATAGTAATGTGATTCACAAATATTTATATACAAATACAAAACACAAAAAAAAAAAAAAAATTCGCGAGTTGTACAGGCATATGCATTTCGGTTCGGAAATCAAGGTACATTAACAATAAAAAGCTAGGGCATTTTGCATTTTAACGTAGGATTAATGGATTGACGGAAATGAAGATTGAACTTACAGTGATTTTGATGTGAAGATATAGAGAGAGAGAGAGAGAGGATTATGAGAGAGAAAGAGAGAGATTAGTAGGAGAGAAAGTTTGTACGGCCGAAAGAGGATTGAAAGCCATACGATTGAGAACGAGACGGCTTTTATGGTAGAAGGGAGTGCGGACTACGATCGCCTTTTCTTTAATTAAAAAAAATATTACAATAAAGTATGTAATTCATAATAATATTTTTTAGTCACTTGAAATATATTTGACATTCTACATTTAATTAATTGAGCATTATTAGTAAAAAAAAATTTAGACTATGATAATATATCGTGATAGGATAGTAGAACTTCTATCTAAGTTATCTCTTTACTTAGTTGTTGTTATTTGTTGTCGTTGTTGAAACAAAGATAGAGAAAAATGAGTGAGTGATGGATCAACCAGGATTTGAACGAGGGTCAATACTAAATTCAATTTAATATGCCTATTAATGTTTATTTTTTTTTATTTTGAAGTATGGTTGAAGGATTTGTTAAAGTCAGAAGTTTGAATCTCACTCGTTAATTATTATTTAATTAAGTAAGTTCACAATATGTGAATTAAAATAAGAATCCTAGGATTGATATTGGTACTTTGCTAAAAAAAAGGATATACATATATATATATATATATATTTATATTTGATTAAACCTACATTATTACATGGGGAAAGGGGAATACGGTGTTGGAATTCGAATATCTGACCTCTGAAGTGAAATCATAGAATTCTTATTTTTGGCTGCTAAAGAAGTCACAAAATTCTAACCGGGCGACCCTCTATTTGTTCCAAAAAAAAAAAAATTGATTGATGTTGTACTAATTTCTCGTAGAGGTATTTTGTGGAGCAATATTATATGGATTGTGTTAGATAATAAAAAGGAACGGTAAATGGAAATATTATGTTTTTCAAGATTGTATTAAAGTTATTCTTTTTAAAAAGAAAGAACGTATTTTTGCAACATTTAATCGAGGTTATAACCTTATATCGAAAGAAAGAAAGAAAATAGAAAACTTAAAATGGCAAATCTGAATTTCGAATATTACCTCATATGCATGGATAATTTATTATTTGAAATTAATAATCCCATGTATAAGTTCAACTCAACATAACACAACTCAAATTTGCAATCCAATTACATCCAATCTTGTTTAATCCCCCTTATAGACGTGCCAATGTAGGAATTTGTAGTAAAAATGGATTAGAAATGGTTTTGTGGTTTTGGAAGAAGACGGGTCTTTGATCATTTGATTGGATGTTGGAGACTTTTGTGATATAAAATTTGTGGCTAATCATATTCATGGCGGTCTATGTAGGATTGTCAATGGAAATGTATTTGTACTACTACAAGAAAGGTCCATTTGTTTTGTCGAGGTGAGTTGATAACAATGGGTCGTTTTGGATACGGAGAATTTCTTTGAATGTTGTTTAGTTATGGTATGTTTTCAACATTCATGATAGCGATGACATTAAACTTCATTTTATATAATTGTATTAAAGCAATGACCTAAGGATTTCTCTTTTTTCTTTTCTTTTCTTTTTTTTGTTCTTATTTTTCGTTATCTTTATAGAACAAATACAATGTTTAATATGGAAATAGAACTTTATATTACCATACTACTGAAGAAAAAAATTTTAAAAATATATTATTTAAATTGGGTGTCTCGCAACTGCAGTGGTGATTGCTCGAGATAATACATACTTGAATTAATTGATATATAATATATACAAATAAATACACGTGATGGTGTCAATAAAAGTTAATTATTTGTGTTAATGAAAGGGACTTATTTAGTACTTTGCTTTGGCCTTTGGACTTGCATCTTCCTTAAGAACAAGGCTACCACGACTAATGAGAAAAAC